>VWPW01014670.1:39966-172466 GCA_013389825.1 Crypturellus undulatus
GCAGGGGCTCGGCCGGGGCTGTGCCGGCGCCGTGTCCTCCCGTACAGCCTCCGCCCCGCGGCGGCCGGTGCCGTGGGCGCTGCGCTGCGGAGCCCGCGGGAAACGTTCGCTCCGAGTGCCCTGATTTGGGGTATGGATCGTGGCGAAGTTGGGTGGCACAAAGGGGAGTTGTGTGCGCACAGCTGGGGAGCATAGCTGCTACCTTCACCTGGCTTCCTAGTGCCAGGTGTTCCACTACTCCCCTCTTCTGCCCCTGCAGCGGCTCTGTTTTGGTGCTCAAGAGATGGAGAAATAGCTCTCCCATACTCTTCCTTGAAGTTACCAGTGAGGTTATCGGCAAAGAGGCTTGTGCTGTCTCTCTTTTTCCAGATTCAAAGCTATGTTATCGTCACCATTTATGACTGTAGCTGGGAGTGCAAGCAAGTAGACAGGGTCTACTGCGTTTCTCTGGAGGGACGAAGCAGACTTAAAACTGTTTTCAGTTAGTGTTTGTCTAACCTCATGTTGGAGATTAACAAAGTAGATAGTGGAGTCTCTCCTGTTGCTGCTGGAAATTTGCTGCTGCTTTCCTAAAACTACCTGTAATGTTTTGCATGTTTTTCTGCTTCGGCAAAGTTATCCGGTACTTTGGTATGCCTTTGTCAATTCCCTGTTTAGAGAGGAATTTGTGGTGTGGGTAATTAATGTGTGTTGCTCTCAAGTTCAAGAGGTCCTTGAATCAATAAACTCCCTGTGTCTCTCCAGGAGCCAGTGGTGCTGACAGATACGAACCTGGTTTATCCTGCTCTGAAATGGGACCTGGACTACCTCCAAGAAAACATTGGCAATGGGGACTTCTCAGTGTATAGTGCCAGCACACACAAGTTTCTCTATTACGATGAGAAGAAGATGGGCAATTTCAAGAACTTCAAGCCCAAGTCGAGCAGAGAAGAGATGAAGTTTGCTGAGTTTGTGGACAGACTTAAAGAAATACAACAGAAAGGGAGTGCTGAGAAGTAAGCATTCTGTAGGGGTTTCCACATTTAAGTAGGGAATAAGTTTCATTTAAATGACTGTTGATGGGGCTGTTAGTTCAAGGACCTGTATTATCACAGTGCAGTGTTATCAGGTTGAAGTCATGATGTTAGCTAAGCAAACTGCTTAAATTGTCTGTCTGCAGAGATTTTTTTCCTGCTTTGTCTATAGCAAGAGTTGCATAGAGAAGGTCCCAGTTTCGCTTTATTTTGCCAGACTGTGGTATTGCTAGAAGGAGGTTAGGTAGCCCATGAGAAGGGAAAGGCAGTGACACTCGGACTCTTTACAGAATGCTGTAATTGATGTTGCTCTTTCCTCAGGAAGATGAGGAAGAGTGGAATATGTGCTCTGCATGTTGTCTAACAGCTGTAAATTAGCAAGAGGAACTTCTTTTTTATTAACAACTCAACTTACATCTATGGTTGGTATTGCTGGTCACCAAATAGCTTTTTCAGAGGACTTACAGATGGCTTTCTGAAGCAACTCTGTGTGTCCATGTCTGCTGGTCTTCTTGCTCTTGTCTTTCTCAGCTTTGCATGTACTTTCCCCAAGGGAGAAGGCAGTCTTTAAGCTTAGGAACACATTTCTTTTTTTTTTTTGTTTTCTTTTTTTTTTTTCCAACATTGCAGACAATAGTTTGCAATACTGAGATTGTTAATATAGAAGTTTTGTTTTTTCAGTCCTCTGTGTCTACATGTGTGTGTGGCTTTAAGATAACTCAGTACTGAAAAGTGCTGCTTTTTTCTGAGACGTCTTTTGCCCTTCTACACTGCAAAAGACGTAACTTGTATGGCAAATGGCTTGGAGAATTCTTCCAGGGGTTATTCATGAGTATTTTTGATATTTGATTGTGGCCCACTTGTTTAGGATTTTCTCATCCTGCTTGGTCAGGGATTATTCTTGTTGTAAAAATCTATTTTTTTTACCCTGTGCTTGTTCCCACAGAGCAATGTTCTGTACCAGGAAATCTTTGGGCAAAGTTTGTTGGGGAGGGGGAATGTTGAAGCTGCTTCCATCTGTGATTATTTGTAATGAATGATGATCAAACAGAATCTCCAAAAGTGTGATTTTGATGCTGTACAGAGGAGAATAGTATTTTCCACTGCTTTCTGTAGATGAAACCTTCTGCCCTAGAATGTCTTGTGTGTGATGAAGGGGTATGTATATAGAGAGGCAAGTAAGTGTCTTTCTGAAGGTGAGCAGAGAGGTGCATTTGTATACATGGAAAAGCTTAATACTTTCTGCTTGGCTTTGGGGAAATACAGGCTATACCTACAGCAAACCCTGAATGACACAGTTGGAAGGAAAATTGTGGTGGATTTTCTTGGCTTCAACTGGAACTGGATTAACAAACAGCAAGGGAAACGTGGCTGGGGTCAGTTGACCTCTAACTTGCTTCTTATTGGCATGGAAGGTAAGCCACTTGATCAGCAATTCTGCATTTCAGTTCCAGAGAGTCTTTAATGTGAATTTTACACTAATTTTTAATGGTCATTTCAGAGCAAGCAATGCAAAACTTTGGTTGGGAGGTGAGTGTTGTCACAACTTAAATTGGGCTATATAGAGAGAAATATAAGGATAGTTTGCTACCAATGAATGTTTGGAGGGCAAATCTTATGCAAAGACTCTATGCAATGCTGCTAGGGCTATGTTTCCAGTGATTGTTAATCATATTCTGAGGTGGATCCCTATTTATCATTTGAACACTTCAGATACTGTGGATTTAAAGTGTATAGAACTGAAGGCTTTACAAAGCTAAGCAAATCTCCCTTTTGGGGAGAAACTGTTTTTCAAATAAGACCTAAATTTCGTCTTGCAAAGTTAGAGAGTGCTGGGGAGTTTGAAGATGCTTAGGTCATAAAACATCCACAGAGAATGGAGTTCCAAATAATCATGCAAACTGATTCATCAGCAGGTGTACCAGAAAACATAGAAGATACTCCTGCAGTGTCCACAGGGAGAGCACATGAGTAGAAAGTGTAGTGAATTGTCAGACAGCTTTAAAAAGTAGTTAATAGGGGTACAAAATGACCTGCTATGTTTTAAGATTTGAATATGTTTAAGAGACAGTGGTGGAAGTCAGGCTTGGTAACAATTAAACAGTCCTTGGGCTAGAGGACGGGCAATTGTATTATGAAGCTCCGATGACAGGATTTGTTTGCTTGTTTTTTTTTGCACAATTATTATGACTTTTTTTTTCCTAAATCAACCTATAGGACTCCCTTTCTCTAAACTAATAGTGCTCTGTAAAAATTCGTTCCTCAATTTGTCAACTAAATGGAGTGGTTTTCTAAAAAAGCTTCTCATCAACAATCACCATCTGGTGTTTGTGAAGATAAGCTGGAAATCCAAATTCTGCAGAGCATAAGTTGCTGAATATGAATTTTGAATGGAAATTGTTAAGCAGGATAGCAACTGCTCCAGTAAAGGCTGACTGATATAATGGTCAGTTTGTAACATGTAATATTTTCCTTGTTTAGTTTTTTCTATATGTGGAAGTGTATTTACTGTCTTTGCCCCAGCACAGAATATATCTTGTTAGTAACTTTCATAAGTATATGTGAGAACGTCTTGTTTTGACTATCAGCTTTTTCTCTTTGCAGGGAATGTGACACCAGCTCATTATGATGAGCAGCAGAATTTTTTTGCTCAGATTAAGGGCTACAAAAGATGTATCCTGTTTCCTCCTGATCAGTTTGAGTGCCTCTACCCTTACCCTGTACACCATCCATGTGACAGGCAGAGCCAGGTAAGAGCAGCAGATTCTCTCTTCGTCATGCTGAAAAGAGGCATTTGTGAAAATGTGGAGTGGGAGGAAGCTGCACTGAAATTAGTCACATGTGGTTTTTCTGATCCTTTGCAATATCTGTATTCAGATCTGTTAAGTGAAGAGTGTGTTGAAAATAAATGGAAAGACCAGTAGTCTTTGCTCTGGTCAAAAGATTTTTGAATCCCAACTTGGCAAGCACTAGGATTACAAGCATCTGCTTGATGGTGGGTGGGCAGCTCTTACTGATTGTCCTGTTCTGTTTCACTGTTCACTTGGTGAAAGACAGGTTACTTGCTGACAAGCTTCAGGATGCCTGTTTGAGTCAATGGTGCTTTGGGGATACTGCAGCAACTCACTTCAGAGTTAGGCACTAATGGGAATGTAAAAGCTAAGTAGGAAAATTATCAGGAGGATGTTATACTGAAAGCCTGTGATGAAGTCTGTCATTAAAGGAAATTGAGTTTCTTATTTCTGCTTGTGTTAGGTGGACTTTGACAATCCTGACTACGAGAAGTTTCCAAACTTCAGGAGTGTTGTAGGCTATGAAACAGTGGTGGGTCCAGGTGATGTGCTCTACATACCCATGTACTGGTAAGAAGGATGTGCACAGTGACCAGCAAATAAGGTTTAAAGTTGTTTTTTGTTTGTTTTAATCTTGGGCTGGCTTTTAAGAGAATTTTGTTTCAACTTTCCCAGCAATATGGCATTTGTTGTAATAAATTGGACCGGACTCTCTCTCTTTCCTGTCTGTAAAATGTATGTGGTAATTCTCTCTAGTGTTACATTGTGTAGGCCATCCACTAGTGTGTGCAAAAAATTATCTGTATTTAAATAAGAGCTTTCCAGAAGTTCTGGTTTTGGTGATAAAGAATAGATGAAGGTCTCTAGTGCAGTCTAAACACTTTTGTTCAAGGTATTTCACCATAGGCTGTAGCAGTCATTTCTCTTCTTTTTTTTTTTTTTTCCTTTCTCTCCTTTTTTTTTTTTTTCTTTCTCCTTTTTGTGTGTGTATGTGTGGTTTCTGTGCAGGTGGCACCACATTGAGTCTCTCCTGAATGGGGGGATTACCATCACTGTGAACTTCTGGTACAAGGTGAGTATATGCACCCTTCTATGCACCTTGGATAGCTCTATGCCAGAGGATTTTTTTTCAGGTGGAGTTGTGTGGCAGGTGCTGTTAATGTGAGAACTTCAGTGCACCAAATCCTGTGCCTTAGGACTTGTCATAAGCTGAAAGCTCCTTTCATGTTGTGAGTGAAGAGCTGGGAGAGAGTGGAATAATCTGTTAATTCAGTAAACATGCAAAAACCTATTTTTCATGTTTCAGGGTGCCCCTACCCCAAAGAGAATTGAATATCCATTAAAGGCTCATCAGAAAGTGGCAATAATGAGGAACATTGAGAAGATGTTGGGAGAGGCCCTAGGAAATCCACAAGAGGTATGAAAGAGAATCATATTGTTGAAATGGTTGTGGGTTAGTATAAAAGTCAGGATGCCAGCTTGGCTTTGCAGGTGTCACTTGCAGAAAGCAGCATTGTGCTGCTGCTCTTCATGCTCTGTTCTCAAAATACCCTTGGGCTACAAAAGGCAAGTTCCTTAAATTATGATCCTGGAGAGGATCACTACAAACAAGCGAATAATTGTTCTTGTACTTGAGAGGTTTATTTTGGCTCTGGGCACTACCAGGAAGGAGTTTTGCTCTCAAACTCTCCTTAGCCTTTGGTGCAGCCACAGGAGAAATAGATAACCAGAATTTGTCGAAGCAATGAAAGCGTTCTACCTGTTCCACATGGATTTCTGACACTTGTGCAGTCCCTTCTATTAAGGCCATGTGCTTCCCCCTCACAACCTGTCCTAGCCTTGTCTGAATTTTGTTAAAACTTTAACCAGCTGGTATGTCAAATAAGAGTGGTTTGAAGTACAAAGGGTATCATTTTTGCAGATTGGTAGATATGAAAGTGGAAATACCCCATGTGTTTTCATGGTCTATAATGTCGTGTGTGCAACAAACTTGAGCACCTCCGTGTGAGATCAGGCTTTTTCCTTGGGATCATCTTAATGCCGTAGCAGGCTGAATTTCTTCCCTTAGTGATTAGGCAATGCTGAGAAATTTTCTTGGATGAAAAACAAAACCTTAACAAAATCTTCAGTCCTAGACTTTCTTCCAAGTGACACCAAGGACCAGACAGGAAAGCATTCCTTCTCTGTCCTCCAAAAAGCAGCCCCTGATGACTACTGGCTATTTTGTTGCACTTCATGAGAAAGCAGCAGTCTAGGATAGGAAGTTAAAAATTTCAACCAATTGCAAGTGGTTGCTTTGGTGACAGTCCAGATTAGGTGTTCACTGAGAATTCTGGTTAACTCCTGTGACTGTGCTAGGGTGTCTGAGTATGTGCTCAGGGCTTCCTGATGTTTTAATTAAAAAATACTTTGAAATTGATTCAGTATAGGCTCAGTCTGTGTTGAAACCCTCTACCCTGAGCTCTTCAGCTTGTAAGCTGCTATGAAGAGGAGGGAGCAGTCTGTGCTGCTACCACTTCTGTGTATCTGTCCTGCCTAATGATCTGTCTTTGCTTTGAACAGGTGGGTCCCTTGTTGAATATGATGATTAAAGGACGGTATGACTAATGGCTGGCCACCCGGGTGACTGATGTTGGAGCTGCTTTGTTCACAAGCAATGGAAGATACTGAGCGCTAGTCTTGCACGCAGCACTTAAGACACTGATGGGTTTTCTGGCCCATCTCTGTCCCTGCCCCACTACAATACAGGGGGCTTCTGGAACTGCAGAACCATTAGTATCCCATCCATCCTCCACTCTCATCTAACTGAACCTCCCAAGAAAGAGTCTGCACTTACTGGAAGCTGGATTCATGCTCACTAACTTGTTTTTTTTCCCTCTTCCCTCTGCCCTGTTTGCCACAGCGAAGAGCATGGCTTCTGGCACTCAGATAGGTTGTGTAAGGATTTTTCAGGCATTTGAAGAAGAGCTTGGAGAGGAACCAGGAGCGGTTTTGTTTCCTCAGCCTCCTGGATTTGGGTTCCCTGTCTGAGTTTATGTGTTGGTGCCTGCAGTGGATATAAAATGACAAATGTTAGAATTCAGTCCTCTGTTGTTAGAGGACCTGTCCATGCTCAATTTTGGCACCTTTTTTGTATAGTGTAAATGAACATGTGATAGCCTGTGTGTGAGGAGCAACTGGACAAATGATTAATTTCCTTCAACTCAAGACATTTATGCTTGGGACTTTGGTACAGAGTAGAGAGATCAGATTGAATTCATCTGCACGGAATCCTTTGCTGTACAAATGACATCTGTGTTGTAGGAATATAGATAAACCTTCCTTCTGACAGCAGCTTTCTCTGCAGAGTGAAGGATTCTCTCCTGCTGTTTTGAAGCTGCAGTATGGTTAAAAGGGGATGTAGCATTATGAAGGGAGATACATAAACACCAGGACACTCTTCAAGTCTTGGATGTTTAAGCTACACTTTTAAAAGAAGTTTTCCAGGGATGATGAGCTTTTAGAAGTTCAAACCGCCATGTCAGATAGGTACAGAGCCTCCCTTTTCCCCGCCAAGGGTGCTGGCTCCTTGGACTAACATGGGAAGTGCCCTTTTTACTGAAACTGCAAGAACGTGTGTGTGTGTGTGTGTGTGGCTGCGCAACAGTGCATGTGTGTGTGATGTTGTATGGCTCCTGTCCACCAGGGGAATTCACGCCAGTGTGTGATTCCCTTCTTTGTACAGTCACGTAAAAGAGGTCAGGGCTTTCTGTTTAAATGTGGTTAAGTTTATAGTCATCCTTTATCTGTTCTGGGACTTGGCATAGCAAGCCAGGAAGCGACAAAAAACAGGGCACAGTAACCAGGAGAGCCTCTCTTTAGAGGCGTTTCAACAGTAACCCTGAAAAATGATGTGTGCTTTCTTTCTCCTCTTCCATGCAAAACCCTTAGGCTCATATGG
Source organism: Crypturellus undulatus (assembly GCA_013389825.1). Lineage (NCBI taxonomy): Eukaryota > Metazoa > Chordata > Aves > Tinamiformes > Tinamidae > Crypturellus > Crypturellus undulatus. The sequence goes on from VWPW01014670.1 coordinate 47,712, forward strand.
AGGCTGTTTTTTCTCCCTTACTGCGCACTGCCTGGCTGTTCCTGGCTTGGAGATGGAGCAAGGGAGTTGTATATTTGGCGCGGTTGTAATGGGTCCCAGGAGCTAGAGACAGGAGAAACTACTCCATCTAACTCATCCCAGAGACTAAGGGGAGACTGTTCAATTTAGACTTCCCAATCCATTCTCCTTTGTTCTTCAGCACTTGTTCTGACATTATTTTATGATAAATGTGTTGAGAAGATGCTGCTGAGGAAGCACTCTTTATCTTTGGCTTCAGGTCCCATCTTGTCCCGAGACAGCTCATGTGCCACTTGCTGTGAACTTCTCTTGTACAAAGGTGAAAGACTTCTCTAATGGGAGTTTAAGGGGCTTGTTCTATAGCTGCTTTACAGGTCAGGAGAAAAAAAAAATTAGGTGTAATTGGCGGCTACCAGGGGTCTTATTACAAAATACGTCCACATTACTGAGTAATCGGATTGCCATACTAGTTGCAGACTATCCAGAGCTCTGGTTAGGCAAAAGACAAAGATCACTCAGCTGGATGTTTATCAATACGCAGCCTTTGGGCAGGTGGGGAAGAAGACCAGACTATAGGCTCTGGTCAAAAACAAAGCCTTTCCAGGAAATCTGGGTTACATGCATAGCCTCTGCATTACTGGGAAGATGTTCAAGTGATATCCCAGCTCTGTGCTACTTAGCACATGGTAGATTCAAGTACTACTTGTTAGGCACCATCAGTTCTTGAAGCTCAGGGTGGGAGTTCGCATCCCTTGTGGAGAGAGAATGGTACATGTAGAACTTACGGATTTTTTTCTTTATTTGCCAAAGGTCTAACTTTAAGTGTCTGAACAGTTTTTGCTGCACTTGACTTTGTGAAAGCTCATTTACAATGCACTGATGGACTGACTCCTCCCTTCCCTTTTCACCTTGTGCTTTCAATGCCCCTTGCCATGGTATTGGGAAGCTGTGTGTGTTCTATGCTGGGTGTGTGTGCAGGGGGTGGGGTGTGAAAAACACACGGTACCTTCTGAAGTGTAGTTCTTAAATACAACCAATGTTGAACAACGGAAGTGTGTGGCTGTTATTCTGTGTCTATATAGGATTGCTTTTCAAGGAGACATGTACCTGAAGTTATCGTTCAGTCCTAATAACTCTGCTTGTATTCTTAGCTAGTGAAGGCTTGTGGTCTCTAGACTGCCTTCAAAATAGCAATGTTATCTTTGCTACTGTGTGCACCACTTTCCCATGAACATTCCCATAAGTCTGAGAAAAAAAAGCTGGAAATAAGACTGTATCCTCGAAGTCTGTCAAGTATGAAAAAAATCCCTTCCCTGCTGGCCTGAGTGGGAGCTTTATACCCACCGAGCAAGCTACACCATCAAGTATAAGGAATTGCCAGTTGCTTCTCCTTTGGGTTATCTTGTCCTCCCCTTGCTCCTTTATCAGATTCACACTTTGGACAAAGTGATTTGTGTGGTAGGCTTCTTCTGTACATCTGTTGTGTGTTGGCAGCCTCAGGTGGTGAAATCCTATCTACTTTTTAAAAATGTAAGTTATTTTACAATAATACTAGCTCTACAGCCCCCTTGGCATGTAACCATGAATGAAACATTGGTGGCTTAACATTAGAGTCTTGTTCAGATTGATTATGAGGGAGAACTCGATAGAGGTGTTGGGGGCATGTGCGTGTCAAACAGCTATCTGGTACTGAGGTCTCACAACTGACATTTTCTCCTTACACTCGGAGCCAACATGTATATGGAGAGAGCAGGAAAGGTAGGAAGATGTGATTCTATGGTCATGGACAGTCACCCATCCATGCTGTGCGTGTTGGGTCATCCTCTCTTTGAACACGCAGTTGTTAATAGTATACTGAATACACTGTTCTGTATTTGATATGTCTGATCCTGTGGTCTGTGTTTTCCACGTGCTTCTTGGGTAACACGAATGGATGGTACCACAAAGCTTCGAAACGTTTCCAGGAGGGCAGGGGAAGAGAGGGAGTTATGAGAACTGACGCTTGAAAACAGATAAGACTGAAGGTTTTCCCTGGTACTTTCACTCTTTCTGGTTTGCTATTTCTCTTAGATCCTGTAATATCTTTTTTTTAAAAAAAATCTTTGGCCTCCTCCATTACCCAGTTCTTAGAAAAGTGGGATTTTCCCAGGGAGGAGAGACATTTCTTTTAACTCCTTTAGATCCTGGATCTAGATACAGAGCTTTCCTGCAGAAAGAGAAGAGCGTGTTTTTTCTTCCCCACCATCAACTTCTAGCACTCCATAGGTACTTGAGGAAGTAGAGCCCCTGCTTAGAAGCAACCCCTAAGAAAGACAGAGGTAAGCCTAGGTTGCTGAGGCCTTTTGCTTCACAGCACCTATTATCAAAAGGCAAGCAAGCTAAGCTTGAACAAAGCCAACTACTCCTCAACTTGGCCTGTCAAAATCCTGGAAAGGGGAGAGTGTGCTCATGGTTTTGACAATCTCTTAGTAAGCCTTAGTGCTGCTGAATGATCAAATCATAATGCTCTCTCTCCCCTGGAAGTGGAGCAGTAGCTGGAGTTTTTCATAATGCTCTCATCAAAGCTTCCCTCCTGCTACATCGGTGTGAGGAGCTTCCTGGCACTGTTTCATGGTTTCCATTTTCATTCCTGTTGCGGAGCCAGCATTGCTTCTTCCAATGTCCTGGCAAGTTCTGAAGTCACTTTTCCATATGCACTTTTCTGCATTTCTGCTATGTAGAAGGAGTTCCTGCCAAAGGAAAGAGGAGAAGATGCTGCTACTGTGACAAACACATGCAAAGTAAGTTCTAATTACTGCCTCACAAAGTCAAATATTTGTTGCAAACGGAGGACTAATTGTGGGGGGAGGGAACGGAAGTAGAGGCTCTTGGAGCGTAAGTGGAACAGATGCCTGGACGCCTTGGGGAAACGCAGCTTTCCTTTACAAATCAGAGCTTTAAATTACAAGGCTTTTACCAACGAGAACAGTTGTGGGAAGTCGTATGCTCTCATTTGCGTAATGGCTTCTGTCACTGGTGATTAGACACAGGATGAAGGAAAAGAAATTTGACAATTAGGAATGAGCGATCATTAATCAGAATCTTTGTTAGAAGGAGGGAAGGGGGGAGAGCATCCTCCAAACAATGGAGGCAGCCCCAGGAGCCGCAGCCAAGTCCAGAAGTCGCGCAACTCTGGAGTGCCAGTGCTGCTCCGCAGAGCCCCCGCCGCCGAGCCGCGGAGTGGCAGCAAGGGCCTCCGCTCCCTGGAAACCTTTTGCAGGGAGGCAGCGGAATCCTTCCTTTGCTGTTCAGTGGCTGTGATCCTCAGAAAACTGCTCTATAACCAAGATGGCATTTTGGAACCCTCCTCCTTCCCTGTCAACACTTTGTGCTTTATTTTCAGTGCTTGCACGCAAACAGCCAGGGACAAAAATATCCCATGCCCATTCTGGCAGTTTCTCCCCAAACCCTGAATACAGCCTTGTGGCTTCTAGTGGAGAAGAACAGAGAGAGGCCTTGACTGGCATGCAGAAAGATGAGTATGAGCAAAACAAAAACAGTTCAAGCTCTTTTCGTGATAATGTCATTTGCTGGGAGAGCAAGGAGGAACCTGATGGGATGCATGACAGGTAAAGAAAAGAAAACAGCGCAACTGCTCTGTGTCTCTGTCATTTGCTGGCTTTGCTGATCATCCAGCCAAACACAATCTAGTGATATGCATTTATTTGTTTTTGTGTTTTTTCAATCAAATTACCAGAACACATGAAGCTGTTACCTGCCTTTTCTCACAGCTGCTATCTTTGAAGGCATTCTGTCTGAATGCTGCTGCCCAGAGGCACAGGCATGGATATCGTGACCAGAACACATTCAGCTTTACATCGATAAGCACACTCATATTCCCAAGGTGAGGGCTTATGTTCTACCAAAGCAAGGTTTGGTTAGAGGACAGGTCAAGTGCAAGGACAAATGGCTACATGGCAGCCAGGGGCACCTGTGCTCCCTGCTTCAATGTCTACGCTGGGCTGATCTGTAGGCATAAGACAGCTTTTGTCAACCTCCTTCCCTTTGGTGGAATGACACTTGGATCTCAGTGCATGCTCAATACACAGTCCTGTTTGTTTGCCAGACATAATGCTATACGTTTGTAGCAGCCTCTGGTTGGTTATTAACCCTCTCAGAGCAAACAAGTTGGAGGAAAAAAAAAAAAAAAAAACACATTGTTTTCCATGAGTGCATGTTGCATAAACTCATTTAGAGCAAACATATACCTCTTCCTCTTACAGTTCTTACAGTTCCTGGGGCCTTCCAAGAGGAATATATATATGAGGGGGTGGACTGGAGGCCTATCTCCACACAAATAAAGGGCAGTTAGTGCTTATTGTCTCTCAACTTTTCACTCAATGGTGAGATGTTTAACTATTCACTGTGTTTCACTCAAGTTTCTTGTCCAGAGGGAAATATTTGTAAGGAAAAAAGTTGAGGAAAATGTGTAAGATATTTCAGAGCACTCGAAGAAAAACAGTTGTATATATATGATAGCTTTTCTTTTTCTTCCTTTCCAAGATGACTTCATCTGTGTCTTTCCTTGCAACTCCTGAACCATTTCCCTCTTTCAGTAAAAGCTTACAGACCTTAAAGCTACTTAACTGGTAGGAACATAACAAGAATTAGAGTCTTATTACAGGAGACCATCCTAATAGCCCTATTTAGTGGGAGTACAAGAACAACTCAGCTCTTGCCATTTGGAAAAGGCAATAGCTACTTGGTCAGCCAGCACACACATGGTCACAGCCTGCAGTGCCGCTTGTCTAGGGAAACAGCAGGATGAACACAGAAGGAGTATTTAGGAGAGGAGGAGTATGACAGGGTAGCTAAAGCCAAAAGAAAAACAAGAGGTTCTCACAAGGGAATGGATATAGCAAATATAAGATTCTATGGACATATTGCAGTGAGAGTAGTGCTCATATGAAATGAAGGGTGTGTTATTGAGGGAAAGCTGAAGAACATGTTTTAGTTCTCTTAAAGGACAAGATAGATTTGTATTTCAAAGTTTTGTAAAAGTAAACAAGTGGCCATGGTTTCCAGAAACAGGCACTGCTGCTCGTTAGATCAGCCAAAATAATTTGGGGTGAATGACAGGCAAGTTCTGGGGCATGTAAAGTTGCTGGATGTGTTGTCTTGAGCCTTGAGCTTTTATTGAAGTCATTGGTTTCAGTAAGGACTTGTGTTTTTGCAAAGCTGTATGCTCAGGGCAGAGGTCTCCAGGGTGATTATTCTGTCTGCAAGTAGAAATCAAAGCAGATATCTGCAGAAGGGACAGCTGAGCAATTTCTCCTTGTGCCCAGCTGGGTCCAACATCAGACAAATAGCAGATTTGATTTTCAGCCTCTTCTTGTGGCTGGTATTGTTTATCAGAAGAATTCAAAAATAAAAGAGAAAAGAGCACATCTCAGGACAGGATCTAACTATGGGCTTGTTTGTTCGTTTTTCTTCTCTTGGATAGCCAGGATTAGATCACTGAAAGTCTTGATAAGAATCACCTTGGATTTAATTTGAAACTCCTCACAAAGTCAGGGTAGGGAAGAGAGTATGTGCTACTCTGTACTTACATAGCCTTATGTTGTTATGAGATCTGCTGCAAGTTAGGTAGTCTGTGAACTTCTTAGGCAAAGATGACCTCATGCAATAAGCTACACGAGCAATTGAGTTAGCTGAAAGCTGCTAAAGGAGTAAGGTAAAATCATCTCTCTCAAAAAAAGGACAGTCTCTTGCCGCAGAGAAGGTGTATCAGTGGATAACAGTGACATCCCAGGGAGTGTTTCTTGTGTGGGAGAACTTTGTACCAAGGATGCTGAACCGATTCTCCACAAGACTGGCTGCTTGGCGTTCCTTTGCCCGGGTTTCAATGGTCTCCCAGAAGTTGCTCTTACCCTTCCTGTATTCCTTGGGGTGATAAGCCTCAGGTAACAAAGAACTAGTGGTCCTGGCAGACCTCGGTTTTAATGACAGCCATTATAGGTTGTAGAGCTGGAAGGTACAAGGACAGTAAAGCCCTGTTTGGAATCTTAGGTAATAAATTTCTGCTCTGAAGTTCATTCATGTGAACTGCAGAGATTTGAAGGGCTGGTCAGTGGCATGGCAGGGTTCCTTGGCTTGTCAGGTCTGACATCACTGGGCAAGGCAGACTTTAATACTCTTTCAGTTTATGTTCAGGCTTGATGAAACTCTGGGGTGAATAGGGGCGGAAATCTGAGTGAATGTGGGACTCTGACGGGTCCTTTCATCCATCACCAATTCACTGCAAACACAACCTGAAGCATTCTTCAAGCTCCTTGCTTCTACCTTCTCCCCAGCACAGAGGCAATCTTGTGTCTCTTGTTTTTTGCTGTTTGTTTATAGCTCTCTCCATCCCATCTGTTTCTACTCCTTCCTTTTCCTTCTCTCTCCCTCCCCCTCATTCCCTGTAAGCGATTAATCATTTTGACAGGCCCAGCGATGGCCTTTATTTCCTTGAGGCGTCCAAGAAATGTCTGTGAGCACCTTCTTTGACACCCCTAGTGTTCTCCCGCCAATCAGACCAGCCAGTTCTCTTGGAGTGATACCACTGCAAAGAGGGGGAGGGAAGCAGCGGTGAGAGCTCCAGCGGAGCCAGCTGGGGAAATGGGCATTGGGGCAGTATCCAGTTGAGGAACCATGTGGGCCCCCCTTAGCTGTGATGAATCTGTTGTTTCAGTATTGCTTGAATGTGTCATATTTTGCTTTCTCCCTCTCCCCAAGCTCCCTTTCAAATCTGGGTTTCAGTGCAAAGGCACTTTGGGAAGAAATCGGGCTGCTCAGAAAAATATTAGCTTCCAACAGAGTGACTGGAGGGAAAAGCTGTGGGAGAAGGAAGGAGAGCAGGCTGGGATCATCAAGAGGAAAAGAAATGGGGATGGTTTGGCAGATGGGAGCAGAAACTGCCCTGGGAAACTTCCCTTTGACCCATGCAGGATGGAAGTTACCTCGAGTGTCTGCCATGGTTCACATGGATTATCATATTGTAATCAAGTTGCTTTCCATCCATCTGCAGCCAAGGGAGCCCTCTGGGCATGGTAACACTATTGGAAATGCTCAGCTTTTGGACTGGAATAGATATGGGGTGAATTGGGGAATATCGTACTCCTCAAAGTGTTTTGATCTAGTCTATGCCATTCAGGCTGTACATCCTTCACCCCCCTCCCTGCACTGGATCAGGGATGCCCTACTTCTATAGTTATTCTTCCTCCTCTTCGCATAAATGCCCTTTTCTTTTCCCGTGCTACCTCAGCATCATGTTGGAATAACTAAACTCCCAGAGGGGAGAGTGTTCTCCTGTTGCTGTGGAGAAGGAAGTTCATAGATTTGGAAAGCAGATATCCTCTCCAGGGCTAAGAGGCTCCAGGATAAATCAATTATCTCCAGGGGCTCTAAGGAGATCTGGATGTCCTTTGTGCACAGCAATAGGTTGTGATGAAGATTTACAGAAGGAAATAGTAAAATAAAATGGAAGTGAAGAATGAAGTACTGTAAGTCAGATGGAACTTGATGTTGAGTTTTTACGTAAGGTAATCACATATCATAAGGCAAGGGAGTCAACAGTGTCCAAAACGGCCCTCTTGTCTCATATTTTTATCACACAGTTTGATAAGTCTCGAATTGAGCCCAGAAGACAGTGAACAGGATCATCCTGATTGAAAAGGCTTAGGGTGAGACTGCTCTAACTCTTCAGGATGGGCACAGAGAATGGCAAATGGAAGTGGGTGTTTGTGCTCAGAAGTTGCCACTTCTTAGATGAGATGACAGCTATGAGGCAACACTAGGCCATGGCCCAACTCAATGTAGCTACGCCTCTCTGAGGAGTTAGCCACAAGCCATAGCTTCCTGGAGTTATTTGGGAACTCACAGCCTTTTATGAAGCATCAGTAGATATGGTTTAGCATGTGAGCTACATTTCTTGCTTTATATGCGTGGCATGCAAGTCAGTGTTCGCAGCAGGGCCCACTAGTGCCAGGCTGGGTATGTTCAGTACAGATGCTTAGGAGAAAAAACACCACCTACTTTCTACATCATCCAGTTGTTTGTTTTCTCATCATGAGAAGATTTCCTTTAAAGTACAGACCTACAGCTTATGCAGCCCAAATCCAAATGGGAAGCAATGAACTCACCTGGAGCAAGCACTTTTGTCCTTTGCGGGCTGACTCTGCATCAGATGTCTGGCAGGAAGGAGGACTTGAACTAGAGCAGAGCTAAGAGGTGCTTTCCAGCAGATCGAATGGCAGTGTGCACTCCCTTTGACAGACATGTTGCCCCACAACTTGGAAGTGACCTCTGCCAAGGTCACTGCTGAGCTGCTCTAAACTTAAGGAAATATTGATTTTGTGCCAGTGATGCTAAACAGTGTTGTTGGAGAGGCCTGTAGATGCTTGGCAGGGCAATGTTGACCTTTCTTGGCAGTTAGGCTAGCGGATCTGGCGTTTTGTCCCCAATTTGTACTCGCAAGTCAATGGTGAGAAAGGCTGGTTTTGTGACTGTAGGCTAGCGGTCACTACAGGCTCCAGTTTTGTCTTCAGTGTGAGGCCTTGAAGAAGTTATATTTGCTCCTTTGCCTTCAGCTAGGACTGCAAGCCATTCATTAGTAGGGCTTTATTTTGCAGCAGGAAATGACCTGTTCCTGAACAGTTAGTTCCACAAAAGAGATCTATTTTTTTTTTCTTGGATATAGCGATAAGAGAAGATGGCTAAGGTTTTCAACAGTTTATCTCGGTGCCAGGAGCTTTCAGAAAGTACATGATCAGCAGATGTGAAGTCTAAGAATGCACTTAGTGCTGGCTATCCTAGGAAGCCTGTTTCAAGTCATGAATAACCTGCAATGGGCTGTATGCTTCAGGGATTCCTGCCTATTTCAGGCACTCCTGTCTTGGCATCATGTATCACCACAGTGACAAAACTTGGTTAGTAGGGCCAGCTGGTTTGTCCCTTCTCCCCAGTCCCTTCTCCCCAGTGGAGCAGAGCATCCAGTGGAGAGTGTGGGGACAGCCCAGGGTTGGGACCGAGCTGTTTGCATGGCTGAAGCAGTGCTGCTACGTCAGCCCAGTGCTGAGGCCTACACCACCGCTCAGGTCTCACTATTGGAGCCGAGTCAGGCCCTCCGCTCAGTCAGTGTGCTAGCTCACAGAAGGGTATCAGCGCTGCTGTGTAAGTGCATCTGTTGCCAGTTTTATCCTGGAAGGCTGTGCCCGGCTGTATAACCACCTCTGTGGCCCTGTGCCAGCTGGAGCTAAGGGCAGTGCTGTCCTCAGCAGTGGCTGACTTTCCTGGTAGGATGTGCTGTGCTGCAGCGGCGTGGTGAAGTGACTTGCCTATTTGTGAACGGCTGGGTGCTGCAGTCAGGAGCTGTGATCCTCAGCATGGACAAGCAGGATAATCACCAGTTGGCTGGAGTCTGACTTCCAGGGGTGCAGGTTCCAGTTTCAGAATAGGTCTGTGCTGCAGGGAGGAAGGAATGAAATCTTCTTGCATGCGACACGTCTCCATGGATTGCTGCAGCTTTGGGTCCAGGAACTAAACATCTTTGTAGGGGCCTGGGTCATTCCATGTCTCCTGGAAGATCTAAGACATCTTTGGTTATGTGCAAGCATCTCCACCTTGTGCAGCTGTTCTATATTGCTGAGCAGCACCCCATGCTTAACAGGAAAGCTGAAGCATGAGGGCGACTGCGTGTTGCTTTTAGGTGGCAGGTGCTTGTGGCCTTGAGGACTTTGGAACTGGAGGTTATGTCACCTGGGCTTAGGAATCTAACATTTTCAGATGTCCTGGCCAGTGGGAGACATTTGTGCTTGGGCTCTGTCTGTCTGGGCTGCTCTGAATGTTATGGATGTGTTGCTGCTGTCTTTGTGGAGTGGATGAAAGTGTTTGTGGTAAAATGTAATCAAGTGGAAAATTGCAGTGCATATAAACACATATGGCACTCAATGACTGGGCATTAGGCACAGTGACTGCAGGCAAAAAAATTATCTGTAAACGTTTCGCAGCAAGTTTCGAAATCTTAAAGAACAATAAGATATTAGCAATTTAATGGGGTGATTCAGCGAAGCAGCGATCCTTGGGTTGGGAGAACGAGGATGCATACAGCTGCAGTGACAGGAGCGGCTGGGATTACTCAGCCAAGCTCAACAAGCCCTGTCTCGCAGCACAAGACAGCTGCCAAAGGCTTCCTTCACATGGCAAGGTGTCTGTGCTCTGAGAGGAGAGAGCCAGGAGGTGGCCTGCAAACCTTACCAGGGCCACCTTCCAGCCTCCTCCAAGAGCCTGCTGTTTACAGCAGCGTTTGGAAGAAGCTTCTGCAGTCAATGAGGCAGAACCGATGGGCTAGCTGGATCGGGTCTGGCTGTGGTCAGGAGCTATGGAGTCACTACACATTAATGGCTGGCTGGGCCTCCCAAAAAGCAGCTGTGGGTCCAGTTCACTTCTGTGCCTCTGGTCTCTGTCTGCTGACACTGCCTGAGGGAAGCATGTTCTCAGCTACTGCGGAGCCTGCAGCAGTTCAGGTTCTTCCTGTGAGCAATCATTTTGTGCCCTGCTATGGAGCTGTGCCAGTTCTTGAAGCTGAACTATCTAACACTCTGGGGCTTCACTGCCTCATCTGGTGGTCAGTCTCCAAACTTCCTGCTTTGATCCAGCTGTGTACAGGGGACAAAGGAATGTCAGACCAGTATATGAAATTGTTTTTTCTCTGACTGGCCAAAGACAAAAGTACCAGAGGTGCTTTTTCTCCTGTTGACCTATGCTATCTTTCCTTTTTTCTGACATTAGGCAGGTTACCTATAAGTGCAAGGCAGGGAGAAATGCACCTTGTCATTACCTATAGGTAGAAGAGTGTGGCTCAAATACTAGGAGAAACAGTTTTGACAGCTCTTCACGGCCCTAAGGTTCTGGATCTGGTGACCAAGTTTGTCTGGCAGTTGGAGGGAGAAACATCTTCTGAAGGAGTGAAAACTGTACCAAAATGGAAAATTGCTCAAGCAATTTCAGACCCAACTGATTCTGATTCTTTTGGGGAAGAAATCTTCCCAAATAAAGCTAGACAAAGCTACTGTTTCTGGGCTATAGGTCCCAAGTGAGTGCTTTGCAGGAGCATAAGGACACAGTGGTGCTCTAAGCTTTTGTGGGTGAGGCAACAGGGTCTCTCTGCCTTTCACCACAGAGCTTCTCATTTTGATGCCAACCTATAGACAACCATGAGAACAGGCCTTTTCTTGCATGTGGGGCCAGATTCTGGAGAATGAAACCCAAGCATTGTCCTTTGGCAGTGTGTCTATTTAGTGAAATAATGGCAGATTTGTCTTGATGTCTTTATCTGGTGTGCTTCCTGGGGCTGCACTTAAGGTAAGGTACCATACCTGCCAAGCTTGAGTACTCATCTTTGGATAGATTCACTGAGCATAATGATAGGAGAAGTTTTTAATAAATTGCTTTCAAGTGTTGTTTGTTTACATTATCTGTTTATTTAAGAAATCTTTTCTTTTGGTCTTAGCTCCTTAACTATGGTATGAGAAAAAGAAAGATTTTATTTCTTGCCTTGATGTTACCTTGCCATCTTAGGCACTCATTGTGTTTACAGTAGCAGCTAAAAGCATGTCTACTTGATATATGTTGATAGAGACTGAGTTCTTCAACACAGATATCATTTAAGTTAACAGAAGTGCGAAGCTGCTATCCTACAGCTTAAATGAACCTGAGGAATGCTCACCTTTATGTATTTGCAAGAACAGATTATATATATATATATTTGTCTGCAGAATCCCCCTCTGTCTTTATAACCTTCAAACAAAGGCAGCCCTAAAAGGATTGCCCAGAAAACCTGCAAAATATTTTGTTGTGATCAAGTTAATTGTAAAGTTCCTCTCAAGGCTTGCACCTTTTAAAGGGCTCTGCATTTGTTTGAACTCTGCTCCCTACCTACTCCATTCTCTGCTTTGCTACCCATGGACTGTGTCTTTTTGCCAATTTAATCTTTTCTCTGAGTATTTCCATGCTGCAGTAGCACTAAGTCCAGGAGTTTTGAGGCTCAATTCCTCACATGAAAGAAGGGGTTAATAATCCCTGCCCTTTGCCTGCTTTGTCTCATCAGTCTGCACATAGATCTGGAGGCAGAGGTCTCCTAGACTGTGTACATATGGTGCCCAGAGCAACAGAGTCTTTATCCATCTATCTCAGCTCTCTGCTGAGAGCACCAGCTCTAACTTCCTGTCAGCTGAGACAGAGAATCACATCTGCTGGGATTTGGATGGAGATGTTCTGCTCAATTTTCACACGAAACCAGGAGAAAGTGAGGCAGTAATGCTTTCTGTTTCTGAGTAAGTTAGAATCATCATTCCCAGCTAATATCTGTCCACTCCTCTGTCCATTATGCAACTCCTCTGTGTGATGAGCCTTACACATGCTGTGCTGAAGTAAAATTCATGCTTAGGACTTATGGCCCTCTTAAGGCTCTCCACAATGATCTAGGTTTTCTCCAGGTTCCCTGGATTTCAAATATGTCAATGCTGAGTAACCTTTTCCATCCCGTCCCAGAGCTGGAAGCTGATCAGTGGTAAGCAGGAAGCCTCTGGGGTGAAAGGAGCAGAGCTTTGAGTACAAATGTGGAGATTAAGGGGATTCAAGCCTGAGTGGAAGTAAGTGTGCAAAGGAAGGATTTTCTAAAGCATTTTTTAATGTGTGTTTGAGATGTGTGGAGAAGTCCTTCTGGGGAAGGACTAACAGAATGGGGATACTTCATGCTTCCATGTGAACAACTGTTGTCTGTTCATGAACCTGAAGTGCAAATTGGTTCTACTTTTGTTGGCAGCTGCCCCTTTTCACAAGTACTATGGTACGGTTGCTACAGCTCTGGTGAAGGGCACCTGAAAGGTGACATACAGGTTGGTCTTCTGGCTTATGGCCATGTGTAAGCCCATGAGCAATGTGTTGGAGACCTTGCAGACAGTGGCTGAACCAGAAAACTGCTCCCTTTGAATTGGCACAGTTTCCTGCTCTTCTGAGATGGACGACTGGTGATGCTCTTAATACAAGCCAAAAACAGAAATTTGATCCTCTGTTACTGCAGCCCAAGGCTGAACAAGAGGAGCCCTTGCCCAATTGACAAGGTCTCCTTCTACTTTAATACACTTTCAGAAGCCAATATGGGTCTGGAGGAACGGCTGACTTTAGTTTTTTTTTTTTTTTTTCCTCCAGACAGAATCAGAGAGGAGTAACTTCTGTAAACCAGGCAGAGCTCTTCCAACTAGTTTCACCCTTCATTTCTCTCGCATTTACTGTTACAGGTACAGTTGACTTGAACAGATGACTGTGGGTGGGCAGCACCTTCAAAGCTCAGGCCTTTGCCTGGTGACAGACCCCTGCCTGGAGTACCTGTCATGTAATCATCCTTGAGATTGATAAATCTGGTCTACGGACTTCACACCAAATCAAGAGCATTCCTGTTAACTCTCTCCAAGTGGTTTGGGGCTTCTTGTCCCCAGAGCTGTTACAGGTCTGCTCAGGGGTCTCATGCCCTGATAGCACAATTCTCTGGGCTCTCTGTATTGTTCAGTGAGGTCCTACTTGGACCTCTAGCAGAACTGCTGACTTCTGCCTTACCCGGGCTTCAATGAGAAGGAAAACAGGCGCTGGTTTAGGGGGAAAGAAGGGAATGCAGTGATCTTGGGACTAGTTGCTGACTCTTCCCATTTTGCTCCTTGGTTTCTCTGCTTCCCAGCACTGCCAGTGAGCACTACTCTGCCAAACTGGGAATTTATCAGCCATATCAGGGCAGCAGGTGGTTTAATATTCAGGGGGGCAAATTACAAACAGGAGTGTTGATGGAGTGTATGTGCTGGCCGTTTCTGTGATAAGTGGAGTTTGACCCACCTGAGTCCCTGTCCCATTGCTCTCACTTATGTGGTTGCTACGCTACTGGCCGCAGGTCTGCCTGTCGCATCTGAAGGAGCTGCAAGTCTTGAGCAGAGGCAAAGGCAAATTTTAAGTCAAGAGCAGCTGTTCAGTCACTGAATGCAAATTGTGAATAACTGAGGGTATTCTCCTGCTTGCCTTCTGTCCCAAAAGGCATCCTGTCAGACTCTGAAAGTGCCGAGACAGAAAATCTACTGCTGCTCTGAAGAATTTGCTCCAGAGGTGGAAGAGCCCCATTGTTTCATGTAGAACCCATCATGGTTTTTGTTGTTGTTGTTGGTTTTGTTTTTTCTTTGACCAAAACTTATTCTGGTTTTGCTGCTTCTTTAGGTTCTTCCTTCTCTGTCAGCATAAAGAATCTGATAGAAACCAGAGCGCTCCCTTGGCCTGCTCTGCTGCTGCAGTGAACGCCGGTCTTTCCTGAACTGGCTCCTCAGCTCTGTGGCAGTCATTCCTCACCTCAGGAGCCACTGTGGTGAGCTGTCTCCCTTGGTATAGCTGGCCAAGAAATTGCTGTTCCCTCTGATAGTTTCCATACAGCTGTCACCTCTCCCTCCTTCTGGAGCAGAGCAGCACTCAAAACTGCTGCCTTCTGGTGCAGTTACTGCCTGGCGCTTCCAGGAAGGCAAATTTCCATGGTAACTCCTGGCCCTGGCACATGGCCCTGTGAGAGGATGACTAGTATTGTGCTTACAGGAGGGTTTCAGTTAGAGAGTGACTGTGCTGGGACATGAAAGTCCTAGGATCTGACAGTGCAGGGCATGGCATTCTTTTAAAAAGCTTAAAGAGGATCTCGTAGTTGGACTAAAATTCAGAGCTGGCCAGAGACTGAATGAGCAAGCAGCGAGCTGCCTTGTGGAGCAGGAGAGACGAATTTGGGCTCAGAAGGGGTGCCTGGGCTGTGCTGCAATCTGGTTTCTGGATACTAGTATGAACAGTACTGGCCACCAGCCAGGTCTCTGGAATAAGCAGAAGAGGAGAACAAGAAAAAGAAAGAAGGTACAAAGGGACAAAACCATGATCCTCCCCACTCAGGAAGGGAGCTGGACCTGCAGCTGCGGCCGTGTTTGTAGGCAAAGCTGCGGCCGCACAGGGTGACAGGCTGAGGCAGGGCCGCGCGGGCTGCCCTCCGTGTGCTGCTGCGTGTGGCCACAGCGTGGAGCCCGCGCTCTGCGCACAGCGGCGCGGGGCCATCCACGGCCTGCGCCGCCCGCGGACATCGGGGCCGTGCAAAGGGTGTGCTAGGGCGCGGGAGGAGGTACTGCTGCCTGCAGCTGGGGCAGCTCGGCTCCCTGCTGGCTCAGTGCCTTAGGGGAGGCCTGTAGGTGACAGGGTAACAGAGTCTGGAGCTCCCAGCTGCCTCAGGGCGCCGAGTCGCAGGCACACGGGCAGTGCTCTGGCAAGGCGCTCCTCAGCGCTTCCTTCAGACGAGAATGGGTGAAACTAGAACACCATCTCCTAGGCTTTGCAAGGCTTGAGCTACTGAGGGAAAGGGGCTTGGGCTCCAGATGCCAAAATCCCTGCAGATGTTTTCAGGCAATTTCAGAATGGTCAAAAATCTAATTCTGATCTCAGATGTCATAGCAGTAGCTTTCCCATGAAACATCTCTTTCGCCAGCACGGAGTCCTGATGTGTCAGAGACAGTGGGTCTAAGGTTGAACCTGTTTTCAGCCACTGTTTATGGAATATAAATGCTAGATTTGGTTTGAACTGACATCTCCTAGGCTGTGTACACAGGTGCTGGGAGCATGCATGGAAGCAGGGACCTACGCTTGCACCTTGGCCCTGCAGGCAGATGCTGACTGGTGTGTTAAGCAATGTCTGACGGCAATTAGGAGTATTTGCTGTAAGTCATGTTTTTGTGGTGTCGCATGTTGTCCTATAGCAACGCAATTCTGATGGGGTTTGTGTGTACTCTGCTCACTGCTAGGAGGAAGGGTGTGTATGTAAACTAATGCTGACTTTTCACACCCTCTATTTATGGTAGTGGAAAAGGAAAACTAAAGAAAAATTCTCCCCTTCTTGATCTTCTTCTCCAGCAGGATCTTCCCCAGTACTAGAAGTAACACCGGGATGTGCTTTAGGCTGAGAGAAAATTTTCAGGTGACTAATATGGCCCAGCCTTTGGAGGCAGCCAGGGTCATACTCTGTTCAGCACTGCACGCATGAGACGTAGAAAACCCCAGGAGTTCATGGATGTGTTAGGCTGAGCTATGGCGATGTCCCTCTGTCCAGAGGAATGGAGGAATGACAGGAGCCCTGCAATGAGGAAGCTTTAGCTTACTATGAACACAGCATCTTGTTCCAAACCTTTTCCACAGTGTGTGGAGCTGGGTCCAAGATCTGCCCCAGGACTTCCTGCGCCCCTCTGGCTGTTCCAGGTGCCCTTCACCTGTTCCAGACCTGGGTCCCTTTTCCATCTGCACTTTTTCCCAGCAGGAGATGGAATAACTTGTGCCTAGGTGTTCTCGAGAAAGGTGCTGATAAAGGTGCAGGCGTGGGGTACTTGCAATGTGTACTCTGGGCCCGAGAGGGCAGCAAAACACTGCGGGAAAAACGGTCTCCTTGAGGTGGCCGACGGCTAGTGACAAAGGGGACCCCAACTCCAGGCTGTTCAGAAGCAGGAGAGCTTTCCAGGGCTGTAGTCCAAAAATACTAAAAATATTGCAGGAGAGGTGAGGCACGCTGGCCTTCTCAGGAAGGACTATCCCCATCCCTTGCAAGCTTGGAGCTCACCTTGGGCTTGCCCGGGACGGGCACCTCTTCTGTACACCTGAGACTTGTGGCAGTGGATATGAGGCTCTGTGCTGGCCCCAGTGCCAAGCAAGTGGATTTAGCAAACTAACGTCAGGCTGGTGTGCTGTCATGTTTGAGCACTTCCAGATTTGCTTTGCACTCGGCCATCAGCATCCTCACAGAACATTTCTGGGAAGCATTTTGGAAGCGTATGTATGTTGGGATTTTAATCTGATCCTCCATGCCAAACCCCTGTACCTGGCTCGTAGAGCCCTCATTAAGCATCACCCATGCTCTTTGCAGGTCAGTGAGGCTCTAGTGCCCTTTCCAGTGCACCCCAAGGTGAGGAGCACACTACTGTGGCTGGGTGGGAAGCTCAGCAGCTGAGCAAACGTGCCCTTCATGCTGCTCTTCCAGCAAAGGCAGAAGCACTTTGGGAGAAACAAGTGGAAGTGGAGGAGCTGTTGAATGCTCTATCATCAGGGCTGCATGTATTAGGATGCTGTGGTTTGGGGAGACCACAGACTGCATCAAGCTTTGACCTGGACAACAGATGCAGAGTCTCACATGACGCAAGGCAGTGTTGTGAAGAGCTTGGCCTACTGCCTAGTCCTTGTTAGGTATGCACCCGCTACCCTGAGGAGGCTGCAGCCTCAGAGCATGTCCCCGGGTGCTCATTGGGGTAGGCAATGGAGGGCAGGGAGGGCCGGATTGCCCAGATTCTTCGCGGGGTAGATGTTGAGGGAAGCTGTTACAGCGAGGAGGAGGAAGAAGCCTTTGCTTCCACAGAGCAGGTGAGGCTGCAAAAGGGAGAGACCTAGAGACTACAGCCTGCCACTCCTAGAGACTACAGCCCAGCCCTTCTGCTCCCCAGGGCAGTACACTCTGCCCCCTGTGCAGCCCCCTCCCTCTCCTTTCCAATCCTCTTGTACTGTTTTCTTGGCAAGGGTGCTGGCTTTCAGCCGTTGCACCTCATGTGCCCTATTGATAGCTGGTAATTTATGTAAATCTCCTAATATATGGATTCTGGGATCAGGACGGAGGGTTTGTGTGTGAGATGAGATTAATATGTTTGCAGATTCTCTCTGCAAAGAGAGGGAGAGAGGCAGGCAGGGCCAGGACGTTCACCTTAGGTCTCTATTAGCACCCCTGCAGTGCTGCAGTCCTTGTGTCCAGCTGTGTCCGATCTCTGTCTCCCCATGGCCGTGGTGCAGGGGGCTCTTCCTACTTTATTTCACTGCTCATCCACCGCCAGCCTGGCTGTCCAGCAGCCTGGGAGACAGCAACTGCTGGGAGGCTCTGAAGCAGCTTGCAGTGCTTCCCATCACTGCCTGTTCCTGCCCGGGAATCAGCATCTCCGGAAGGTGGCCAGGATGAGCTGTGACAGAGCCTGCTGCCTCCACAGGATCCTGGGGCCCTGTGGAAGTGCTGAAAAACTGCAGCTCAGCTTTATTCTCTCTGAGAGCTCAAGACAGCTGAGGCTGCCTCTAGCCATGGGCTTCTTGGTGCAGCTGGGGCTGGGGCCCTCCTGGCCCTGTTGTGGCAGAAGCAGCAGGGCACATGCTGGAGGGGCCTGGCATGGGACTGGCGTTGGACTGGCGTGCAGCGGGGTTATAGGGAACAGGGTTTTGGGCAGCAGGAAGAGCATGGGCCCGGCTCCTGCTGTTGTGCCCTTCTGCTTGTCTGAAGTGCCCCAGTGAGGGTGAGGGTCCAGCAGGCAGGAGTGGGCAGAATGGCTGCTGTGGTGGCTCCATTCTCCCTGGTTATCTCCTCCTTTGTCCCTGTAGTCTGTAGATGATGCTTTCCCGTGTGGTGTATTCCCTGGGTGAGGCCCAGCTAGCATGCTGGAAGTCACTGCCCTCATCTCCCATGCGGGTCCAGCAGGAGACATGGAGCTGAACCTTGAACTGGGCTCTTCCCAGCTGGAGCTGAACCTTGAGCTGGGCTCTTCCCACATCCTTTCTCCCACCACGTTCCCATGCTGTACTTGCAGCTGGAGGAGGCTGTGGACAGCAGGGATGGTGGATGAGGGGGATGATGGGCAATCAATCCCTGTCCACCGCCATGGACTCTGGGGCAACAGGCGCTGCCTTCCGAAAGATCCCCTCCATCTGCAACTACCCCACGTCCCTGCACCTCCTCCATTGGGCGGCCCACCTGTGTCAGGAGCTACCTGTGCTAAGTAAGGCTCCCACTCCCTTGCCCATGGGTGAGGAGAGGTAGCGGAGCACACTGGTGTCCACGAGAAACCAGTGGAGAGCTGTGGCAAAGGGAGCCACCCTCCAATTCAGATGTTCCCAAGGAGTTCATGTTCCACACTTGACATTTAGAAACCAGGAATCCTGCTGATTGATAGGATTTGATGCAGTAGAGTATATTTCACACTGTGTCATTTATCCTGGTGCTGCCTCATGTGAAATGTCAGCCCTCCAGGAGCTTTTCTGATCGCTCTTTGAAGCATTAGTTTCTGATAAACTCGGGAGAAGGGGCTTTTTTTTCCTCCCCAGGTCAGGGACTGAGAATGACAACAACTTTCCCCCACACTTTGCAGGATTCCTAGGTGGGACCTTCCAGCTCAGACCCACATCCCGAGAGCTGCAGTGGGATTCTTTCTGCCTCCCTTCTTGTGTTGCCCCTTTTTTTGGACTGTACTATTGCTATTCTCTCCTGCCATCAGTTTCCAGCAATCCCCAGACCTTGTTCCAGCAAGAGTCTTTCTGCCTCTTCCTGGCTGTGTCTGGATTTGCTCCCAACACCCTTTTTTAGCCTTTGGAGGAATATTTTCAACTCTCCTGGGGTTGCCGCTGTTGACAATGGAAATCTATTGTGTTTTATGTGCCTGGAAAATGAATTTCCATGTCAGAAGAAGAGAGCAATTATCACAAGCAAGAGAGATCAAATTGGGTCTTTAAAAAGAAAATAAAGTTCAGATCTTATCTGATTAATGAGATTTCTTCCAAACCTTAACAAATCTTAATTACAGTGACTCTGCTGGAAGGGATGAGGTAAAGCTAGGATTGGGGGCTATCTAAACAGAACTGCTCTCTTCCGAGCTAGAGTACATCCCTGCATGAAAGCAGCAGGGACGGCCATTGAGTGTGGAAAGCCGCTCAGCTGGAAATCGGCAAGGCAGGATTCTCCATGGAGCCTGAGCAGCTCCTTCCCCGCGGCCGCCGGTGCTGGGGGACGGAGCCGCGCAGAGCCCTGGGCACCACGGACTCAGTGCCAGAGCTCTGCCCAGATCCTGGGATCGTTTGTCGCTTCAGATCTGCTGCCACAAAATTTTCATTTTTTTCCTTAGTAAAAATAATAATTATTATTTTTTTTTTGCTTCTTACTTTCCTTAATTTTTAAAATAAGTGTTCTGTTTAAAATAAGTTGAGGGCCCTGAAGCTGTCCGTGCAATTTAAGCTCATCATCACTTTATGATGATTTTATTGGATTCCTGGGTGACGTGGGCCAGAAATTGTCACCCTGTTACCCCTTTATTAACAGCAATAACCTGTGTAGATAAATCCATGTTTCCAGAAGAAATACATGTCTTGATCTGGAGATGTTAAGAAAGGGAGACTCTAGCCCTTTCCTTAATACCTTGTCTAATGGTTAATCACTTTGACTTCCTTGTAAAAAATAAAATAAAATAAAAATAGTTTGTCTTCAGCATTTATCCATTGGTTCTTGTGGCTTTCTCAGGCAGCTTAAACATATTTTTAGTACCTGATATTTTGAAAGAATTTGTATGCAGGAAGTAAGTACCCTCTTGATCTTTCTGATAAACTAAATGAATGGTCAAATCTCTAGCATTATATGCTTTTACCCTAATTTGGGATAATGTTTGGGACTTTTCAATTCTGTCACTAAAAACAAGCTGAGAAAAAAAAAAGAGGTGAAAAGCAAAAAGAAGTCCAAATCCTTGCAAAAGCAGACAGCCAAACACCGCCTGCCCTTTGTCTGTGCGAACACATTGTTCTTCTTCCCATTGCCTTTGTAATAAATTTGGGAAAATATCACTCGTGTAAAAATATTTTTCAAATCTCCCTGTCATTAAAGATTAATTATTAACTGTTCTTAACAGAGATGGAACAGCCTGTCAACGTTTGAACGAGCGGTAAAAATGACAAGAGATCTGTGTATTTAACCACACGTAGATTCTCCGGGAATTGGTGGGAATGAGCAGAAGCGTTACGGAGTGCCCAAGCATCCTATCTCCCACTTGACTGCCCGTCTGCTGCGCTCTTCCCGTGCAGAAGCCCAGCTAGATGGTAAGTAAATGTGCCTTGAGCAGAGTTTGCTGTCCAGGCAGCTTTGAAAGATGAGCAGCCCGAGAGAGAATCAGGCACTGTGCGATCTGAAGAGGAGGCAAAGAAGCAGGTACCGATGATGCAGTTGCATCCCTTATACACTTTCCACTGTTGGACTCCTGGTATTTGTACCTCCTGTTTCCAATTTAAACTGCTTTTCACAGATTTTGGATGTGTTTTTGATTTATTCAACAGGGTTTCACCCTCCCTTTTCAGCGCAGCAAAGTTTCAAAATGTGTGAATAATTTAAATTATTTTTGCCTCATTTCCACTGCCTGATGTGATTCTCATCTGCCTGTCTTGTTTGCCTGATTTATGAAGGTTTGTTTTTTTAGAAATTTTTTACTCAGTTTTTACTAAGGGAGAAATTTTTTGTCATAATAAATTTTGTTATCTTTTTGACAGCTTTCTCCTTAAGGCCTTGATTTGGTGAAGCCTTTCTGCAATTATTCAGCTTTGGACATGTGCTTAAATCTTCTTGAAATAGATGGTCTTGGGCATATAATTAAAATTAAATATTTTCCTGAATTGAGAGGCAAATCTTTAATAAATATTGTAAATTGGCCTACTGCTAACTGCTAGTTATAACTATAAAATAACTGTATTGCTAACTATAGTTGCAACCTTTAATTTCTTTTACTTGGGAGAGGCACAATCACAAATGCATTAAGAGAGAACTGTGGTTTTCACTCCATTTCTTTACACTTTGTAAACTACACAATGTAAACTACTTATTGCGTTTAAAAACAAAACAAAACAAAAAACCTACTGCTTTCCCCTTCAAACACGAAATAAAAAGCCCTCAAATCATCAAGATTATAAAAATAACATAGCTGGGATTCCTTTCCCAGCTCTCCGTTTTAAGGGGTGCATGTGTCACAATTTCAAGTCATTCTCCGCATTGTCCAAAGTTAGAAAGTTACTTTTTAATTGAAAGCTGAATTCCTGCTGCTAACATGTGGCCTTTTTCTCCCTCTGCTCCCTTCCTCCCCAGCGTCTGCATATTGCCTTACCTGGCGGGATCTTGTTGCTACCCGTGACACTGCTGTCCCAAAGGAAAGCCATTGCGCTAGAAGCAGGCTGCTGGGCGCTGAAACTCAGCAAGCCAGTATCTATGAAGGGAGCCTGGCCCAAGCACACCTGACACTTCC
Organism: Crypturellus undulatus; assembly: GCA_013389825.1. Classification (NCBI taxonomy): domain Eukaryota; kingdom Metazoa; phylum Chordata; class Aves; order Tinamiformes; family Tinamidae; genus Crypturellus; species Crypturellus undulatus. The sequence goes on from VWPW01014670.1 coordinate 69,866, forward strand.
AAGCCATGGCATCGATCCCCACTCTCTTCTACAGCTGTGGACCTGGCTTAGAAATCTCTGCCTTAAAAAAATGTGATTACTGTATGGCTTCTTTTCTGGTGGCATTGTGCCCTGGAACAGCAGACCAGATTTTAAGCATTTTGCTGCACCTACATGAAATCGTTATTGAAGAGAAAGGATTAAAAAAGTCTGCTCTGAGCTTTGCATATAATCTTTTGACTCTGGGACCCAAGGCTTTGAGTAATATCAAAATAAGAATAAATTCTCCTTGTGAGAATCATAAGAAACTGCCAAATTAGTTTACAGGCATAAACAAACAGCCAAATATTAGTATTCCACACTAAGAGCTAAATCCTGTAAGTGGGGACAGGACTGCACATGGATTATCCTTTTATAGTTCAGGCGTGGATTTACCAAGGGGATTATAGGCCTTCCCCTCTCAACCCTTCCTTTCTCCCTGGCAGCTGTCGTGTTTCCCGTGCCGCCCACTCCCGTTGCAGAGCCACGAGCCCTTCCCTGGGCTCAGGGCTGCACCTCCCTGGACTTCCCTGCTCCAACGCCCCACAAGCAGGGGAAAATCATCAGCATCATGTTCAGGATGACAAAAGCAGGACCAGGTGAGGGGCAGAGGTGGTCCCAGGCGCTGAGTTGATTTAGCCTGAGGGATGGGGGATTAAACCCCAGATATCCCAGTTTCCATTCTTCTTACCAGTGCTTTGCATTGCACCGCCCTGCTTCCCAAATAGGGGTAACGGCAATCCAAGTTGACACACCGGTTCCACTTTCCTTCTGCAAGGGCTGACACCATCGGACAGACTGCTTGTTGCTCTTAGTATCATACCTGCTTTCACTGCCTCCCTCGGAGCCTCCGAGGCTGGGATTGTGCCCGGGGCACTTGCATGATGCTGAGGGGCTGCCAGTTATGGGTTTGAAGGACTTATTCACTCCTTGTCTCTCTTCTTCCACTGAATGTCCCTGTGTATACCTGCACAGGCTTACAGAAACACAACACACTTGTTTTATTATCTAAATAAATATAGATATTTTTAACTAGATTTTTGCTGTTCATTTCAGGCAGAAACCATTCTGTAATATCACTGCTTGCTCTGATCCTTTTATTTGTGTACTTTATAGATTATATATTATATAGATTATATAAAAGTGTCCAGTGCTTTACCAGACAGAAAATATAGATAATCTCTGTTGTGAAGCGTATGCAATCTAAGCAAAACAGACAATGTAGACAGGGCTCCCTGAGAAGCACAGAAGAAGGAAGATTAGCCTTGTTTTGTTTTTATAAATATATTACTGAGATTACTGGACAAGAAATAGGCATATTTTCTTCTTCTCGGTCCAGACTCCCATTTAGTAATACTTCTCTCTCATTCATGCTACAGAGTTACGATGCAACATGAAATAAAACATGTTTCGAGCTGCTGCTCCTGATTCGGCAGCCCCAGATCTCATGCTAGCTTCAGAGTGCTCACGTGCTTAGTGTTTTCCTGGATTGGTGCTTAGATCATGCGGTCTATTGACAGCTGCCCTTTCGCTTACAAATGAAACTGCCCCTAAATCAATAAGAAAAAAAAATCTTATTCTCCTCACCTATTTAATGCCACTGCTGTGGTTGGTGTAAGATTCATGAACAAGTTGATGTCTACAGAGAAAGCAGTAAGAAAAAATAACTCCTTTCCTACCAAACTGAGCAGGTGTTCTGTGTTTAACATACAAATCACTTTCAGGGGTTTTGTGGTTTTGCTCTAGAAATTTGCTGCATAGATAGACAAGCACAGACTCTTGTCTTGTACACCTTTGCTGGATGGAAAGCCATATTGCTTTAAAGGGACACTCACCTTGACCATGCTTTTCCAAAAGGCACTTTTGGAAAGAATCCGCATTTGTCTAACAAGTAGTTGTCAATTTTTACAGTGTAGTCCTGTTTTTACTATTATTTCTTTTTTTTAACAAAATGTCATTTCTCCTTGCCTCTTTCCTCCATCCCTGTACTTACCTTCCACTTTAATGATTTTCAGTATTTTGGAATGTTAAGGGAAAAGGAAATCAGTGATACTGAGGAAATTGTGCACTTAATCCCATACAAAGAAAGTGAGATAGAGGCTAAGGCCAGTGCCTGATCAAGTCAGCTGGAGATCTCACAAACTGGAAGCTTGGTCGGAGGCTCACCTGGCACTCGGCTGACACAGATTTATTGGCATTTGCTTGCTATGTGGCCTATGTTCAAGAATCTGGATGAATCCTATGGCTCAGATTCCTAAGTGGAAGATAGGTGGAGATTCTTTGTGAAGTTAGAGAAGTTCATGTGCACAGACGCAAAACAACTAGTGGTTGAGATGCTTTGCACATGGTTCTCCTCTTGGCATACTTAATTGCTCAGACTCTACTGCCTTCATCTGCTTGAACAGAGTGTGAGGAGGGACCTGTCCCCTGGGCATGAAGGTCACCAAGCCCAGTGGTTTGGAGAGGAGTGCTGGCTCGAGGAGGTGCTAGGGGCACCAGCATCTGTAGGTGGGAAGAGGACACTTCAGGAAGATACATTGGGAGATGCAAGAGATGAACCAGGATGTTTCCATCTCATCTCCCCTTCCAGCTCTCCTGGAGGCAGTCTAGTCTGCAGAGAGGTAAGCACAGTAAGATATATTTTGGTTCTGCAATAATGTGCAAAGTAGTCTTGGACAAACCACCCATCCCTCTCTGTGCTCTCTTCTCTTCCTGCCTAGCCTGTCACTATTTTGGTGCAGGCACTGTCCTCTCCTTTGGCCATTCACAGCTGACTGGTTGCTTCTGAAATACAATTAACAGCAGAGTTAAGTGCAGCAGAAAGTCCCCAACACTTCCCATAACCAGCGCTGCAAGGGTTTACATTGCTGGAATGCCATGGCCATGATGCAAACCCTACTGACGATCCACATTTCCTCCTGCACCCATGTCCGATCACCTGCATGAGGCCAGTCACTTTGGCTACTGCCCTGGTAAAAGAGACCTCAGACGTTACTGGTCTGATGCTGAAATCGGGATGTTTTTCCTAGCAGATGTCTAAACTGCTGTTGCTAACGCAGCCTGCCGTTATTTTCAGCCACGCACAGATTCATTACCAGCACATTCTTCTCCTGAAACTGATACATCAGTTTTAATTAGTTGGGTTTTCTCTTTCTATCCAGAGGAGCCTCCTGCCTTCAAAGACCAACTTTCAAACATTAACTCCTCTAAATGTTCCCCCCCGCGCACACACAAACTCCTCCCCATCTTGCTCTGTAAATTATGTCCAGTCTTTTAGTTTCAGCAGGCAGGTACTTAGTGTGATAAATTCGGGTTAGTGTCTCCTTAAGTGTATGTGTGTGTGTGTAAAGAATGAGAAAAATAAAATTGTATCAAGCCATAAATTACTGCTCCAGCATCGTAAATTGCTGAGGGAAAGCTCCATTTTTGGACTTTTCTTTCAACTAAATGAGATAATTAATGTAAGGAAAAAGAAGCAGGGAGAGACCTTCCCCCTCCCTGGAGCCCTTTGCCTTGAAGTTTCTCTGGGAAACGTCAAGGTTGTGGTAGTGTGGGGATCTCTGTTCTCGAGTGGGGGGAAACCGCAAAGGAGCCAGAGATCTGGGAGGGGAGGGAGGTGTTTTCATTCTGCTGGGGCTGTGGGAGGGACTCTAATGCAGGCTGTGACCCTACTTAATAAAATGCCTCGTAAAGAAAGGGGCCAGGAGGGGTGGGACGAGCGGGAGACACAGTGGCTGGGGGCTGGCAGGATACTGTCATGAGATGAAAGTGGCCCTTCTTCCATTCCCTTCCTCCCTCTCCCCTGTCAGCACTTTTTAATGTCAAACAGTGTGAGCGGTCGGTGGGGCTAGTTTCGGTCTACATATAGGCATTTTTTTTTCGCTTCCCCAGAACTTCAGCCAGCAAAATCACTGCTTAGGAGTGACTGGAGGCCAGTGCGGGTGGGCCTGAAGACATCCTTTTCACCAGGACCTTGAGCTGAACTTTCTTTCAGGCCTTTCTATGAGGCAAAAACTTGTCAGGGAATTTCCCTTTCCCACCCTGCCACCCTCAAGTCTTAGACCACCCTGGACTAAAGCTGATGTAAGGCAAGGTGACACCAGGATGAGTATGAGCATCACACCGTAAGCCCCATGTGTATGGCAGAGACCCAGAGTCAGAGCTCCTGGTGCACAAGGACCAGACTGTAACTCAAGGAACTTGGGCCTCTCTGCTGTCCCAGCCACCACTCCTCAGTTTCCCAGTTCCTCAGTGTCTTTAGTGGGGGTAATCATGACTACTTACTTCATTTGTGGTGCACTTTGAGGTGCATGAAAACCAGAAGGTTTATCAGTTGTAGTGATCTGTAGGTGAGCTAGGTACTGCACCTACCGGCTGGCTGGCCAAAAATGGAAACTGGAGAGAAGAACATTAGTCCTGCTGTTTTCCAGCCTAGCCCATGGTAGTTTTGTTAGGCTGAGATTGTATTTATATATCATTAAAATCAACCATGTCCTTCTGTGAGTGTACACTGGCATCTCAAGGAATGGACTTGTGGCTGCATGGCTTCCCCTGCTAGACCTTCTGGCTGATCCATGATGACAGACCCTAAGTTGGTGCCACTTGTCTCTTACCCTTCACCTTCCACAAGCCCTCCTAGAAGAGATTTTTGTCTTTGCAGTGGAGCTGGGCCACAGGACTTCCAAGAAAAGTGATTTCTGCAGCTTCACTGATGGGCAGTAACTTGCTAGGCTGTGGTGAGCCAATTGCTTATGAATCTAAACTTTTCCCTAATGAAACAGACTGCCCCTTTTCTCTAAGTTACACTGAAGGAAACAAAGATTGAGCAATTGCATTGTCTGTCATTTGTCTCCCTGCCCACTGCAATAATGCCCCAAATCCCTGTCAACCTTATCTGTCAACCAATGCCAAGCTTACTTGACAGAAAGGCAGGACCCTCTGGACTATTCCTCTCCTGAGAGATGAGCAAAAATTAATGGCAAGTTAACGAAGGAAGATTCCTACTGAAGCCAGTGATGGTGAGGTCTGTACATCTTTTGTGCCAGGCAGCCAGGATCCGTGTGTCCAGTGGCGGAGCAGCACAGGGCTCAGAGCCAGGGACAGCAAACCAGTTGAGGGGCCGCGTGGGGAAACGGGATGTGCTGGAGGTGAGGCTGCCAGCTGAGGTCATGCAACCATAGTGGAGCAAGGCCAAGGAACCAGGACACAACGCTTTTATGTTCCATTAGTTCTCCTGGTTTCAGAACTTGTATTTTTCCTCTCTTGTTCAGTTCTATGCAAAATCCTACAACTCCTCTCTGGACTGACCTTGGGGTTTGTTTGGATACGATGACACAAAGCGGCCACTCACTTCCTGCTTGGGAAGGTGTAGCTGGAGGCAGGAGATGGTGCAGAGCTGCCTCCCTCTTTGCTGTTGATATGGGGTGCCTGTGCCATAGGGGTGGGTGAAGGTGAGCAGGGCAGGCGCCCGCGGGGACATAACCGGGGTGCTTGGGGCACTCAGCCCACCGGGGCCCAGTCTGATCAGACGTGGTTTGTGATCTCGTGGGGGGCCTTGGGCCAGTGGGCTCGGTGCGTGCCCGCTGCTCAGGGCTATGTGGGCTGCGTTGCTTCGCAGCGGTGTGTGTTTTGTGAGGAGCTTTGCCTGTCTTAAGCACCTTTCGAATACATTGGGCACAGCTCATTGAATCCTTTAACAATCCGACTCCTGTCTCCTCTCCCCCCTCTTCCCCACTGCCAGCTCCTTTCCCGAAAAAGCAGCGAGGACGCAGGCTCCCTCCGCCCTTCCTCCTGGTCCTGCGGGCTCCGCTCCGCAGCCCTCCTGCCGCGGGGCTGCCTGCCTGTCCCCCCGCACCGCCCCATTGCACAGAGCCCCACGTGAAAAGAGAGGATTTTGTCATTGGCAAAACGTTTCTTGCTCATGATGTTTTTCCAGAACTCAGCAATTCCCTGGGCCTACCCTTCGTATGGAGAGAACTAGTTAATGGGCCATTAACCAGAGGAAGGGGAACTCTCTAGTGGCTGCAAGCAACAATAACAACAAAACAACCCGAAAACAACAATGCATACCCAAGAAAAATGCGCGGCACATCAGGAGGAGGTTCAGAGAAAGGAAGAAAAGAAAAAAGCAAATCCATAGAGATGTGATTGTAAAACCCTGGTTAAAAACCAAAGCCCTGGTAAAGTAGTTCACATCCCCAGTGAAGAAGAGAGAGGTTTGGGCTTGAATCTCACAGTCCTAAGAGCTCTTCTTGCCCTTCTCCAGCCCTGTACCAAGCTGCTCTGCTCCCAGACCTGGGAAGTGTTGGGAGGAGAGTGTGAGGTGGTGCTGTGGTGCGTCGACCCTACACAGGGAACATCAGGAGGGTTTGGGGGAAGCTGAGGGAAGCAACAGATACAGGCTAGGAAGGTGGGTGGTAGGAGGGGTGTCCCCTTTGGGGAATATGTGGCCATGTTGGGAGGGAGCCTGGGAGCAGGGTGTGCGTGTGTGCAGACGGGAGCTGTCAGGGAGGCAGAGCAGTGCAGGGGGCTCATGGCGCAGTATCTACCTGTTGCAACAGCCCTGGGCTGGCCCATGTCAGCGGCCTGCAAATCATTCATGGCCTACCCATCTCGTTGAGCAGGGAACCCATAAAAGAGAGCTCTTCAGGTCAGGGAATGAGCCCTGCTAACTGGAAAGCATCCACCTGGGAATTACACCTGTGTGGCAACAGTGAGCTGCTGCAGCTTGGAGGGTGCTGGTGGGAAGCTGGTTTTTGCAATACACTTGTGTGGTGCTGAGCATAGGGGACCTGCAGTGCCTGAGATCTCCCAGCCCGGCTGTAATGCAAGTAATGCAAATCATTCTTTATATAGCTGCATCCATATTTTTATGGTTCTCATTGCAAATTCACTTGCTTTGCACCTGGAAACATGCACCTGAATGTCATTTTGGTGTTGCTGCTGGTTGGAAATCAATATTAATTTACTTGTGCATATAAATACAGAAATGTGTTTATAAGTTTCAGATCAGTTGCAAACACATTCAAATTTTGTACATAAATTCTCACTCATTTATGTAATTTGTTCAGTAATGTCATTAAGGAGAGCACATCTAGTGCCTGTCTAGAGTTACACTTGCATATGTTGAGATCAACAGGGAACATTCGCTTGACACATCCTCCTACCCAAGAAGCTTCCAGCAGGTGGGTGATGCTTTGACTCCAGGTATCTCCTGCTCTTTTCCTGTGATGTGCTATTACTATTTTAAGTTTCTTGGTCTTTTAAACACAATTGAGTTTGGTTCAGGATTTGGGGAAATGTGCTGCTGCTTGTGGCATAGGGGGAGATTTTGCAGGTTTTTTGGACTAAACTCGTGTTGCAAAGTCATCTATGACTGCAGTTGCACTGGACTTGACAGCATAGCTGGTCTCCTCCAGGCTTGTGTTCCTTCAGCAACCAATCACCAGAAGAGTAGGAAATATTTATAATTCTACAAAAAGGAAACATGGTCAAGCAAGACATCATTAAAATACACTCTTAAACAAACCTGATATATATATTTCTCCTGTTATTTGAGAACTGCCCACTAAATTACTGCTCAGAGCAGTGACTCTGAGTGAAATGAAAATTCGTACTGTATTGGGTTAAGCTTATTCTGTGTCAGTGCTGAGAAAATCATTAACATATATATGCTGTAGAGAGAAAAGAATTTACTCTCTAAAGTCTATCAATAAGGATACACCAGATTTTTATGACGTTGGAATTAAAGAGATCTGATAGAAAAACACCGCATTCATCTTATGAAAAATATGGTTGTATCAAAGTTGTTTCCTCTTCAGAATGAATAGAACTCAGTCATATCAATATTACTATTTTTTCAATTGTAATTTTTAAGCTCATTAATTTATCATTTTAAATTATTTAAAAATTTCAGAAGGTGTGAACTCGTCAACCCCTTTGGTTGACCAGTTCGACCAATTTCTTGGCAAGCCATTTTGTCTATTAAGAGTGCTAGGAAAGCAATCCCGAAAAAAGGCACAGGATTTTACATATACAACAAAATGTTTGGCAATATTGCCACTTCTCACATCAAAATGATCTGAACAATGTCTTCTTTTCTGAAGAAGGCTTATAGTTCAGTGAATACACATTTGTGCCTGCTTTAGAAGTTGTAAAGTGATGCACACACGAAAGAAGACTCCTCATTGGCACCTAGGGTGAAAGACACCATATACTGTGTTGCATTATGTGAGAGGTAATAATTGGCTGCTGCGAGTTGTTAGGTGCTATACCACAAGGTAAAATGAAGGCTAAATATTCAGCTTTAGCATTTTTTTCCCATTGCACAGGAGTTTGCATTGTATTTATATTATTTATTACATTTTATTTTATGGTCTTTAGAAAAAAAAAAGGAAGAATAAAACAATAATAACTAAGAAAAAATTTAAAAAAATGTGTGTTCTAATAGCAGGGGTTTTTTCTTTTTTTAAGAAAAAAAGGACTAACAGCTAAAGGCAATCCACAATAGATTCAAATTCTTAAGTATGTACATATCTTACAATATTCTGAGTCATTAGCTCAGAGAGGTACAAACCCACCTTTCTGTAAGAAAGTTGGCATTTTCGCTGCTTACTATGGTAGCTTCAAGATTGAGCTCTGTATAGGACATATTGGTATTAAAATACCTCTCCTGTAGGTATGTTTTATTGTGCGAGGGGTGCATGAGATCTTTGTTGCGTTCATGCTGGCTCAGTGTTTCTGAGCTGAGGACATGAATCGTTGTCCAAACTGCCATTAGTTTTGATTAGATCAGGGTGGCTGTTCGACTTTTGGTGTCTCAGTTGGCAGGGGTAGATCACGCTGGAAAATGTTGCTGCAGAAACATAAGCACGGCACAGGCACACTTTGTGCTCCCCGCTGCAGCTTCGCTCCTGACGTGAGGGGAAACAGACCCGAGCAGGCCTGCACCAGGTATGGAGGGATTTTTTTTGCACATGCAGCCATTGTGTTTTGACTGCAGAGCCCCGGCGTGCCCAAGGGCCGTGTGCCGGTTACACTCCATACACACGTGCTTGTTAGCGGCTAATCTGATGGTGCACGTTTGCCGTGGCTTGTGCAACTGAATGGCTGCACACAGGGGGCTGGGTATTAATTACACGCTTGAGAGAGATGTGCCTGTATGCGTGGCTGTGGTCCTGGGGAAGACCCTGAGTTTGTCGCCGACTCCTCGTGTTTGTGCAGCCGCGGTGTCTCGCGTAGAGCACTGACCTGCTCTTTGCACCTTGATGGGCTCCATGGCCCTCGCGGTGGCCTGGGCACGCAGCGCTGTTGCAGGGTGCAGGCAGGGTGGGTTTGCTGCCCACTCCGTGGGTTTTATAGACTCTGTGTGTGCCTCCCTGAGCACGACTCCGAGACTACAGCCAGCCGCCGAACTCCAGTGGTAACAAACAGCCCCATTAATGCAGTGTCACAGATTTCATTAGGGCGTCAGTCCCAACCAACGTGCCCATAAATCAGGGAGATGGTACAAGGGCTTGCAGGCCCTGGTTTCAAGGGCCACATAGCCAGAGACTCATAATGCTCAAGAGGAAATGATCATGAATATTATTTAAAAAATCAGAAATGTATATTAGAAAATCTCTGAGCTTATCAGATGGAGTGAGGTTGGGTAATAGCTGTTATTTATACTGCTTGTGCAGAGTGATAAAGTGGTGCTTTATGACCTGTGGTTTATCACTTAGAATAAGAGTCATGTGACTCCATTAAGGTTCCTTCTGTAGAAATGAAAAAGGGTAAATTAATGTGTTTTTTTTATTGTTAAATATTTGCACTCTCCTAAAACCAGTTTTTATTTTCTCTACTTAAGAAGTAGCATAGGAACACAAATAAGTTTAAGTTTTGATTGATGGAGAGGTGGGGTGAAAACTCCCTTTATGTCAAAGGTTCTCTGGAGTGAACCAGCCTCCCACCTGCTAATGTCTATCAGCAGGGCTGGGTTCAGAGGGGAGGGAAAGGCAACACAGCCAGCATGGATACACCACAAAAGTCGCTCCTCTCAGCATCCCTGACCCATCAGCTGCCTAAATAATGTGTTGTAATACATCTGCCACCTCAAACCTCTTTGCCCTTCTGGGAAGGGAGAGATGGGTCCATGGAGAACAGGGGAGGATGGATGGCCAGACGGCCTGAGCAGTGAGAAAGAGAAGCTGTAGGCTGAGAGGGGACACTCCCAAGAGAGCACAGGCTCCACCAGTGTGATGAGAAATCGGATTCCTCAATGAAATTTCAAAATAAGCCCTAGAAATATCCTTCATAGATGTACATGTGGACCCTACCATGGCAACAAGCTCCATGAAGAGTCCTAGACAACCTGCCAAGTCAACATGGTCCCTGGGACACGATGAACTCCCTCATGGGAGAGCAAAACCACAGCACTGTTACTCACAGGAGTACTCCCTTGCACAGGGCACACGGCTTGTAAAACCTGTGAGGCTGCAACTGCCCAAAGGCAGTGGCACACACAGAGATGGTGGTTTCTCTTCTTTGCTAGGCAAGAACTAGGTGCTTAGGGAAGCACAGCTCCTCCTGCAAGGAGCTGCTGCCGTAGCACAGGCATCACCCCAGACTTTTGTTAGAATCTTTAGCTCAGATGGAGAGGCTCCAGATGGGGTTTTCAGAGGACAGCAAAAAAGTGCTCCTCCAGAGGACAGCATCATAGCAAGTGCAGCAAGGGGCACTGCTGACTGATGAGAATTGCCCCATTCCTCTGTCATCTTTAGAAGAGGGGTGAGGAAGAGCAGAATGGGGTCCTTCACAGCTGTATCTTCCCGCCTTGCAGGAGACCAGAGCAAACACTGGTATTGCAGAAACCAGAGGCAGTATGAAAAGAAGGCAAGTGATGGTTTTGGAAAAGGAAATAACAAACATGCCAAATTAAGGAATGGAAACAACTAGATTTTTTAAAATCTCTTATTAATAATGTTTCATCTGGATTTTAAAGATGCAGGGTACCTTAATGCTACTGCCTTCTGAAGTGGTCTGTCAAGCCTGTACCCTTAAGGACACTTCCTTAGATCCCGTTACAATTTGGGGTCATGTTGTGTTAAGAGCTGGGACTCTCTTGTCTAACCTCCTGCTCAACACTGACCCCAGACATGGTAAGAAGCCAGTCTTGCCTCAGAGATCAGGAGTGGTCCAAGAAGGCAAAGTGCGGCTTCATTCTGAATCACTAGCATATCAGGGAGGAGGCTGGGGTCCCTGTCTCTTTCTGGTGAGACACACTAGCTCTCTGGAAGATTTTCATATCCAAGCTGTCTGCCCTGCAGGCCAAATTTGCCTCAAGAGCTGTTCAGTCTGTTTTGTTGTGCTTTCTGCCCAGCACCGTGATGGGTGAGGCTTTGCTCTCCAAGTGGTGGATTTCAAGCAACCTCGTGGGTAGGCAGAATGCAGCCTGGTGTCTAGCTCTCTCAGCATATTGCTTGCTTGTTCCTCACAGTCATTTCCCATCATGGCTATGTGCTAATTGTCTCTAGGGGAAGTGTGGAGAAGGCTTATTAATCTGCGCACTCAGGATAGGTTGTAAATCACTGTGTGTTTCCAGCAATAAAATTGGCTAAATAAATTAAAACAAGCACTAATGACCCAAACAGAGCTCTGATGTAGTGGGAGTGGGCTGGGGCATAGAGCTGCGTTTGGGTATAGGGTACACTTCATTCATATACTTTCTTTCTTCTGACAGCATCCTTGGATCCTTTACCCTTGCTGGTGTGTTCCAGCGCTTTGCCCATATTGCATGCTGCTTTCTTCCCTCTGCTGCAGTGATGGTGCTTATCTTTTTGCTCACTTTTCCATTCCCTTTGTTTTTCAGTCCAGCAAAGTTAATTCTTCCTTTCTCTACCCCTTCTCTCCTCCCCACTTCCTTCCCCTCCATTTTCTTCAATGCAGATATACTAAACAGCATAAAAACTAATGGAGATACGTATCCAATAACAACAGCAGGGTTGTCCTTTTAAATATTAGTGTAAATGGTCTGGTCAGAATTTTTTCCCATATTAAATAAAAAGGCAGGTTTGCAAACAGCCTGTCTGGTGATGAACAGCCAGGATGCAAATGTCACTCCATAGTGCTGTTTTCCAACAATCTCCTTCATCTGGTAGGTCTGTGAAATCCTTCACAAACCATTCATCAAGTGCCACTGAAATGCCTGGTAGAGCTCTCTAGAGAAGACTCTGGTACTAGACAGTTCTATGTTTTCTGTGCAACAAGAATCTGCACAAGAAATCTTCTGAGAATTACCTCTAACATTCCCTGGGATGATTGAAGACTACTCCGTTTTGCCTCAATGTCCAGATGGTCGATACTAAGCAGAAAGCACCAATGTTCTGCCCACTAATGTAAGAGCTACTTGCACAGTTTCTTCTCAAACCAGCAGCAGTCTGCAGCTCTTTAGGACAGGGCCTCTTTATCACTGGTTCTCTTTACACCAAGAGAAAGAAGAACACCAGATGTCCACACTTGGGGGGTGGCACCCCAAAATAAAATAGTTTGTCTTGTATCAGTAACCTGAATGCTGTGAGCCCAAACTTTCTGGTTGGTATTTGCATCTTGAAAACCTAAGAACAGCTAAGAAAGTGTTTTTGCAGTGGTCAAAACAATCAAATTTCTCCTCGCAACATGTGCTTGTTGTAAAAAAAAAAAAAAAAATGTACAAATGGATGCCCCCAACCTAATGGAGCTCAAAAGTCTAAAGAGATTTTTCTCTGCTTGACATCTCCACAGCATCAGTTAAAAGCAGGCAACAGCTCATCCTCTCAGGCCTTATTAAAAGCTCTTTTCTGCTTTGCCATATAGAAAGCTGACTGGCAATGTGCTCTTGAAAACATAAAACATAGCTCATAGTCAGTTTTCAAAATTTTCAGTTTTCCTGTATCCTTTACTCAAAATATTTTATTCTCATTCATTGTATTTCATTAAAAAATGCCCCTATTTGTCTTTCTTTCCACTTCCTACTTCTCCTATCTCTGATAATTTTCAAAATCAAAAGCAGTAAAGGAAAGCAGAAAGAAACAGTGGAGGATCGCCCTCTCAAAAAGAGATAAATCCACTTAGAAAACCAGGAAATGAAATCAAAGGAGATTTTTTGAATCTTCTATTTTCCTTGGAAAGTTGCTGATTCCTTTTTCACTGAGTGCTGGGCCTGATTCTTCTCTGGTACAGCAGAGCTAAAAGTTACAATGTGAGTCAACAAACAGTGGACCTGAGCTCATTTGAAAAGCAGCCGGAGCAAATCTTGAGCAATGTTCAAGGAGTCCATTTTTAGAGGGAAAGGTGCTTAGCAGGGGAATGCCAGCATACTCAGGGTGAGCGAGGTTGCGTGTGTATCATGCGTGTGTTTTGGATCTCAGCACAAGGAAGGGGCGTCTTGCCACCCCCAGGGGTCGGGAATAGTGCATGCATGGGGAGGACCTATTATATTATTTTTCTTCCACCTTAATGAACTCCTCTCATGTCCACCTCTGATCAGTGGAGTATGACAGAGGGTGATTGAAGGCCAGTCTCCCAGGAAATGAAGTTTGTTCACACAGTCCAAGTATGCTGGCCCTACTGCTGCCCGCCTCTGATTTATAGGACCAAAAATTCCTTCCTCTGGTAACAATAACGCTCTTAAACTCCAGACCCCTCTCCCTCACAGAACCTCCAGACAGGGCAGCCCAAGCCCAGGAGAGAAGGGAGGCACCCAGCAAATATATCCATCAACACAACTCGGGTTTCAAAGGAACACGAGACCCCACAGGGTTAGGCTCACAAGGGATGGGAATGATGGAGTCTGGCACTTGCCCCACAGCACCTCTTCCTGGGCACAAGCAGGAGTGGGCAGGAACCACAGCATGTCCCATAGGAGGGCATGGGGCAGGACAGTACACAGAGCCCCCATGGGTATTTTAGCCCTCTATCTGATGCTTGCAGCTAGGAATGAGTCTGCCCAGTGGTCTCCCAACAACAGAGGCTTCTTCCTGCAATGCCTCATTCTGGGAAGGAGCTGCCAGCTAGGGAATAGCCCAAACGTTTTGTCTCTGGTGTCGCTCTTAGTTTTGGAAGGAGTTTTCCTGCAAGCACAGTGCAAGTTGTGGCACTTGAAGGCAGCCATGGATGGCTGCAACTGCCTGGCTGTAGAGACCTGGCTCCTGCCCTGCACCAGACGCTGGCTGGAGGAGACCCTTCTGCTCCCGCTTCTCAGTAAGGTGGTGAGGAAATATCCTATGGCATGATAGGGCCAATGCTGAGCCTACCTACCAGAAAAGTGTTTGCAGAACCAGCATCCCCAAACCTTTCTCTGCAAGTGCCCATCCAGCCCTTCCAATGGCTGGATTACATATAACCATGGATGGATCTAACAGGCAGCAATTTTTCTCCAGCTCTCAGACCAAGCAGCACCAGCTGACCATATTCACATTGCATTGCCGCTGACCCTGGGCCTCCTATATGACACGATTATTTCTTTGGTGGGATTTTTATTTCAATCCAAGAATGACTGACAAAACAGAACCATGCCCCTGCCCACCTGAGTGGTGTTGCACAGCACGAGGCTAAGGATGCAGTTGTGCCTGCCCAAGGCACAGCACGCAGCAGTGCCCACGGGCGCGCAGCACGCCGGCATCACGCTGCAGGATTTGTCCATATGGTCTGGTGGGGCTGGTCTGTGGCACATGCTATGCCCTAGACCATAGCCAGGCACTGCCCGAGAGATTAGATTTATCCATTTCTGTGCCAGAGCCTGCAAGTCATTAAACAGTATGGATGATCTGGGGACACATTGTTCCCACGTTTTGGTTTATTTAGTGATCTAAGCAATCTGTACAATGTGGCTCTTAGGGCAGTCCCAGAGCTGGAAGACTCACCTCATAAACACATACACATACACTCTTTGCAGAGTCAGGCCCTAGGTTTGAGCTCAGTTTTACTGTCAGACTTTCAGATTAAGGGAAGAAAAAAATCTTGAGCCCTTTTGCAACAGGACAGTTATGAGTGCCAAATTTCAAGACAAGTCCTGGCAAGAAACACGCTCATTCTGTATTTTTTTTTATCATTTACTTATTAACAGCCCTGCCTGGCTCCCACCTGAAGCTGCTGAGCTGTCCCTCCTAGCCAGGGCAATGAGCAGGGAGACAGTGATTTGCAGAGGGCAAGGAGCAGCCTGCGCTGGGTGGGGGTGGCAGTGGGGAATGGCTGCGGGAGGCAGAGGGTCACTGGGGAACAGAGCTATTTATGGCTCTAAGAGGGAGGATTTCATAAAGGCCATCTAGTTTGACTTGACTTCCTTTTGACCTATCCCTTCTGCAGAGCGCTGCTTTACCTACCTGTCCCCACCAATTCCCAGTATCCCCAATGGTTGGTCACAAGTCTGGGCTGGTGAAGGTGGCAGCAGACAGAGGAGAACACTGTGAGCCAATTTCCAGCCCTATGAGCTGGTATTTTAAGGAGAAAACAGTGGATCTTCCCAATTTCTTGAAAGTTTTTCCATCATTAGCCCCAGAAACACTGCTTCTGGGCAGGGAGCAGGGAAAGATCTTTCCTCTGCCCTCTAGACTTCTAGATAGACAGTTTCCCCTCCCAGTCTTTGCTGTGCTTATTTAGACAGAATGTCTGTGGGACGGTAACGCTGCGTTCATGCCGGTAGCTAGCACAGAGGGCTCTGATCTCTATCTCTCCGCCTGCACTAACCGCAGTACAAATAGTTGGTTGGCAAAGACAGAGAGTGCAAGTCTGGTTTATACACATGCAACTGGCCTCCAAATCTGGTTCAGCCCCTTGATGTCATACTGCAAACTCTACTTTGGAAAGTACCCCTTGTAAATGGAGTCATTATGCATTTGTATCCCTCAGATCATCTTCCCCTTCCTGCTGGGACCCAGTGACCAAAACCACTGGCAGCTTCTTGGGCCAACTGCTCAGCAAGAACCAAACTTTGTGGTGTAACAGAGTGACAACATGTGAGAAGAATCCTTCCTCTAAAACCTGCCTGCAGAGAGAAGGGTTAAAAGAATCATTTTAAGTTAGACAACCACATCAAACTTCTCTAAGAAGGAAGCTGGTAATTCCTAATCTATTATTTGAAGAAAAATGCATTTTTTTTAATGAAAAGCATTTTTATGGAGCAATCTTGTGAGATGCCAAATGTTTTGGCCCTGATCTAGCTAGGTATTTAACCATACACTTCATTTCTTAAGCTGCTCACATGCTTAAATATTTTGCTGGATCAACTCCAGAGCTTTCAGCATTCTGTTTGGTGTCAAAGGACCTGGTACCATTTACAGCAGTGTTACTGAGCTCCAGCCTACAATGCTCTCAAAAATTACATAGCAAATACTTCCATGAATGTACTGTCTAACTTGAACAAATTTCCTGGGGATTTATTCCTTAGATGGATCTTTTCTGATGATATTCCATCAGACAAGTCTACCAGCCAGAGGATGTGTGCAACAAGGCACTTTTAAGTAAAAGCTAGCAGGCGATAACAGGAAACACTTTTGTTTTTAAAAAAATCCAGGATTCTCACCTGACTTAAAAAGAGAGTGAAGACCCACAGGGAGAGAAACAGAGCACATAGCCCCTCAATCCAGTCAGGGCTAACTAAGCCGGTTTGAATAATTCACTGATGTTACTCAGCGAATCATTTCAAACAGATGGGAGGGAATGATCAGCTGATTGCAGACAACTGGTGAGCAGGGAAAGAGAGCATGCGCCCAAGCAAGTAGTTCTCTATGGATGCTGGGTTCAAGAAGAAAGCTTGGAAAGTGGTTTTGATCATAAGCAAAGGTGAATTTGTTTAGCTGAGTTTCATTTCCTTTGTTGAAGGGAGTAAAAAGAACAAGAAGCAAACAGTACTAGGTGGGGAAAGGTGAGTAAGATTTCTAGACTAGTCTGTTGCAATTCTGGTATTAAATGTGCAAGTATAAATTGAATGGATGAGATGGCATAGCTAGAAAGAATTTGTGGAAGGGAGCTGAGCAGAAACAGGCTCTGTCAAAGCCAAACAGGATGCATGCCAATGTTGTTTCTCTTGGCATAGGTCAAAAAGCAGAGTGTGTGACAAGAAAGAAATTGGAGAACACTGAGATAATGCTCAATTAGATCATCCAGTTCACCTCTCTGGGGCCTGTGACAGACTAATAAGAATTTTTTCTGCTAGAGAGGAAAAAAAGGCCGACAAACATGAAAAACTTTTTTTTCCCTTTTCCTTCTCCCTACAAATTTATTTCAAAACATAAATGTGATGTAAAATATATATGTAATAAAAATGTAATTTCCAGGTTAATATACCCACTACCCTACTGAATCTTTCAAGAAAAAAAAAAGTGTTCAGAGACTGTGAGAATGCTCAGTAAGTCAATGCTCCAGCTTCCTGCCATGACGATGTCCATGAAATCTTGTAAGTCATGTGAAATTTTGAGCGCCATTGCAACACAAATGTGCTGTAAGAAACATACTGCCAAACTTTCTTGTGTGGGGATTAGCCTGAGTGGAGCTGAACCATCTACGTCTGGAAGATGAGTTACTTTCTCCTCAACCTGTTGCCCTTTTGTGTGTATTGTTAGGGCTGCCAGGAAGTCTCATGGCTCTCAAGAGACTGATCAGCTCTGTGGTTGCTTTCCAGTGAACTGCAAGATGTTGCCTTGAATCCGGGGAAGACTAGACAGAACTGTTATTATTTACCTGGGCCTGTAAGCCATGATGTTTATGTTGTCTCTAAGGGAGAGACTAGCCAGAAGCCTGGCTATCCCAACTATAGAATTTAGTGAGCATCTTCTGTACGTAGACAGCAAGAGAGATAGGAGCAGCATCTGAGCATGTGTCAAGTGTAGTCTGCAGTGAGTCTGTACTGTGAGCTGTCGCCAGTTCCCCAAGCGCTGTGCTGTCTATTGTATGACAACATCTGCTCAGGGTCTTCTGCACTGAAATGTTCCCTATAGCCTTCTCCTCAGTGCAATCTTCAAAAGCCCCAAATAATAAAGTTCCTTAGTGGATTTTTACTGCCAGGAGATATCTCCCTTAATTTAATTCTACTTGATTTTATTTTTTAATCTACTTTTAGCATGAAATCCCTGCTGTTATCTTACCTAACCTTGTTTTTATTGCTATCTATCCACATACATAAACTTTCTAAACTTTCTTCTTAAAAAGTTTGTGACACTTCTAGTTTGGAACTGCAATTCTCTTAACTGATTCACTTGTGGAGTTGTAAATCCATTTTTCCAGATGGTGACCCCCTGATTTTCTTCTTTCTTTTTTTTTTTTTTTTTGGTAAATGCTTACTTAATAATGCTTTCTCAGCCTTATTTTTCCTTATTGTCTGTTGGAATGGGATAATTTCAGAAATTTGCTGCAGGATGGGCCTGACTTGTACATATAGAGACTTTCCTCCTCTGAGGAGGACTGGTCCTGTTTTCATTCCCTCTAATGATAAAGAGCACTGGCAGCAGTAGGAGTAGCTATAGTGGGACTGATGGACTTGAACACCAGCTGGTCAGAGTCTGGACAGCATGTATAACTGGGGGGAAAAGCTGGGGTTTGTAATTGCATCCTTAGGACAAAAGGAAACAGAAGAGGGAAGGTGGCAAAATCGACCCAAAGGAGGCAGCATTTCACACTTACTAGGAAGTGGTCGCTGCTGACCCCTCTCTGGCTGCATCCTGACAGCTACATGTTGAGGTGTGGGAATGGCCCAGCCCAAGTTAGCGAATGCTCTGGGCTGTCTGGGAGGAGGGATTGTTGCTTCTGCCTGCCTGAGACCCACGGGTGGATGGAAGAGGAGGCTGCTCTGACACTTCCTCTCTAATTGAGGAGGGACCCTGTCCTTGCAAGGCTTTAGAAGGCCAGCTCAACCCTGCGTGACCAACTACAACTGCTGCTTCTGTGTCCTTTCCCCCCCAGGTGCTGTGTTCATTAGCTGTGAGGCTTTATTTTTATGGGAACCCTCCCACCCAGCTTCCTCCTGGCTTAATGACAGGCCCATTAAGGAGAAGCCAATAAAGCTGCAGTGCAAGAACAGCACGAGGACTTGCTGCCTGCCTGTCTTGCTCTCATACAAGCCAAATCCCTCAATGGGCTGAGTATTTGGTTGCAGGAGGAGGCAAAGACAACTCCAAGTTACGTAGATGTGACCTTTGGGAGTGGGGAGAGCTTGGAGCTAGTGGGCCAGCTTTTGTGCTCCCTTTTGGAGCTCTGTTGCATAAACTTCTCTTGGTATGCTTCCTCTCCCCCTCCAAGGAGGGAGGAACAAGGTCCCTTAATGAGGGGAGGATTAACAGGCCATAAGACTCAGCCCTGAAAGCCCTCGGTCTGTGGGGCCGCTCAGCAGGACATGGAGTAATTGGATTGGATCCCAAGGAGCACCTTGAATCAGTTCTAAGGCAGCCGCCAGGCTGCTTGGAGGAGGCTGGGGGAGCAGGGAGGAGGGGAGCGTGTGGCTCTTTAGAGAAGCCAAAGCCAAGATGGGGGATCAGCTGGCTCATTAAGGGATTAGAGTGTTTGTTCTTCTCAAGACTTTTGTTGCTAAAACACTTTGCGCAGCATTTTCTGGAGCCTGGGGAGCTTAAAGAGCTTGTCAGAGCCCTTCTCTTGTCCCAGTCCTGGAGCAGAGACTCTTTGCTCTGCCCCTCCTGCCTGTGCCAACTGCTGCTGTCGCCAACATCGGCTCCACTCTCCCCATCCTTCCCTCTCCTGCTCGTGGGGTTTCTGTCTCCTCTGGATTTTGATGTAAAGGGGAAGGATAGGGAAGAGCATGGGGCAAAAGCAGCACATCAGGAGGGAACTCTTTGTCAATGAGGAACCCTCTTATTTGGGTTTTTCCCTACTATTTGTTGCAGGGGTAATGAAGGCCTTTACCTCTTCTGTAGTACCTCCTGTGGGCTCTGTGTTCAGTCTTTCAGCACTGATGGTTAACAAGTTTTGGGCACAAAATGTTCTAATTCGTGTATCTGGCCTTTATACAAATGTTGTGGCTGCAAAGTATTGCATAGACTAATTTGCCTACCAGCATGATCCGAAATATGCTGGCTCTTGAGATGGCAGAAACATAAGAAGCTGAACAGAGGTGCAGCACACTAAGACCTTGTCTGAGACCATGGCTGGCCAAGAAACCCTGTCTGGACATGGGGCAAGACAGAAACTCTTAAGCTCAAATCAAGAAGTGTGCAGGTAGGAACATGCCCCTCTAGGGGAAGATGTCAGAGCCATGCTTGGATAAAACAGTTGTCATCAGGCCATCCTTTTCTGTGGCCTGCACAGAGACTTCTTACCTGACTGTCCTTTACCTGGGCTGCCATAAGGCACATGATTCTGTGCATGGCAAACCCTGCCTACGCTGGTCACAGGTAAAAACCTGGAGCCACAAGTAGAGTAACCTGAGAGCAAGCAAGAGAAATGTTTGTGCAACTTCCCTACAGTGATGTTTGGTGTGGGACAGAGCAGGCAGAGCTCTGGGTGGTCACAACCTGATCACCAGATATTTATTGTACATGGATGGGGACCACACATTAGTATGGGCAGTGACGCTTTGCTATCTGCAGGACCCAGCTAGGCTGCTACAAGCTGATTCACCACCTTCCCATGCAGACTGGGATGTGGCCCTCTTGCTCTCAGCGTGGCTGGTTGCCACATGCAGGATGTCAGTGCCCTCATCTTTAGAGATGCCTGGGGACTGGGTGAGGAGGTGGGGCACTAATTGGTTCTGTGGAACAGCAAATGGATGGGAGTGAAGCAAGATCTCTCAGGTTCCCAGCGTAAGTTGTGTTCCCGCATCCTGTCTCTGCTGAGCAGGAGTCTCAGCTGGAAAGCATGTAGATGGTGGGGGGAGAAGGAGATGGCCAAGCAAACAGGGGAGGAGGGAGAGAGGGGGTTACAGGAAAAATAAATGAGACTCCCCTGAAATTAATTGTTTGAAGGAAGTGCCCCACTCGGCTGTGAATTCTGAAATGATTATTGGATTTGCAGGCAGACAGGGAGCAGAACGGGTCGGGTGCACGATTAATATCTTATTGATAGCGGATTAAGAGAGCGAGATCAAATCTTTAACTGAGTGGAGATGCAGTTTATCAATTTGTCACAAAAAATGTAGCAATCAGAAATGGAGAACATCAGGGGCGGCTTGTGGATCGATCCGTGTCAGGGCCTCACAGCATATCTCCAGAATGAGTCCTGCTTCCTCCTGAGTTCCCAGAGAGCTGGAGGAAATAGTCTTGGGCCTGGCCATGCCAACAACAGGGGACATGGGGACAGCCAGACTGTTGGGTGCAGAGGCCCAGTTGGGCTTGGGTGCCGGCTGGGCCTCAGAGCTGCGTTAGCATTGCTGGGTGCACGTGGCGCTTTGGCATACAGCAGAACTCAGGTGTGAGGTCCAAGCAATGGCACGAGTGAAACAAACAGAGGTTCCTGGAAAAGGTAAATGTGAAAGTCAGTAGTGCTGATGGACACCCAGTCCCGGTATGGTGCTGACTGCGGTTGTAACCAGTCCAAGTGTTCCTAGACCCCAGTAGAGTGGGGAACCTGGCAAATGAACTTTTTTCAAACAACTCTGGGCAAAGCTGAATGGTACCTGGTGAGGAGAAAGATCATGTGTTGTTCAACCATATGATAAAAAGCTGCAGGCACTGCCTGGCTCTCTGGCCATGGGCTTCCCACTCCTAGACCACTTGTTAAAATCTGGATGCTGCTGAGTTCTTCTCATAGTTTTGCCATCCTTGTCCCCCTGCTCAAAGTTTTTCTCAGAGCCTTTAATCAATGTCTGTTCTTGTTGGTGGGAGTGGAATTTTTTGACCCAGTCTTCAGCCCCAGTCTGTCAGTGTTCATGGATTGAGTATAAAATGCAGCTGTTGAGTTTGCCTTGATATCTGGATAAAAACACAAGAACAATTGAATAGCAAAAAAATCCATTTTATAAAGAAGTTCCTCTTAGATTTTGAAGTAATTCTGTGATGTGATGGGAATGTTGTTGGCTCTGAAGAATGAATGGACTATTTGGAACCTTTTTCATAAGTCTATATCTTAGTCATGTAAGTCTCGACTTCCTTGATCAGAAAATAAAAAACACTTCTAGGCCATGTGGCCAAGAGGAAAAGCTTTTTCAAAGTAATCCCCAAAGGCTAAAAAAACAAATAGCAAAGGAAGGAGAGCCAAAAGTCTGATTGGTCAAATTTATTTTTATTAAATGAAACTTTTGATTTGTGGCCCTCCATTATAGGTTTTTGTTGCAAATGCTTGGGTTTGGCAAACAGGGAAAATAAACCCAAGGCAAATGTTTAATGAGCACCTCTTTCGGAGCAGGCACTGTAAGCAGCTGTGATGTCTCTGCAGCGGAGCCTGGCACCAGACTTCAGTCACCAGTTGGACTCCAGCATTTTTTATTTTTTATTGCTAACGTAAAACTTCCTGCTATTCCAACAGATGGGGGATGGCTTGTAGAAGCCAGCAGCCTCCTTGGTGGGCTGTGGAATCGACAGGAGTTTCTGATAGCAATTTCCCTTCTCCTAAGGCCTTGCAGAGCTATTTTACTCCCTTGGGCCTTTGCAAAAGATGTGCACCTGGGTGAGGCGTGTGATCATGGAAAGGCTCTTCAAATTGAAGGCGGTCTCTCATCTTGGCACTGCTAACTTTGAAGGCAATTATGTTTTTGCTAGGGTTGTTGAGCTTCGGCATGAGGCCTGCTGGCTATTTGTAGTAGTACTGCTCAGAGTCCTGGAGCGAGATGGGGCCTCTTGGGCTAGGTGGCACAGAGGTAAGAAATGGGCCCTTAGCTGGAAGTCATTGAAAGTTCAATAGGTAAAACAAGGAAAGGAGGAAAGGAAAAGTTGAGATAAGCTTGATAATCACATGCCGTTGGATTATCTTTTGCTGTTTACTCCTCTGCATCATGCTGTTGTTTCACCACCAGTGTGTCAGAGCTTCTGTAAAGAGCTTTGACTGCTATGAGGTTTTTGGAGTCTTCTGAGAGACAGTGAGGGATAATATACTGTATTGACATTGAGCTGTGGACACCATGACAGCAATTCTGGTTGCTGCTGAGTCCTTTGACTTGATAATATAGCCAGCTAAATTAAGTGATGTGAATTATTCTGTACTGGGATTGAGACAAAGACACTGTGTCAACCTTATTTAACTGCTAACTGAATGAGACTGGTGTACCCTTACCACAGGGTCTCTGGCCCCTTCTGTTGGCAGCACCAAAAGATTTGGTTGGGGGGAATGGGAAAGGAGGGTATTACACATAAGTATAGGAAAGCAGCAAGATGCTGGGCAACTTAGTTGGCTCCTATGATGAAGACCATGAGTAATGGAAGCTGTTGGCTGGTACCTTCTTGTTTACAGGAGAAGCCAAGCAGGACATGGGCTGAAAGGAAGTCATGATCCAAATACCTGCCCTAGATCTTCACATAGGAAACCTGGTTCTTCTCTGGCTCTTTCCTTCATCTCACCGCTGTTCCTAAGGTCTCTGATAGCTCTCTCTGTCCCTTTGCTAGGCAAGCTATGGCTAATAAGCCTTAGAGCTGTCTTACTCCTAGGGTTCAGATGACCATGTAGCTTTGGTGTGGTGAAAAATTTAATCTAGGGATCCAGTGACAAGCCAAAATCTTCAGCTGGGCCTGAAGCATATGGTGGTCCTTGTCCTTGTCCCACTTTCTGCAGCACCCACTTTTGGACATATGGTGTTCCCTCTGCTATGGGAAGATGTTCAAACCCAGGGCAAAGGGACCAGAGCTAGGGTGGTCTCTTCCTTAGCCAGAAATAACTCTACTTTCTAATTTCTGGTCACTATGTCCCACTGTATGAGCAGTTTTGAGCACCTGTAAGCTGGAGCTTATGGGCCAGTCACACCTGAGGATACCTTGTAGCTAGGCCTTGAGAGGCCCCTGAAAAGCAAAGGGTGAACAAGGCAATGGAGAAAGATATGAATCTGAAGTAGATGTCTAAATGGAAATAAAGGAGACAGTGCTGAGAAGAAAAAGCAAGGTGGCAGGGTGAGCCCACTATGAGGAAGGATGGCAAAGAGGCAGGAGATGGGGGGCCCTCAAGATGACACTTTGCTGCTCTTTCTATGCACTATTGTGTAAACATGTTGAAAGCCATAGAGAGCTTTTGTTTTGGAAAGAGTCCCAAATTAATTGTGATGTATAGGCTGCCCTTCCACGAGTCCTGGGCCTCTTGTTGCCTCACTGCCCCTTCCCTGACAAGCTTTTGTATTGCAGTATTGACTCTATAAAAGAGTAGGACAGGGCAGACCCCTCCTGCCACCTCTCCAGGGACCTTTCAGGAGGACCCCACGGGGCACTGTGCAGGGTGCAGCACGGCTTGCGCTCTGTCCTGGTCTGGCCGTTCCTATTGCCCCTGCGGCCGCAGGAATGTGGTGCTTTGAAGCTCCCCGTTAGGCCCAGACGCTCATGGCTGTCATATGACTCACGTGGCGTGTCCTGACGTGGGGCTTGGGGGCTAATTAACGCATTCAGGCGCACTGCTGGAGTGGAAAGGCCAGGACGGCGCTTGTCTGGCCAAGGGGCCTGGGGAGGTGACCCAAAAGAGGCTGCTGTTTCTGTCCTCCTCCTCCTCCCTACAGCAGCCTGCTCTCAGCCTCCTGCCTGCAGCTGGCCCGGTGGCACTGGGGCCTTCTTGGTGCTTCCTGGCTCCTCTGCCCTGCCCGGCGGGTGCCTAAGGAGACGGGTGGCGGAGGAGGGCCTGGGCAGCGGGGCCCTGCCAGCAGGGCGGGTGCTGCTGAAGGGACCGCGGGGCCCTCGCATCCCTGCTCCTTTCATCGCTCCCAGTTCTGCTCCACAGACCCTCCTTTTGTCATCCTGCTGAATGGAGGCCGCCCCGCGCCGGCCCCGCTTTTAATTAGGGCTTCCGCTCCCCACCACACCGGTCATGGCCCGCGCCTGGCCCTGCTCCTGCCGCCCCCTTGGCTCCATCTCTCCCCCTCTCTGTCTTTTGCTTCCTTTGACACAGTTTTGCGCTCGCTCTCCAGCTTGCACCGGCTCCTGCCCGGCACAGGAGGAAGGCAGAGAGGAGCCAAGCGCTGCGCTGAAGCCGGGCGCATCCGGAGCGCTGTCTGAGGGCAGGCGCGGGACCTCCGTGCAGGGACAAAACGAGTGAGCCCAGGCCTGGCAAGCTGCCACCATGGCCGGACTCCGTGCTGCTGAGGCCCAGGTTGGGTTTTGGCTTTTCATAAGGGTTCATCCAAGAAAATGACCCCTCTCTGCTTCCCCACAAGCTCTGGGATGTATAGACCTCAGTTTGGCTAGTGAAAGATGGCTGAGATAGGGTATGTATTTACTCATCTAAATTGCGTTCTCATGATGTTCCGAAACATCATGAGATGGCAGCTCTTTGAGAAAATGAGCTCCTGGAGTTATGTCTTCCTGAGAAGATCCTGCTAGAAAACACCACTTGAAAACTGCCTCTCATTTGGTGTTTGTGTTTTACTAGGGTTTCTATCTTTGCTTTGGAAAAGAGGGTGGTGTTTTACAGGCAATTCAGACAGGAATTAGTTTCACAGCCACATTCCCTGCATTTCTCTGGATCTCAAATGTGTTTGTATGGAAGGCAAAGATTTGTATCTTTTGCTTTAAAAACAAACAAACAAAAAAACACATTTTGGTATCCAATGTAGATGTGTTTCTGTGAGACTTGAGTGACCCTATATGAGTAGTCTGTACAGAGAAGTAGGATGCTATGTTTATGCAGATTAATAGGAGGAAGGAAAGTAGCCTCAGACAGAATTTATAGATCCTTCTATACATAAATCTCTGTTCCTTGTGTTGTCTTGTTGGCTTTCTTGGGTTAGTTGTTCCAGAAATCTTCTCTTACCTTTTGTGTATCACTCTGGATGTCCACTGAGGAACGGATGGCTGTATTTTCAAAGCAACCTAAGTTTGACTTTGGGTTGGGTTTCAGAATAGATTTAACAGGCAAAGATGGCAAGTGGAAGCAGAGGGGAATACAGATATTAGTAGTATACCCACAGCTTCCTCAGCATTGCTTTGGCGTATCTGCTTTTTCTTTGAATGCAAGTGGATGCCACCTTACATCTGAATTTCCTCAGGACCTGCCTCTTTCAGGGCCTTGGCATCAGCCTCATCCTCCTTCTGAAACTAAGGGAAATTATGGTGTGTGCTGGCATGAGGCAGAGCTAAGCCAGCATGTGTATAAATGATTTTACTACATCTTCCCCATATATTCATCTTGCCAGTGGCGGGTTTGTGTGAGCCAGACAACCTTTCATCTCCTCCGCAACAGCCATATTGCAGCTTGGAGACTCCCTGCCCTGAAAGTCAGTCACCTGTGGGCTGGCTGTTTCTCCTTGCCCTGAGCAAGAAAAACAAGTCAGTAGCTTTTTCTCAGGCCATAAGCATCTCCCACTCTACCTTGTGTCTCATGGGATTTCAAGAAGAAGTGTCTTGTCCCTGTCATACTTGAAATGGCCTCATGCTCCTAACCTTGAAGCTAGAGAGATCTTCACATACTCTTACCTGTGTTCTGCTGCATCTCATGGCCAAAACACAACCACAAAGCAGCACAGAGACTAACCTGGGCCTTAGGTTGTATAACTATAGTGAGGGGGAAAAAAAAGTGTATTGATGCTACAGGTCTGCACTGCAGAAGGAACTGAGCCCATTTGTATATTTTCTTTGCCTGGGAGAGCTGAGTGGCTATTCTCAGTCTTAAGCGCTAGTAGTTGGCACAGGACTTGAGAAAGTAGCCCCCAGGCTGTAAGAGCCCAGGTGCTTTGCTGTGAAGCTCTCAGTAACACTCAAGGAACAACCTGCTCAGTGACTAACTCTTCTAGCTGCTATCGGGAGTGAATGTGAAGACTTTATACTAACTACTGCCCCAGTCTACCATACGAGCTTCTGTGTGATGGTAGGGACTCCATAGGAGACAGAGAAACAGTTCTGGCATGAGAGAGAGTTACAGGATGCACAAAGGTTCCTCTTCATACTGTTATTCTTACTCTCTTGCTCTGTCAACTGCTGTAAGGCAGTTGGGGCTCCAAGTCTCCAGTTGGGGTTTCTAGCCTGCACGACTCCCCAGTTATCTCCCATTCAGGTGTGAGACAGCCTGGGACTTCTAACTGCCAGGAGCACTCAGTCAAAATAGCATGGCTGCTGCTTGGGCTGCAAATACCTGAGCAGCCCCAGTCCTGCTGTGGCCAGCTAAGAAGTGGCCTCAAAGCCAGCTGGGTTTGTGCCATGGTGGTCAGATCAGTTACCGTGAGCTGCTGCTGAGGTCTAGGCCAGAATGGGTGGTGCAGTTTGGATGTTTCTACCTCATCTGATACAATCAGCATTGCTGTGCACATGAGAGGAAAGTTGTTCGATAGGAATGACCCATGATGCTGGGTTAATTCTGTTTACAAAAGAATAAATATTATAGCGGTGTCTTATAAAAGAGAATCAATAGCTTCCCTTTGCTGGGTGATCCCTTCATGTCTTCGAAAATCGATTCCCCCCCATTCCCCTCCTCCTTGCTGCATGGCTATCTGTTTTTCGGGGTGACGGGGGGGTCAGGCGATTATTGAAGTATATGTGAATTTACAATATTAACGACTCACGACGGTGTGTCCGCAGGTTCACGGTGAATTAATTATCTGTTTAAGAAGCCATGAAGAAATCAATCAATGAAAATTTCTCACTCTTTTGAGAGTGAGAGAGCTTGTCAATTTTTTTCCCTTTTTTTGGTACATGCACCGTGTTTAAAGGGACAGGGCAACTTTTTGTACAGTGATGGAGAGGAAAAGAGGGAAGTTGTTCTGGGGCTGAGGATGACTAATTCAGTTTAGCACAGCATTAGCAATGGAGGCAGCCCCATTTTCTGACCACCTCAGAGGGCTGAAAACTGTGATATGCTAGTGTCACCTGGCATGTGTTAAGTGTCAGGCAAGTGTCATTAGTGTCACCTGGCACACCAGACACTGTTCTGATAGGGCTCTGTCAGGCTGGGCTGTTTCATGGCTGTGGGCTCTGAGAAGCTGCCAGGGCAAGATCTGACAGAGCATTATCTCCTGTCAGCTCTCCTGGCTTTATTGCTCCTTTTCGGGAGATGCATCTGATGTGGCAAAAATTAGTTGCTTCTCAATTCCTCCAGCTAAGAGTGGGGACATGTTCCCTCCTGTGATGGTGACAGGAAACACAGGGTAGCAAACAAGACAAAGGAGCTGGAAGCAGTAACATCTCAAACCACCTCAGCAAGATTTGCTGGAAGAAGTCTAGCAAAACTACAACCAGGGAAGGGAGCTGGTGTTTATGTAGACTTGCTCAGCCAGTGCTCCACTTCCCAAGGGATGTTAGAGTAATCCAGGTTGCTTAGCAGGAGACAGAGGTGTGCTACATGATGGCAACATGTTTGTCATTAACAGGATCTGGCTGAGGTCCTTACCTTGACTTGATGACCTTTCTCCATTGGGATGGAATTTGATAGCATGTGAATAGTGGATGTGAGTAGTTTACCTACACTTATGAGTTCTGGCTGCCCAAGCTTATAGAATTTGATGGCAGGAGATAAACTGGTGAGGAAAATGGATCCCAGAACTGTACAGCAGGTGAAGGAGTTCTGCCGGTCCCCGTCTGTCATTCCGTATGAAAATGCCAGGGTGACAGAGAGCTGCCCTCTGCCCCTCATCTGTGGAGAATTTAATTTATTGACACTTGGCCAATGACTGATATCGCAATTAAAAGGGGAACAATGGGCCTGGAAGAAGGAGAAAGCTAAAAGAAGAGGGCATGGGCACAGAGAGCTTTTGGCATAAGAAGGGTGTTTGATAATATCCCTTTCCCTCTTCCCTAACCACCAAAAAGGCAGCAAGAAAAAAATACTGCAGGGAGAGCACAGTAGACTGATGTGTGTAGGAAGAAAATGTGCCTGTGTATGTGCGTGGGGGTGGCCGGCAGCTGGAAACCCCAACAAACAGATTAGAGGAGAAGCTGGGAGTAGGCAGGACCTGAGGCTGATCCTTTGCTTATACTCCCAGGCAGACATGGCCTCTTCCCAACTCCATAATCCTACTGGCCCGCACCGAGAGGAGTCCCCGCCAGGCACACCCATTGCTGTAACCAGAACGGAGAGAAGAGCCCATATTGACACAGGAGCATCTGTGTCAGTAATTGTCACGCAGCCTGGCAAATTGTTTCAATGTGCCATTCCCTTCAGCCGCACAGCTCAGCGGTGGCAGCAGGCCTGGGGAGGGCAGTGCTGCTAGCCAGAGAGAAGGGAAGAGCTTTGCACCAGGTGGTCCTGTCAGTACCTCAACCGGGACCAGCCAGAGCTGAGCCTAGGATTCACACACATCATGATAAACACCCATCTGACCATTGCTTTGCAGCTGCTTTGTAGTGCCCTGTTTTACTCGAGTGCAGCTCCGTTGTCCTTGACAGAATATTCCTGATTTAGACCAGAATGAGAGAGAAGGAATAAAATCCCCTCAGTCTTCGTGCTTTTGTTTCCACCAGTCAAAGGACTTTTGGAGGCAATCATGTGAGATGCAGAGGACAAGGACAGGAGCCTGTGCTGTAGCATTTCTCAGGGCACTCATTCTTGGGGTAGCTCCCATTGCTTAGAAAATGCATTTGTCCCTAGAAGGTGTCACAAGGTGACCAGAAATGTGCAATGGCACCACTCCTCCCCATTCCTAAGAGTAAGAAGTAGTAATTCTTACAAAATGTGTACTTTTGGACTACATAATTCACAACTTCTAGATGTGACAAATAGGGAGCATTCAGTGCCCGTAGAAGGCACCAGATTGACCAGGTGACTATTTTCATTTTTGCTTTCATCTTTAATTTTTTACTAATCGCTAGTTCTGTGTTTCTTGGTCTTTTACATGTTAATGCATTTCCAGCAGAAATTATTAAATGTGCCTCCCTGATCCAGGCAAATAATTCTCATAACGAATTTTTGATACTTTGTAAAGATCAGGCCATTCAGAATTTGGCTTTATGTAGGAAATTCTTTAATATGTGTAGTTATTTGTAAAAAGGTCATGGATAAAACCAGCCTCATGATATACTGGCCTTGGATACATGTCCCACTAGGCACCAGTGTCCAGTCCCTCTTGTAGCAGCAAATCAGTTTCTTTCACAGTGAAAGAACTGCTCAAGTATATATGTAATAAATAACTATACATCAAATAAAACCTGTAAAACCAAAAGCAACAACAGCATAGGGGTGAGGGAGAAAGCCCAGACTGGGTCATTTACTCCAAAAGTATTGACTTTTAATTTTGCCTGTATATTCAATGGCATCTCCGTATGAGATGAGGAGCCCACGTCCTGTCTTCCACAGGAGATGGTGTCATTGGTCAGGGTTGCTGCTGAGCCATCATATAATGTGGAACTGCAGAGTCTCCCAGGCCTTCCTGATGCAATTTGGTCTGGGGTGCAGATTGTGTTGTAATAGGGAGGATGGTAGAGCCTCCACTATGGAGCTTACAATAAAGGATAAATAGCAGAGTGCTAATGCCTTGCTTGCCCTTTGGGGTCAATGTTGGTCCAGTGCTTTGATTTCCTTTGAGAGAGTCTCTGAGCCCTAGCAAAATGAACATGGTGGTTCCATGTGCCTGGATCTTTCTGGTGCTCACAGTTAAACATTATGCCCTGGATATCACATAATCACACCTATATCAAATAATTGTAGGTGAAAGAATCCACAATTTCAACCCTGTTGACTGCTGAGACCAATATACTTCATTTGTCTTACGAATTTTGAAGGATCCATATCCTAGAGTACTAATGGGATGGCTGTGTCTCGTGTTAGTGGTGGTTGCATTGGAAAGAGGACTAAATAATTTCTTTATTATAGGGAATTCCAGAAGTTGGTCAGTATCTATACATCAAAATCAATTTGTGGTTATAAGAACCAAATAGATATTATCTTCACAAGGGATAGCATCCCCATGAATTGTAGGCAATGTTTCAGGTGAACCACACTTTGCCCTAAGTTCACTAGTAAGAAAATCTCCAACTGCCCTTTAGCCACATTCTTAGCAGGTCAGAAATGCGGCAAAAGCAGTCAATGGAAAAGCTAAGCACCACAGCCAGATTGTTGATTCAGAAGCTTGGAATCAAAGGAAGGGAACGTTGTGGTTCAGAATAGACCCTCTGTGTTTGATATGACTGGACAATAATATTATGCAAAAGACATGAAGAAGAAGCTAAGAGGATTAGATGCTCATACGCTGCTAGGAAATATAAGTGGCTGCTCTTATGCAATATATTTATGGCTGTTGCATTGGAACTACTGCCAGAATGATGACTTACTCAGATAACTGAAGAGTTCAGCAACTTCAGTGTGTGAATATCTAATACGGAGCAGATAGGCATTCTGAGACCTGGAGATGGAACTGTCACAAGACAGCGATGTTCCTACAAATGTTCCAGAAGCTAAAGATTTTCCAAATTGAGTCTTTCCCTATTCTTGAGATCTCAGATCTTCTGCTTCCTTTCAAGCTAGAGTAAATACAGACTTCTACATGGCAGACCCACTCCAGGTAATAGCTGTGAGGTTCCAAGCATGATAATATCCATCATTCAGTCCCATTATGTATATGCCCCTACAAGGCATGTCTGCACTGCAAAAGGGACCTCAGACAGAGGTCCTCAGGGAGAGAAATTCACCTTGTACCAGATTTCTATGTCTAGCTGCATTCCTATTGGATTACACAAGAGCTATTAAGCCATGTCTTTGAATCTAGCCAGCTCCAACCTCTCCTGTGTATGTCCGTGCCTCAGAGCTCAGCTCTGACTGTACCTGCCAGCTTAGGCACACCCAGTGAGAGACAGTGCTTGCTTTTAGTTGTTGGTGCTGAACAGAGAGACTTGGCCGAGGACAGGGGAAAGGAATAGAAGAGTGAGGACTTGAACCTGGATCCCAACCAAGTACTCTTATGAGCTGAATGTTTTCATGTGAAAAGGAACAGAGAGGGGAAGGTTTATTTTTCTTCTCTCCCTTCAGACTTCCCAAGATGTTTTTGCCCTGTCAGAAGAGGATGTCCTGCCAGGCAGCCAGTCTGCCTGCTTCAGCCCTGGGCAGGCAGGGAAAGCTCCATTCAGATGCTCCAAATCAGACATGAGTGCAGCAATGCTAGCTGTCCTTTTTTTTTTTTTTTGGAGACCTTCCAGAACTGCACCTAGTACATGACTTCCAAGAACAGGACTTCCAACTGTTTAATTGGTGGTAACAGAGTGGCCTCTGCTGTGAAGCAGGCATCAAGGAGGGTTAGGTACTCCCTGGTATATTACATACATGCTCTATGTTTTGGTCTCCAGTTGTTCCTACACAAACCACTGTTCTCATCACCACAAGTCTCTATTTTCTGCACTTCCCAGATGCTCAAATCCCATGCATTGGGTTCTTTGGGCTATTCCAGTCAGAATGAAAATGAGCTGCAGGGAAGGGCTTCCAGAGTCACATCAGAGTGATGAAGATCAAGATCTTCAAGCCAGAGGAGACTAATTTACATCTTATGAATTAGCTTGAGGTGGCTCAGTGAAACTCACTGGAGCTCCAAGCTTCATTCCTGATAATGTGCATCCTGAGTCTAAAATGTCCATCACCAAGTGTCTACCAGGTAGATGCTGGCTGTTGTTCTCAACGTGTGCTATGCCTGGCATGTCATTGCGGTAGTATGACAAGAAATCTTAAAGCGATCTAACACGCTGACTTTGTGACTGCCCAGCTTCTCCATTTCTTTCCTGAGTGCACTAGACAGTGCTGTGACTGAAAGGGGAATATAGCAGGCTTTGGGTTTTGTGATGGGTAAAGGTTGCAGTTCTGGGAAGCATGGTTTTTGGAGGTCTGGCTTGGAGCACAGATCACCCTGTGTCCTTCTTTTCACCACTGTGAATCCATCAGGCAGGCATTGCAGCACTGCAGGGTAGAGCCAAGTTTGACTGGTGGCATGAGAAGGCTAAGCAGGAGGGATACCAGGGTGCATGAAAATCAGGCCCTAATGCTGAGAAATGTAAGGAGAGAAAGCACGAGTTTCCTATCCAGTGCCTGAGGTCCCGTAAGCATGTGGTGAAGAGAGGGCTGTATCTCTGTATTAAAACAAGTAGCATCACTGGAGGAAAAAAAAGTTTGACTTCCCCAGGATGGCTGCAGAAACAACTGCTAGGAGTGCTGGTGTGGCTGTGGCCAAGGAAAGGTGGGGCCTTTTCTCTCCCCACATCATTGGCATCACTTTGCCCCTTCAGCCAGGCTGTGCTTTGCAGGCAAGGCTTCACAGCCTCCTACTTCTTAGCACTGGAAAATTGGGGAGTGGAAATCCCATGGTGTTACTCCCTTGGGGGCTTTGGGAAAGCGTGTGGGTATGAGTGAGGCACACGTGTCCTCAGAGGGGTGCGTATACACACTTCTCTCTTCACAGCGGCTTAGCTCGAGCGTCTCCCTCCCTTTCCAAAGCATCCCTGACACTCTAGGTGGAATATTTGAAAGACAGGATCGAGGCTTTGGTTCGAGAGCCTCTTTGTACAGTGCTAACTGGTTTCAGAGCTGTAATTATCTCTCCAAGAGAAGCTGTAAATTGGATTAAGGCACTGAGTTGCAGCTGAGTGAGCTCCCTCCATTGCCCCACCTGGTGGGCTGCTGAGCGATAACAAAAAATGCCGAGAAATCGGATTTGGATTCTGCTTCACACTCATGGCTTCCTTCTGGAAAAAATGAAATTTTTCCGGCAGAAAGGGCTGGCATGGTTTTGCTGGCAGTATCAGTCCTGGGCTCGTATCATCTGCTGGCACTCTTCCGGAAACGCGATCCCCTCCGTTATCAGAGAGAAATAAATAAATAAACAGCAGGAGATGTTTTGGCAAGGAGAGAGGTGCCGCACCAAGAGGCGTGCGCGCACGCACGCGCTCACACGGGCGCACACGCTCACCGCCGCGCTGTCTCCGCAGCCCCAGCTGCCTGTCGCAGCGGAGGAGAAAGAGGGAGGTGGCAGCACCAGCTTAGGTGAAAGGAAAAGCCATTTTTAGCAGCATGTGTGGAAGTTACAGGAGAATCCAGCGAAGGGCCTCCCAGCCACCTCCAAGCCCTTCGTGGAGCCCCCACGTCATCTCTTCCCGTGTCCTGCCCTATAGGAGCTTCCAGCCCAGTACAGGAAAGTGCAGAACTGACACACTGAGGGGCAATGCACGTTCTGTGACTGACTGCAGCACCCTACCCAGGACAAAGTAACGTTGGGCTAGTCTGTCTCACCTTTAGGATAGGACAGGCTTTGTATTAGGGTGTTTTTTATACACTGAAATATGTATTTCCTTTTGTAGATGAAGGAGCCTGAACTGCGGCCTCCCTTGGGGCAGGTGTCAGCAGGTAACACAGCAGCCCAAAGCACTGCTCATCACTTTGAAGAGTGATGGTCCCAAGGCCAGCATTTCAGGTGGGGCCACTCACTATCTCTTCTATATTGGCTATTTTAGCTTCCAGATACACCAAA
Source organism: Crypturellus undulatus (assembly GCA_013389825.1). Taxonomy (NCBI): domain Eukaryota; kingdom Metazoa; phylum Chordata; class Aves; order Tinamiformes; family Tinamidae; genus Crypturellus; species Crypturellus undulatus. The sequence continues at coordinate 104,334 of VWPW01014670.1, forward strand.
CAGGCCCTGTGTCCATCTGCTGTCTTCTGCTCTCTGCCATTTGCAGGCTTTCCCGCTGCTCAGGTGACTCTAATCAAAATGGCTGCCCTCTTTTCTGGGAGCAACTTCCCATTTCCCTTGGCTGGGGGGAACCAGGGTGCGATGGCGCCTGTGGTGCTGCTGCTTCTCAGCGTCCTGTCTCAGCGTCCTGCCAGGCGCGAGGCAGCCACCTCTGCCCATGGGGTGCCCCTGCCAGCTGGCAAGTGACAACTGCTGCCGGGGACTGTGAGGGCAACCCCAGCCTGCCTGGCTGCCCGAAGGAGCAGGGGAGCTCTTGAGGGGAACACATTTGGGAAAAAGCTAAGGGGAACTGACATCCTTTCTGTCTGGGAAAGCAAGATCTCGGTCACTGGCACTTCTCTTGCACTGCATGGCCAATATCCTGTGCCAGCTGAACACCTCAAATGCTGTGCAGAGGTTTTCCAAATTCCCTCCTCGTGTAGTTTCTTCCCCCTTGTGTCCCCAGAGATCTGGGTCTTGTTTGACTCCCTGTTAGCCTGGGGACTGAGGGCAGCCTTTGCATGTCCAGGTGGCCTGATGTAGGCCCAGGAGCCTGACCCCGAGGCTGAAGGCTGCTCTGCCAAGTGAAGCCATGTTTGACCTAAGCAGAGCAGGCCTTTTGCAGCATCACTGCTCCTCACACTTGCTTGCCTTGTGCTCCCTTCTGCTGCTCCCATATCTCACAACACAGCACAGCACTGCAGCATGGCACCAGAACAGCCTCTCTTCCCTTCTCGCCTTCTCTGCTAACACCCCCTAGAAACCCATTTTCTCCTCTGCTGCATTCTTAGAAAGCAAAAGAAATGTCCAAGGGCTCAGCACTCCTAACTGAGTTCAGCTCTGATGTAGGCCCTGGAAATAAAAAGGCCAAATCCCCCATCAGCACCCAGGTCCCACCATGATAAATATAGCCACACTTTTAAAATGTCTCAGTAATTCCCATACATCCTACCTGCCAAATTACTTCAAAACGTAGTGGGTTGACAAGCAAGGACCCCACTGAATATTCTTACTCCTTTGAGTGCTATCTAGTGCTGACCTTTATGTTTCTGTCATCTCAGCTTATTATTTAGTACTCAATTTGACAATAAAATGTTTATATAACGTGTTGTGTATTACAAATACATAGGAAGCTGTGTGTTCATGTAAGTTATAACAAGAATTTTACTGTTTTGTTCATCAGATTCAGCTAAGGTTTTCAAGCCGTTGCAAATTCTAAGTGGGAAAGAATGGTTATAATGATCCTTATCAGACTAAAATTTATCTGTGATTATGTTTTGGTTTCTTTTGCATTTAAATATGGAAGGACATAGGTAGGAGAGCTGCATATTTAACTCTTACCATCCCAGGAAGGAGTGTGCATTTGCAAATGATCTCTTAATTTTAAGAATCACAAGTTCAAGAGTTTCTCAAACATAAAGATGGACTTAAGCATATGGTAGGAGTTCAGCACATGCTCAAGTGCTGTGAACTTAAAGTGCTACTGTAATAAATAAGATACCATATTCCTTCCCAACAATAGCTGTATTTTCATGGTGAATTAGATAACCCTTTAATGCGTTTTGCCAGCTTCCAGCAGAGTCCCTAAACTCATGAAGCTGATATGGTTGTAGTGCTTGTGCCATTGTGATCACTCTCCCTAGGAGGCTGTTTCATGCTCACTGTATAATTTTTGAAATTATCTTCATACCTAGAAGGTTGTCTTTGCAAACATTTTCCCTAAGTGTATGTGTGTGTCTTATACCCTTTACTGTGTGTTTTATTGTCCTTGCCATTTTAAAACCAGGACCATGATTTATAGATGAAATTAATAAGCAAATCACCTGATGCTGAACTGATCCTGGATGTCACAGTACTTTAGACCTGATGCTTGTGCTAAACAGCTCTCAGACATCTGGGCTACTCCTGACTCCCAGTTCCCCAAACAATATGGCCTATGTTTTCTAGAGGATAGAGGAGTACATGGTTCTGGTAACATCTAGTTTTCTGCTCATCAAGCTGCAGTTAGGTTTGTGAGTACAGTTAAAAACAGCAGGGCAGATCGCTTTGTGGTTTAGCAGCCTAAAAGTCAATGGATTCACTTCAGTGATGAATTTGGCCTGAAAGTTTCTGGTCTGATTTTGATCTGCCTCCCACAAACTCAGATCTGAGATTTATCTTGGGTGGGTGTATGTTCATCTTTAGGCATGGAGGGGACAGTCAAAAGGTTAGACATCTTTCACATCTACTTCAAGTCCTTAAAGGGAGCAGAATCTTTTACATGGAAAGAGATTCCTTTGCTTCAGAAAGGAGGTTATTTTTAACTCTCTATATCTCCCTTATTTCACACTGCATATAGGACATGGAGGAAAGGATGTCCTAACTGTGCCAATGTCTTCCTGCAGAACTTTGGTAGAGTCTTCTCATCTTTCATTGCTTGAGCTGCAGCAGCGGATTCTCTGAACTGTAATGTGCATTATTAAATCACAGTTTCCTTCCTGCCACTCAGAATCTCCTTAAAGACCTGAGTGAAGACCTCCCCTGGGCTGTTTTAGAGCAGCAGCTCTAAACAAAGTCAGAGTCCCAAAGTGTCAGGTGCTACAGAGACACATTTGCGGAGGAGACCATCTCTACCACCCAAAGCTTGCAATTTAAACAGCTTAGAGGGACAAGGTGTGGGAAGGGAGTGAGCCAGGGCCTAGCTTTTAGAGCAGGAATTGCCTTTTCAGCAAAGTGGGCTCTCTCTTACTTCATGCAGTTTCAGCTCCCCTAGTTCTTCTTACCCAGTGAGTAAACTTCTCCAAGCATCCATTCTTTTCTTTGCTAAGATTTTAGCCATATTTTCTCCCTCCTCCCCCAAATCCAGGCTAGCAGGCACAACTGGTTTTGGAGCTGAGCAGAGGCTAAGGCAGAGCATGAAACTGTGTGCGTCCGAAGCTCAGCAGCTATCTGCTTGCTTAAAATCAAGCAGAGGCTCAGCTTTCTCCAGAACAGGGAGCCCCAAGTCCTTCTGCACTAGCGAGACACATGCCTGCGTTACATATGCACTGCTCTGCCCTCATCCCTGCTTGGCGGTGAAGGGCTGCAGGACAGATCCATCCTCACTGTCTTCTCCATGGCTACACGGGAAGACTGAACAGTCCTTTGGTGAGAGATGCTGTCGGGTTCGTTATCAACCCGTGGTGGCTGTCCATGGTTATAGAGGGAATACTGAGGCCATCCACCTCAGGGTCAAGAAGCACTGACACCTATGAGATGATAGGCCAAATGACGTTTATTGAAATTCACTGCTGGCTCTTATAACTTCTGTCCAGGCGGAAGTTGTCTTATGTACCAATTAGGCTCCAGATATCACTTTTTGCCCTAATATGGTTAAACCCTTGCCCATTCCGTGACACCGCGAGATCTTCCGTCCGCCATTCCCTATCTCTGCTTCTGTCACGTACAACAGGTCTCGTTAACAGTACGGCTGCAACTCCCACAACGTGCAACAGGTCTCGTTAACAGTACGGCTGCAACCCCCACAAGATGCAGACAGGAACTCAACAAGCTTCCTGAAAGCTTGAGTGCAGGGAGATCTCTCTCCAGAGGAGGAAGAAAAGGTGAGAAAAGAAAAAAAGAAGGTGTCATGGGCAGCATGTACATTTACACGTTGTTTGTGCAAGAAGTTTTAAGACTTTAACTGTAGCACTGAGGTAAACACTACACATTTCCCCCTCCTCCAGCACTTCAAACAGTATAAATAGACTTTATACCGGTGTAGCTTTATTCTCTTGTAGGCATGAAATTAAGCAACACAGGTATTAGGTACACATATACCAGTATGACTTTGCTCACAGTCTGAGGGGGTTATACTGATTTAGCCACAGCGGGGTTTAAGCAGATTAAAGAAGTTAAAAGATAATGTTTAAGCCATCACTAGTTATATACATCCCTTACTAGGTGGGATCATTCTTCTAGCTGTGCATACAGCCTTTGGTGTAATAAGATGCATACATGAGTTTTTGTATCTAAAATATTCCATTTTTTCTATTCCTTTCCCCATTTTTTTCCACTAAGTGAAAAGCATGTGTAGGTAGGAAATTGATTTTGTTCTTCCATTCTTTTTTTTTTATAACTTGAAGACACTTTCTTAGCTTCAGAGGGGGAATAGCAGGAGCAAAAATAGAAAGTTTTTATTGTTCTGTTTTTTCATACTCCTTCAATTTAAGAATATCTGTAGTGCAACTGAAGGAAATAATAAATGTTAAATAGTAAGCAGCCAATGGAGGACAGGTAGCATTTCCTGCAACACAGTCAGTACTTAGGGGAAAAAAAAAAGGATTCTCCTGCTTTCTCATAAGCTCTTGTTAGGGGAACTAAATAACTTTTCAATATTTCAAATACTAGATTGGGGAAAAAAAAAAATTGAAAAGTGGATAAAAGAAGAAGGGAAAATCAAGAAGGAGCCTTTCTTCACTGAAAGGTGTTTCACATGGCAAATTTTGATCCATTTGGAGAAGAAACATACAGAAACTGGAGTGAATGGTGACTTCTCTTTGCTAATGAGACAGTTCCCCTAAATTTTGCAGAAACCATCTTTTACTGCAGAATGCCACATAGCCAGGAAGTTCCTGCCTGGCTTCTATGGAAATACTGAGTCCATGTGGATGTGCGTTTCAAGCACTGCACACTCCCTACAGGCAGGTATGGATCAGCTCCCACAAGGAGGGGCAGCAGCTGACATTCCTGCTCCTGCACACCAGAGTTTAGTGATTTAAATGATTCATGCCCCTGAAGAGTGGTGGGGCTGTTCTTTGTTAGGATGTTTGTCAGGACACCACCTAGCCCTGTGCTGATCTCTGAAGGCATTGCTGCTCTTACCAGGGCTTCAGCTTCAGTTTTGGCCACCTCGTGCTGAGTGGTGGAAAGCTAAGGGCAAGAAACAGAGGTACTGTAGAGGGAGGAGGAAAAAGAAAGAAAGGAGAGCAAGCAGGAGGAGAAAAAAAAAGTGGTGGGCAAGAGCAAAAAATTAAAGAAAAAATAATTAAAATTTGGAATGAGGCAGTCAGGAACAAGAAAGTGAGGTTCTGTGTGCAAATACAGCAGAGGTGGTGGGAAGGGGATTGCCTCAGTTCGTTTCCACCTGGGTCCCAAGTCTAGTATTTTAAGTAACAGTTAGTGCAGCTGATAACTATTTGCACTGATATGAAGGTACAAGGCAATAGCTTAGATTATCAACCAGACTAAATTGTCTCCCTCAGCAGATGGTTTTATTTGGACTGAAGCTGAAGGATTATGTTAGACACTGTTGCTTCTAGTTAGTTAAGTCAGAGTGGCTCTTTTGACTAGTAAATGCTGGGAATTGCCATGAGAAATGTGATAAAAACAATGCTTTCCCTTGATGGTGCTGTTGAAATTACTGTCTGCCTGTGAAAATTCTTCTGCCCCTCTCCCCATCTTTCTCACAAAACAAAAAGAATACATTCAGAGAAGTAAGTTTTTGGGGTTTTATAAATTTACAGAAGACAAAACCACTTTTTATGGAAGACCACAGCAATGATTTAAAGAAAACTATTGGTTTTCCTCTGAAAATCTCACTGAGTGCCAAATCAATGGAGTTTGGAGAAAGACTGATGTCTGGATAAGTTTTTAAGTGACTTTTAAAAGCGCTGTGGAGAGGGTTTGGGAAGACTTGGGTATATAGTACAGTGTGTGTGGTCAGAGAGGTGGGTTGTGATACGCGTGGGGAGGAATGCCTGAATCCTTAGGTGACAGAAATACCCACTTGTGCCACTGGCCTGGCAGGCAGCAAGGATGCTCTGAAAGTTCAGGAGACCTCTGGCCCAGCTTGTTGTTCTCTTATCATTTTCCGGGTGGCCTTGGATAATCACTCACTCTTTTTGCACCTCAGTTACTTTTTTATTTGCTGGAGATAAGAGTACTGACACATCCCACTGTAAACTGGGAAGTTAATCCTTTGGAGGCTATGAGATGTCCTTGCCAGTAAGAGGGATCAGGCAAGTTCCTCAGAGAGGATATGGCCCCTGCTGGTGATCTGGACACTGCTGAAGTTCCCTACAGCAACATTAATTCCCCTCAAAGTCTGTTATCTCATATGACATTCTGGTGACCCTTGCCAGAGACAGCTCTCTCCAGTGTGCAGGAGCATCTTTATGCTTTCGCTGCTGCATCCCCTCTTGCTTCAGTACTCTAAAAATGATATAAAATACTTGTGGGACAGCTGGTCAAATGATTTTAATTCAGATTGAGTCCAAAGATAGAGTAGCTCCGAATTGCTTTATGTGGAGGGAGTGTTCAGACAAGCTTTCCACACCTGTGTCAGAATGAAGGTGTCTCTGCAGAGGAGCAGTGGGATGAATAGCAAACCATCTGCACCTTCACTCACTAATGGTCCAAATGACGCTAGGAGAATTCAGCATGTCTTTTAGTCTACGGAGATTGATAAACGTTTTCAATTTCAGCCTACCGACAAAGTGCAGGTTTAGCTGTATCTCTCAGTGGCATCTGGACTATGAGCAGAGCCATAAAAATGGGGCATTTGAATGATCTTGCAAGAACATCCTGCTGGTTCAGCAAAGCTCCAAGGAATTTTCTCAAGCGACACCACTCCCAGTTGGAGTATATTAACGTTATTGTGGAAAAGACTTCTGCTCCTGATGATTACTGCACTTGATTCTGAAACAACATAGCACAGAACCAGTCAGTGTGTCATAAGCATTAAATACAGAGTAGATCCAAAAGCTGCTGGTGCCGGGCCTGGCCCAGAGGCCCTGTGGTTGGTGGGACTGTCCTCACTGAGTTTTGTCTGTCTGGCGAGTCTGTCTGGCATTGCTGGTGTAGGACCCTCAGTGGTGGAAGGGAAATGGGCAGGCACGTATCAGCAGGGGCTTCCGTTGGGGTGGGCCAACGTGTCAGGTGGCCACCGATGTGGCTTGCGAGACCGGGGCTTCCCAACAGAGGGGATGTATGTTCCTGTCAGCGCTGGCCATCCAGGGCCTGCAGTCATGACAATCCACACAGACCCTGCCTTTCTCTTTCCAGTTTGGTCAGCATACGTGAAGACACTGATTTCCAGGCCTAGTCTGAATCTGTACAGCCCCATTTCTATCTGGTTGTCTACCCGCTTCTCTCCTCAGTGGGTCCTACCAAAATCCCTCCCCAGTTCTGGATCCAAAAGAATAATGGCTTTATGTAGCTTGTAAAATTCTATTATCTCTGTATTCAAAACTCAACAACTGGGAAATGGCTGTAATAAGCGTGTTATTAAGCGTGTAAATACACTTTAACTTCAGACCTCCAAAGGAAGTCTCTTGCTGCCTTCCTCTGTTTCCCCTCCATGTTTTTGCTGTGCTGTTGGATTTCATGGATGTACATATTTTTCTCTTCTCCCTGGCGGCTGCGCTGTCCCACCTGACTGTGTTGAAGATGCTGCTCCCCAGCACTGAGCCTGCCATGGAGTCTCTTGGAGTACTCGGAGTCTTTGAGAGACGATGGGTTGTGGTGAACGTCGGGGTTCAGGAAAGGGCGGAGGAGGGCTTGGGTGGGGAGGGGAGGAAAACATGTTAAAAAAAAGAAAGAAGCCAAGTGCATTCTTTCTGCAACACTCAGGAAAAAGAATGTTTCACAGGGGATTGGAAAGGCGAAATTTTTTCACATCCAAATGGATTGCAATTTCCCTCCATTTAGCACCTGAAGGTAATTAGCTCGAAGAGACTGTCGGCTGAGAAACACGTTCATGGAACATTAACTCTCATACATTCTCCAGTTGCAGGGAATTAATAGGAAAGATTAAAGTTTAAAGAGAGCAAAATGCCATTACCTCGCAAGCCACCTCTCTCAGCGGCAGTAACTAGCCCTCACTAACCTAAAAGCACCATTGGAGTCCCTAGCTCCTGCTTCAGGCAACGGCAGATAAGACGGGCCCCGGCGCTGCCCCTCGCTGCCCATCCGCGGGCTCCGGCGACCGGTCTGTGGGGAGGCGGCGGGCTGTGCTTGTGACTTGGGCAGAGGCACGTGAGGCTGCAGCTGTCCAGGCGTGCATGTGCGTGTCCCCTGGGAGCAACACGCGTGTGCAAGCATGTTCCCATGTATACAACCTCATAGGGGCCAGGCGATGTCTTTCCAGGGAGTCGTGAGCAGTGGGTATCTTTCCGCAGCAGAGACGAGGACGGGCATGCCTGGCATTGGTCCAAAGCATGTTTTTCCCAGTGCCCCATGTCAAGCACAGGGCGCGTGGAGAAGGGCCCCTGCCCTCCCCAGCACCCCCCACCTCGCGCTAGCCCAGCGCTGGGCACCTGCACAGCAGCGTTCACAGCATGCTGGGCTAATGCGAGGTCCAAAATGCCACATTGCAACACAAAAAAAGGGCCTCGCAGCTGAATCGGCATCATAAATGATACCAAATCTCTCCTGATGGAGGGATTATGCCTCCTTCTTAGATGGAAGACAAAAAAAAGCATTAAAGGGTGGGGGCCCAATTTTGGGGGTTGGGGAGGTAAAGTTTATATAAGCTTCTGCACTTTAAAGATTTCCATGTTGCTTTAGCATTTCAGGGAGAGAGCATGAGAGAGAGAGAGAGAGGGAGAGAGAGAGAGCGAGAGCGAGATGAAATTGAGACATGGAAGAATTTATTGCCCAGAAAATTCCATTCTGCTATCTGATTCGAAAAGTCCAGTCCCCCCAGCTTCGGAAAATCTATTTTCCACATTTTAATACCCTGCAGAACAGTCCTCATAACTCATCCGAGTGTGTTAAGCACAGTTTTATTAGATCTGAAACAAATTTTGGTGGGGAGATACTATAGGTCATTAACCATGGAGTAATTTTATCCTTGTTTCCCTAATGATGCCATAATGGCGAGCGAATTTCTTAACTAAAGACCAAAGAACATTTTGAAGGTCAGTTTCATCTGTGAGCTCCTTCAAGCGCTTCTCGGAGAAGATTGGAAAACTCGCCGATTTTTTGAAGAGTCATTAATAATGTGAAAGCTGAAAGAGCTCTCTCCCATTTGCGTTCCTGCTTTTTACCTTTTAATTTTATATCGCTTTAGTCTCTTTCCTTTTCTCTCTCGCTCTCTCTCTCTCTTTTTAACTCTCTTCTGGAGTGGCCCCTCGTGCAGCTGAAAAATGAAATGGCCCGTTCGTGAGGGTATCCTGAGCTGAGATGAGACAGGGCAAGGAGCCAGGAGGGGGGAAAGGGTCGGTCCGGCAGCAGGCGCCTGCCATCAGCACTGGCACCCACTGCGGTAAATGGCATGGGAGCTTCCTCGGGCAGCCCTGGGCAACAGCCAGGCTGGGGGGAATTCAGCTCTCCTGAGGCTGGTATATATCTGCAGTGGGGCCATTTGAGCCTGTGACATCTGTGTAGAAGCCAGGAGAGGAATCAGGCTGCCTTCCTAACGGAGTGCATGTGACTTTAGCCTCTTCAAAAGAGCTCTTGCCTGGATCATGGATGTCTGTGATAATATGAATGTGCCATGCGTGTGCGCATACGTGTGCTGTAAGATGCATGTGTTGGTGCTGTGAGACAGTTACAGGGGTGGTGTGAAACACAGAAATACTTGTGTGTGAATTTACATTTATATGTACCTATGTCATGAACAGATGCCATATATTTTATATAAAAAAACAATGAAAAGCTGCATAAGACCTATGTAGCCAGATATCTCTATACGGGGACAGGCTGGGACTGCAGGCGTATTTGGGGGTCCCCTGGGGTGGGGATGGCCATGTACAACATTCCTTTTGCCATGCCTCCTGTGCCGTATGTGTGCATGTTTTACACGTGTTGGGGGAACACATGGGGGGCTCTTCCGCTGGGTGCTGATTTATTCCCCGATGTGTCTGCATAGTGAATAGATGGCAGGTTTGTACGTGTTTGGTGTGGTCTATATGTGTGTGCACATGGCATTTTTTCAGGCTGTGCCGCAGAGGGCAGCAGGCAGGAGGGCTCTCCTGGAGCGTGTGTGGTGCCCTGCAGCCCTGGGAGCATCCGTGTACGTGTGCAGGGAGCCTGCGCTAGAGAGGGGTTTGTCTGTGCGCTCGTTAGAGAGCGCCCGCACTCAGCAGGCCTCTGGGCTTATGTGTTTGCCTCTCGCTGGGTGTGCAGCTTCAGGCGCCTGCATGTGTTGCGTTTGCAGATGCCATGGGCCAGATCCTCATAAACCAGCGCTGGAGTCCGCAGGGCAGTTTGCACGGGCTGTGATGCTTGTCCAGCCCCAGGTGGGATAGGGGTGTGGATTGAGGAGCCACCCTGGACCATGGCAAGGGACAACTTCCAGCTGGGAATGAGACCTTCTCCCATCCCCTCTGCCCCCTTTTCCCAGCCCATTGCTCACATTGGAGGTGAGACCAATGTGGGGATGAGGTGTGTGTGTCTATTTGGGGAGGGAGCGCTCTGAGGGGGAGGGGGACAGTGTGGTGACACACTCTGCTCCCAGATGTGATACCAGCGATAATTTCAATTTTATGCCTTTGTTATGGCTTTAATCACTTTCTTTATGCGTTTTGTTCCAGCGATCAGGGAGAGACACCTGATAGGCAAAAAGGATATCAGGGGAACAATTTTTATTTGGAATGTGGTGAGAAGTCTAATTAGAATTTGAATTCTGCTGAGCCTTGAAATGGTCGGTACTTTATCCTGATCGCCTTAGATATTGTTTCGAGTCAATCATCTGTCATAGTGCGGCACGCTGGAGAGAAAGGCTCTCCATCCAGCCTGGGCTCGCTGCTGGGCTGGGGCTGCTGGTTGGGAAAGGGAGGGCGACAGGAGGGAGGGCAGTGGACTTTGCTCTGCCAAATAGGCTCCGCGGGAGCAAACGCAAAGGGAGAAAACCCTTGACGTGGAGGTGTCTCTTGCTGTGTGCTCATAGCCCTGTCATGCCCTGCTGTCCCCTTTCTTACCATTGCAGGACTGACACCTTCCAATGGCAGGGAGAAACAGAGGAAGAGTATGGGTGAAGGGCAGGGTCCCACTGCTGCTGCTCTGGAGAGGAGCCTCCTTCCAAAACACCTGCATGGCAGAGCCTTGAGTTGGCAATGCAGGAGGCTGGTGCTGCCCTCCTTGCTGAGACAACTGCTGGCTGCTCTAGAGGGCCAATCCAATAGCTAGAGGATGGATGGGTGGATGGACGGACAGACAGATGTGGATGGGAATGGCCCTCCAAAGAGATTTACATGGGATAGAGACAGAGATGACTGGACCCAGTGAGGCACAAGAGTGCATGGGACTTTTAAGAGAAGTGGGAGATGTGAGAGTAGGGCTGGACATGTCTCAGGCTGGGACACAGTGAGAATAATCTGAGGTCAATAAGCACAGCCAGGACTGGATTTCTGCTCAGACCTGGGCTAATCTTACTTCGTGTGCATGACCAGAGGCTTGGGAACATGAGAAAAAGGCACTCAACAATTCTTTAAATACAAGGATTTCTCCTTTCAGCTTTAAACTCTGTTCTTGGTGGTTTTATATAACGTAAACCCAAAACAAACCCCAGTTTCTAAAGCTAGAAGCCAGTCCAGAGTTCACCAGGACACTTCCAGTAGCATCCTGCCTTCTGCCTCCAGCCTGGCTGCCTCCCCCTGGTGAGACAGCAACCTCCAGTCCTGAGCACAGCTGTGGCACTGCGTTTCTCTGGGCTGTGGTGTGATCCAGGGGCAGGGGGCACACAGGCAGCACTGCAGCACGATCCCTATGGCAGGAGAGGCGAGCTGAGCTCAACAGAAACATGAGAAATAGAATCATTCCAGGATTCCTAAACTTATTGAATTTGATGGTAAAGTCTTTATTCTCTGCTGCCCCTATGCTTTGAAGTGATGCCTCATTTTGAATGAAACTTAAGTGTCTGTAACATGAAAGATATGGGGTTGGTTTGGCTGTTGAAGAAAAGACTGTTGAATATTTTGCCTTGTGGAGAGACGCAGAAGGCAACTTGGGGCTAGGGGCTAATTAAATGACTTACAGACATCTGCAAAAATCTGTTGCTAGGAAAGCCATTTGAGTATTTATTTTTAAGGTGTCAGCACTAAGTTTCAGAGCTGACATGCAGGCAGGTGTAGGAAGCTGATGCCTTTCTGAGCTCTCTTCCAGGCTGTCTTCAGGCTCAAACAGATACTGCCATACTTGCTTATGTTCAGTTCCCCTCTCTGAGAATTCATTAGGGCAATAGCTCTTTTCTTCTTTTTTCTTTTCGTTGGTTATGTTGCAAGTTGAGACAGTCAGAGCACGGTTGTAAGGACTCATCAACAATTTCTTGATAATCTAATCCTGGACTATGGGAGGGCCAAGGCAAAACAAACCTTTCATTTGCACTCCAGAAATGCACTGAGGGCTGCAAACTGTGCTGGCATATTTGTAATCCCAGCGTTGTTACGTGCTGTCACTGTAAGGGTTTTCATTTCACAACTGCTCTGAAGATCTGTTTATACTAAGAGTCACTCTTAATGCATATCTCAGATGACCTTTCCTATTCTTTCAATTCAATAGTTTGAAAGTCTTTCCCTTCCCTGGCATGGTACTTAGAGAAATTCCAAACAGCTCAGTCAGTGCTATCACTGCTATTATCACTGTTATTATTATTATTACTTTCTGCTTCCCAGCACCTTGCAGAACAAAGGCGTTTTTGTGCTGGACACTGTGCAAATGCACAGGGAGAGACAGTTCTTGTGCAAACCAAACAAAGGCACGGTGACATGCCTGAGTTTTCACAGCATCTCCCATGTCAGAGCCAGGAAAAAAACCAGAACATCCAGGTTGCTCTTGCTAAGCCAGCAATGGCCAATGTGTGGCTTCAGGCACTTTGAGTAGGGTTTTCAAGCCATAACTACATCATGGGATGTGGCTAATCCTGCACAGTCACTAATGGGAAGGAATAAGCCAGTAGGAGCTGACTTTACTGGATCTTCCTGGGACCCAGCTGCAGTCTCAGCCTGCAGTCTCCAGCTCTGACACCCCTGTGAAATGCCCCCAAAGTCCCCATGCTTTCAGCTCTCTTGTGACTTTGGCCAAACAGGGATTTTGGTGTGTTTTCTGCTGTCTCACAAAGGTTCCTGGGACCCTGTAAAATCTGCTTCCATTAAATGGAGCCAAGAGATTGTCTTCAAACAACATTTACCTGACCTTCTTTCTCTTTCTTTTTCTTTGCTCCTGTACCCTTCCTCAGTTCAAGTGTTGAATCTTTCACAGACCCAATCTCCACCCCATTTTTTCTTTTTTTTTTTTTTTTTTTGCCCTATTTTTTTCACAGAGATTGTTTTTCTCTCGCTACTCCAGAACACTCAAGTCCATACATGTTCCCATCTAGGTTGCTCTGATTAAGGTAGATATTGGCAAAATAGCCGTAGCCTTTTCAGAAGGCAAAGCTGAGAAGAAGGACAGCATCCAGCTGTCCCCCAAGGCACAGGTGAGGTCTGCCACCTCCTTGGCGCTGAGTCAGTCCAGAGAGGACAAGATCCTGGGGATCAGTCAGTGGGAAGAAAACTGCTTACAGGAGATGGTCCTAGATTAAGAAAAGAGCAGCTGAACTGTAGCATTTGCAGGTTCTTTGGTAGAATTTGCAGGTTGTTTGGGGGCTACTGCATGAATTACCTCAACGCTACTGCTGGCCCTGGGGTAGATAGGACTTGGATAAAGGCTCAGGGAGCAGAGTGCCAGCATGTTCTTTCCCTTCCCTGCAAACAGCAGCACCATATCTGTGACTTAGCTCCTGCCCTTCTTGCCACTGAGCAGTCATCCCCAGGGTCCCCGAATCTTTTTTTCCTAATCAGTCCATTTCCCCTGGCTTAGTCCCAGGAGGACATGGCTCTTGCAGGCTCTGAGGTGTCTCTATCATTGGCTGTCAGGTAAAGCCCTCCCTAAACACTCCAGCCAGCCTTTCTTTATTTATTTTTAAAATTCCCCAGGGCCTAGGAAGGTCATTTGAACAAATTGGAGCTGACAGACATTAACTTGGAAAAAAGCCCATTGCACCATGATAAACTCCATTTAAAGGGAAGCAAAAGTGCCAGGCAAGGAAGGAACAAATGATGAGAGATTTCTTGCTGTTGCCATCAGCTTAGGAGGTGAGACTGTCAGCTCTTGCCTCACCTTCTCCCATTACACATTATCATATGTGCCAGAGCTGCTCTTTCCCCTGCAGCAGCTCTTATTGGTCATCAGTATGCTGGGCCTTTGTACAACGCCACAGGGACCATTCTCAGCACCAAAGAGACCACACATGTAAACCAAGTTGATGGGACATCGCTTCCCAGTGCAGAGGAGAGGCAACTGAAACCCAGAGATGACATGATTCACCCATGGTCACACAGAGAAAGATTGGCTGAGCTCAAATTAACTTCAGAGCATGAATGTCTCCCATCTAGGCTGTAATCCTTGAATATGTTTTGCATCTGTATGTTCAAGTATGCATGTACTGATGGGGAGGTGAGTGTGCTTTTACATCTTTGTATACCCGAGCTGAGTAGTCATAGCTCCATCCTTCTTTCCACATCTCCCTCTCTAAGCCTGCCCTCCTGGAAAATGTCCCCTGTGTTAAGGAAGCCACAGAGCACAATGGAGTTGCCTTTCCTGCCTGCCTGTGCTGTTAGAGTTATGTGAAGGGGCACAGAGAGAGGGCCATGGCTCTAGCCCTGCTGTGCTGAGCCTCAGTTGGGGCATTTATCATTCAGGTTTGTCCTCTGGGGACCTGCATGGTGGAGGTGTTCACAGCAAGCCACAGCCATTGCCAGCTGTTCTGCAAGGGAGCTCTCAGCTGGGACCAGGGTCAGTGATGCTACTTTGCACTCAACTGGCAGTCACCAGAGCCACCCAAGGAGCAGAGAGAGATGGGAGAGGGGGCATTCAGATGTAACCATCTTAGTCCATGTGAGTGCTGACTAAACTCTCCAAAGGTGTTTCCTAATGCCTCTTATTCAATTTGCACATAGTTTCTTTATGTTTTGCCTAGTGACCTTGAAGTAAAGGCAATTAGTTTCTCTTCTGGGCAGCATGCAGGAACCAAGTACCTCCAGCCCCATGTGCAGCTGCAGCAGATACTATTTTTTTTTCTGGTAAGTTGGGACCGAAATGTGTGAACATCTTGGAAAGGAGCAGCCCAGGGCTTGTCACGGTCACCTAGCCAACTTCAGGCTAGGACCTATACCCCAGAGCCAGATGAGAAATTACTTTCTCGGACAGCAGATCAGCAAGCTCAGAAGTGACAAGTGTCTGATATACCTTACAAATTGGCACTGAGCTGTGTTCTTCCTCTACCCACTTTGTCTTTGAGTCCTGCAAAAATCAGTAGCATCTGTGCTGTGAAAGGATTGTAGCAGCTCTGTCCAGGTCACTGGCTAGGGATCTAGTGCAGTGAGCCCAGACTCAGCACTGAATGCCTTCTGCAGCCAGTCTGGTTGTAAATGGTACCTGGCTCTCCAGACTGAGCAATGAGAAATGTCTTGACATGGGCAATATGAGAACTGTCACCACTTAAGCAAAACTGTGAGCTGCAAGAGACCTGAACCTAAGAGACAGCCCTCAAGATGAAAAGTAGCCCAAAGTCATCCCTGGAAGGATCAGGTGGCTGGGAGGAAGGGTCCTTGTATGTTCCCAGCTGTGAAGAGCACCTGCTCCTCCTGCCTGGCCCTGGCCTCAGCACAGATCTGTGTTCAGAAGAGGGAGTAGCAGGTTCCTCCCTGTGTTCCCACTCAGCCCACAGTCATAGCTGAAGTGCCCCTCAGAAATCGCCACCAGCTGTGGATGTGCTGTCCCTCAGGAGTACTGGCACAAAGGGAATTGCCAGTTTACTGTGCATGAGAGATTTCCAGTCTTGGCTAGATACTACTGATCTACAGTGACCTTTGATCGAACTGTCATTGATACTAACCTCAACTTTCTGTGTTTGGGCTCCCTGCCCAGCTTTATAGTTAAGCTTTACAGCAATGTCTTTCCTGCTGCCCAGTTTCTTCCTTGGAAACAAAGAGTAGATTTCTGCAATGCTGCAGTTTGACCAGTTTGACCTTTTCCTGTCATGTGGATGCCTGGACAAGTCAGAAAGGGCTGGGCAGAGGTGGGCAGTGTCCCCACGCTACAGAGATAACCAATCTAGCTGCTTGCCTACACGGTTCCGCCTACTGCAACGAGTGCTCCGGCTCATGGGCCCTCTCACTCTGTGCCTATGCCCACAGCTAAGGTCAGTTTGTGACTGCCCTCAGACTCATACTTGCTGACCATCCTCATTGCAAATCTTGCTGCTCAACCCTAAGTGACCCTTTCAGCCAGCCCCCGGTGAACTCTGGCTGTGGGGCCTGGCTTGCTCCATGCTGACCATCAGAGCAACCTTTCTCCTATTTACTCTGTCTTTAGAAATCACTTGAGCATGAAAATCCTGAGCACAGGAAGTCCACCGGGGCAGTCGTGTCTCAAAACTGCCCGCTCCTGATCACTTAGCCCTACTGCATCCCACTTGTGAATCATCCTGTTGGGTTTATGCCCCTCAGTCTCACATAAGGTTAAAAATAGTTGTCTGATTCTCTTTGTTAGTCTGTGTGCTGCCTGTTGGATAACAGCATTGATATTGTTTGCTGTCACATTTTGGGGTTGAGATCTGTCTTTCATTCTGTGTATGGAACATGGAGTCCTGGTCTTGCTTAAGGCTGGAATTTCTAATCTGTGTAAGATCAGTGGTAAAGAGCGGCTTTCTTAGCACACCTAAAACTTAGCTGTAAAATAGCCACCATGGCAGGCAGAACTAGTCAAAGGATTGAGGTAGAAGTGTTCCAAATTCAATATAATTTCTATGTAGTAGGGCTGCACTGGGATTCTCTGCAGAATGTGTGTGAGAATTAGAAGCTCTTCTTCTAAGAGATTCTTCAGGTTTCTAAAGCTCATTTTTATCAACATTATTTTTGAAGTTTTTTTACTCCTGTATGAAGCCTCTTCGGTCAACTTGGGTTGCAGGCATGAGTTTTAAAACTGGTGAAATATAATGGAAAACAGGATATGTTTCTGTTGATGGCAATTCTTCATGCAGATTTGGCCTTTGGGGAAAAAGGAAGGTTGTTTTGTGATCAAAAATTTCTCTTGCCAAAAATGTTGCCCTGGTAACTGAAACTGTAGAGAGACCGGATACCTCAGCTATCCATTAAAGAGAACTCCAACTCCAGAAAGCAAGAGATGGACCCTGGAGGGCTGGCTTGGAGGAAGGGAAGGGGCTGGTGAGGAGGGAGATGCCAGTATGGGGACAGGGAAGGGAAAGTGTGAGAAGGAGAAGCAGGAGATTGTGTGTAGTTGGTGAGCCCCCCCCCCACACCCTGTGGCTCCACACACCCTGTGGCTCCACAGGAGTGTTTGGAGCCTGATGCTGGGATAGAAGCCAGAAAGAGGGTGCAGGAGGCAGCAAAACTGGCTGGCAGGGCTCAGCAGCAGCAGTGACGCATGGAGGCTCTTGAACACCTTCCCCAAGCAGCGATGGTGTTTGTGGAGTTGAAGCCCAAGTCCCTTGCACATTCTCCCCTCCCTGTACCAAGGAGCAAAGATCATTTTCTCTGTGTCCCCTTCCCTCTACTCATCCTGCTCCCTGCCCACATCCCTTACTAGCCCTCTGCCACCCTTCCTGACCCCATGGGCCTGCTTGGCCTGTCTTCCCTGCCTTCCTTCACTTCCCTCTGGATCCCAGCAACAAGTTTAATTGGAAAAAAACAAGGCTGACTTGGAGGCAAGGCAAGGAGGCAGGGAGAGCCTGTATCAGCTGACACCATGATCGATTACCTGGAACTCCACCTGACACTGAAATTAGGGTTTTTTAATGATAGGCCGACTCTCCCTGGATGTGAAATTCAAATGATCTCCAAAGCTTCCCTGCGACCATCACTCGCTGCACACAGTGGTACACGCCACATGCAGGTACTTTGTCTCTGTCACTGCTGAAAGGACATTGTTATTACCAACAACTCTTTGTATTAACCAGTCTCCTACCTAATAGACAACACTTTACGTTCTGCACCGTTACCCAGTCAGGGCTGCTGTGTGCCTGAGAGACACATGCTTCCCCTGGCTCCCCTTGGGCGATGGAAAAGCAGTGCTTCAAAGACACACCAAAATGGAGCATGCGCACACACCTTGCCCCCCAATTTCCTCCCCATGCTGCCCCGCTGCTCTCATGGTGGGGGTTGATTTTTCTTGGTGCTGCCTATCTTAGATACAGAGCTGAAGCTCTGCGTGGTGGAGTATCTGTGCTGAGGTGCCTGGCTGGGATTTCCTTGTGGTTAGGGAGGGACGCTTTTCCTCTACCTACATCTCTCCTGTTCCAGCCTAAAATGGAGGGAAGCAATATCCCTTTAGGTGGTTTTCCCCACGTTAACCCTGATGGGTCTACCAACATGAAGCGCTCGGTGGGTTGATATGCTGGCGTGCCCTGCAAACAGGATAAAAGAAAAGTGATGCCCTCCCAAGGTTTATGCTGTTGCTGATCCCTACTGTATCTCCAAGCATTGGCACCTAGATGGAAGGTACTGTTGGTGCTGGTAGGGTTTGTCTCCCAAGATCTTATCACTGCCTTTCTTCTCTGCCTTCTTATCACCTTTCTTCTACCCTTTCTTAGGCACCTTTGTCTGGGGCCTGGCCTGTGGAAGGCAGAGAGCAGGTAGCAGAGAAGATGGGGGTGGTTCTGTGGTGGTTATCTGGCTACACTGTCTCTCCTTTCTCATGGGAGAGGCCGAACAGAAGGACCTTTATTTATTTATTTATTTATTTATTTATTTATTTAGGGCAAGGAGGGAAAAAAAGAGAAAGAAAAGAAATACTAGAAATAATAGAAATAAAGCAGAGGTAGCAGTGGCCTGTAATGTGCTACTCATTAAACAAGTTTTCCTACATCTCATTGCTATTCTGAATGGGGATTCAAAGGCTCTCATGGAGAGAAGACTTCTATCCGCAGACAATTAAATCACCTTAGTCATAGTCCCTTAACAGCATGAGAAGGTATCCCCACAAAAGGGAGCCTGCGCCACTCAGGATCTCCTCCATGCAGCCACATTTTCCTCCTGGATGAAGGGAATGCCTCTTGTATTTGAGATCATATGGAGATCTTTGATGAGGATATGCTAAAGGAATTGCCAAGTCAAAGTTACATATTTTATCTATGCCTCAACTTGCCCTCTTCATTCTGGGTCTCTTTCAACTATACCAATGAAGGAGGTCACCTCTCCCTGCATGGAGGCTCAGCACCAAGCACCATGTGGCTTCAGCCTGAGCTGTGCTCTCTGACTGTCCCCTGGGGCATGTATTCAAGCAACTCTGGCACCTCTGCCACCCCTCTGCAGGTTGGTGCAGCTACGCAGCAGCCCGTGCCGTTTGCGCTCAGAGCTAGGTCCCCGCGGGAACCGAGCAGAAAGGGGACGCACGCGGACAATGTTCCCTGCTTTCCTCCATTGCCCGGTGAGCAGCCCCTAATCTGAGGGGCGTGCCAGTATTAATGCCTTTAATAACGACAGATCAGATTATATGAAGAGTTTTAATTGATGTCTATATCCCTGGAAACATAAAAACAGCCATGCAAACGTCTTACCACTATTATTTTATCAAAGGTTTTGACGTGGCTGCTGCATAGGAGATGTCAGGGAAAAAATTCATGTCTGCAAGGCACAAACAGGCGAAGTAATGGGATATAAATCAAAAACAGTGAAAGGGGAAAGTGGTTAGTCACAAGATCATAGAGTTTTCACTACCAGGGAGAGAAGTGAATTCTCAGTACAAGCTGTAGAATTCATTCATTCCCTGATGCCTCCAGCCCTTTCTCTCATCCTCGTCCCCAGCCCACATACACCCCTCTTTGTCCCCAGGACGCACTGTCCTGGGCAAGAGCTCAGGTCTTGGAGGTGCCTCCTCTGGTCACAGCTAGAACAAGTTGTTTCTCTTCATTGTCCCTTCCTACCTGTATAAAATGCAAGGAAAGTTAGCCCAAAAAGAGGGTAACAAATGGCACCTCTTTTTCTTTGTTTGGATGAGACTGTCATTAACCTTTTAGCATGTCTGCTTAGCTTGTCTGCCTTAGTGATCTACCCACACACTGATAATTTCCATTATAAACAGGACAAACTGGACTGTGGAAGAAGAAAGAGGCCGATAAATCTACACCAGGCTGGTGGAAAAGAAAAGGAAGGAAGCCATGAGCTCAGTTCATCTCTGGGCTGCCAAGGTGTGACCTTGGAGCACTGCTATGCAAAGCCAGCAGGCGATCAGTTTCAGACCTGCCACTTCTTGGTGTTCAGCTAACCTTTAGGTCCCATGGTTGGGGTGCCTGTTAATGGTTCATGGCGCTATATGACTCTTCCCTGAAAACACGCAGAGCCAAACAACCACTTGTGAGTACCCCATGGGTCATAGTCTGTACTGGTGGCTCACAAACATTTCATTTCTGCTCCCAGCAGACTTGTGTGGGGTGTCGCTGTGTGGTAGGAAGATGTTCCAACTGGCCAGCAGCTGGGAAGGCATATGCACCATGTGAGAAATGACTATCTTCTCCAAGGCGCTGGTGAAAGGAAGCTTGCAGCATGGCTCCCTTGCCCAGCTGCTCGGGTTGCAAACAGAACAACCTGGAGCGTGGGGTAAGGTGGCAGGAGGGGTGGAGCAGATGAAGAGGAGGAAAAACTGGTGGATAAAAAGAAATTTGAAAAAAAGTAAGTGAAATATTCAAACTGGAAAGTGATATTATAGAAAACTGCAGGGAACACGCTTGAGTGCATTCAAATTTATTCAAACTCTGCGTCTGACATTGATGAATGCAACAGCTTTTTCCACAATATGTAGAGCGCACAGGGCATTTAGGATTGCAGCATCCCTTTTACTGCAGCTGTCTCGGGGCCTGTTCTGAACACGGTGGAGACCCCTATTCTGGGCCCAAGCATGCCCCCTTAAAGAAGAGACTAGAAGCCATTTGGGAAGGAAGAGGAAAACAAACAAAAAGGAAAGATTTCAGCAAAAGATCAGGCAGAAGGGATTTCAACAGCGACCCCACTTTGCTGCATGTGAGGTCCTTATCCTTGTGCTGGGACCCAGTTTCTCCTCAGAAGTGGTGGAACATCCTTCCCAACAAACATGTATCCATAGGAGGGGAGCTTTATCGGGATACACAGATAAGTCTTTGTACATTGTGGGTCCTATAAAAACATTATATTCCTTCTTGCCAACCTGCCTCTGTGCAAATCTGCTTTGCAAGCAAGGACTTAAAGTCCCTATTCTTTCTGGCTCCAGGAGCAAAAACATGGTGCAGTTGGGGCCCACCATATGACCATTCTCCATCCATTTTCCCGCAGAGAGCCCCCTTGAAGCCTCTCTGCACTCATCAGAGGCAGGCCAGCTCCCTACGCAATGGCTGGCGCTCTCCTCCTAGTTCCTCTCCCATTGCTTGGAAAGGGTAGCAGCTTCCTGGAGTAAAAGAGTACAGAGGAGCTTGAATCTTTTCAACTGTTTATCTATAGATTTCATGNATAAAAGAGTACAGAGGAGCTTGAATCAACAACCACTTTCAACTGTTTATCTATAGATTTCATGCTTGCAGCCTTTTGGGGAGAGGATGGATGGAGCTGTCTTTTCCATGGACAGCCATGGGAAGAGGTGCAAACGCACTGGTGTGCCAAGCAGATGCAGAACTCGGACCTTCTCTTTCTTTGCTGCGTCTGGACAGGACACTGGTGTGCAGACTGACAGCAAAGCAGAAGGATTTCCCTGGGCAGGCGTTGTGGTGCTGATGCTGGTGGCGCTGCTTCCTCTCATGTTTCAGAACCCAAGCTGCCCCAGAGGGAAGTGACGACTCCAGCTCTGCTCTCCAAATGCTTCAGCCTCCGGGGTTTCCAGAAAGCCAGGAGGCAGACAGGGTGTCCTGGCACCCTTAGCCAGGTCCATCTCCTGTAGGCAGGGTGGAATTCCCTGGTTTATACTAGATAACCAGGGAATGTGAATTTGGACATATTTTATTCAATACCAGATTTGCATTAACCTATTTTTTTTCTGGTGAGAATTTCTAGGTTTTTAGGAAGATCTTTCCTAGCTGTTCAGGGTGGTCACAGCAAATGACTTAGACTGATACTCAGCAATCAGAAGAGACCAAGTCTGACTAACAAACAAAAAGCAGGAAGTCTGCCCTGTATGGTCGGTGGGAGATCCTCTCAGCTGTGCTTTGGGAAACACACATGCTGCCAGTCCATGGAAAAGAGGCAGGATCAAAGAGGTCATTTTCCCCTCATCTCACCTGAATTGTCTTCAACCAGGGTTGGGAACCAGCTGCTGCTTTCGTGCCATCTGCATGGCTGGGAGGCAATGTGTTCATGAGGTCCAAAACACGGTTTTGGAAGGATATGTGTGGAGTGGCCTGACAGGGGAACTGAGAGCTTCTCCTTCTCACTCTCTCTCAGTCTCTCTCTCTTTTTTTCTCTTTAGATCGTCGTCATGGTGTAAACAAACAAGCTAAACTCTATGAGATTTACAGTGCCCAGCTTCGGTGGCTTCCAGTGCGGCGCAGTGAGATATTTCTGTACAGGCAGGCTAAGCACTTTCCATTTTATACCTCAGCGGCTTTATAGCATCTTAAGGATTTCTGTGCATGCCTGGCTTCACTCAGAGGGAAAAAAATCAAGCTTGTAAATAAATACTAAATATATATGAACAAAAAAGACAGAAGGGAAGAGAGGGACACACACACACACACTGGCAGAGGGAAGCAGAGAGGGGCTGGAAAGAGAGAAAGAACCAAATGGGAGATGGAGAGAAGAGAGATAAAGACAGAGGCAGCTGAACAGCAAGCTGAGGACAGCCTCTCCTCCACCACAGCCAGATGGAAAGAAAATAAGCTGGAGCTAGCAGCTCTCTAGCAATTTGGGGAATATTAATTTCTCATTGGGTCAGGTTAATGGCCATGCCTGAGGTAAAGCTGAAGGGGCAGGGGAAGGAGCTCCGCTCAGTGCAGGCCCCTCAGACAAAACTCAAACACCAACACCAGGCTGTTATCCATGTACTTGGCTCCTCTCTTCATTTTGGCTCTCTTGTTTCATAAATACTTCCCAGAGCCAGGTCTTTCCCCCAAAGCCCCTCTGGTCCACGCAGTCCCCATGCCAGTGGCTCCCAGCCCAGGTGACACTGCCGCATGCTCCTGCCCTTGCCATAGAGGCCAAACTCGGCATGAGCTGGGGTGGCAACATCTTTTCCTGTCCTCACCCCACTGTTGGGAGAGACAGAGTTTTCTCCCTTCATATTCCACTGCTTCTCCCATCACTGACAGACAGAAATACAGCCTGAAGTAGAAATCACAGTGACTATTCATAATATCTGGTATCTGCAGCCTTTTCCACTCTCCTGTCCCCAATGGATTGCCACTTTGCAGTGAGCTCTTAGAAGTGAGCTCAAAGTAAGCTCTTTGTGCTGTATGTTTTGCTTTAACAAAATGTTTAATCTGTGATCAGTATATTTCATTTGCATCTTTAATACGGAAAACAAGCCTGCAGTTTGGCTGCATATAGAGGTCCTCAGCAGAAGGACGTATTTCCCATAAGAGCCTTCCTCACCCCCAGCTCTTACCAGACAACTCCAAGGCTTTGCTAAACAAGATGTTAGGTCTCCTCGGTGCTTTACAGCAAAAGATATTTCCTAGGGATGGGACAAGGAAAAGAAAAAGTGACTTGAGAGCAGTAATGCAAAATATTGGTGCCAGAGATGGGAGCCAAACCACCTCTTGATTTTTGCAGACCTGCTAATCTGTTATTCAGGGGGACCCTACCCTGCAGTGCCTGTGAAGCACAAACTAGCAGCTAGCAAGTGTAATAGAGTCATTGCAGTCAGATGTGGCAAAATGGTATCCTGCATCCCAATCTGAGCATGGTCGTCCATGCAGCCTGGCTGAAGAGCTGAACTGGAGAAGTCCCTGGAATAAGGCCTGTGGCTCAGGATTTGTTCTTGCAGGCAAATCCAGTATGGAAATAATATATTTTTGCCATGGGTTTCCTGTCACCTGTCTTAAATGCATATATTTAATTCCCTTCAATCCTGCCACAGACTGACCTGAGGGCAATTAACTCTTAACCCATCCGCTGGCACATGAGGATCCAGTGCGGCCCAGCCACACACGGCTCCTTGGCGCCAGTTCCTTGGTCACTGGCTCCTGCCCTGTGCTGTGGGGAGCTTCCTGGACGGGACGAAGGCAGCGTTGCCACTCGAATCGCTGGCAATTTCTCGCCATTCTCTCCATGCCCAGGACTTGCTTCCCCTTCTCAGATATTAAGTATTCAAACCTCATTTACATCCTTATTTTTCAATTTGCTGCCACAGTAGTTTAATTTATTCTATATAATTTCTTTTTCTGAGGGGACATTAATCATTGCCCTGTGCTTTTTGGCGCCTGTGGGATATGTGTGTGTGTGTGTGTGTGTGTGTGTGTGGGTGTTTTTAAATCAATAAAATAAAGCAACCTTCCTTCCCTCTCCCCACCCCCACACTCCTTCCAACCCACAATGTGCCCCTTTGCCGGAGGAGAGAAATATCATTTCTCTCACCATTTTGCCCCCATTGTTTCCTCTGTTTGCAGCCCAAATGGATTAACTTGTCTTTTTATTTCTGATGAAATGCTGAGTGAATAGGGTGCCTGGGAGGGGACAACTCCTCTCTGGGGCTGCCCGCTGTGTCATTCCAAGAGTGACTTGAGGACGATGTCTCTGCTGAACTGATGAGCTTTGAGCCACTGCAAGGGGAAACTTGGCACAGAGAAAGAAAGGGAAGGTCAGGCCTGGAAGAGAAGGAGCCCCCTTGTAGCCCAGGGGTGGCTGGTGGGCTGGGAAGCAGCTGACGGCATGGGCTATGAACACCAGTCATGAGGACAGGTTCATATTTACCTCAGAAAAGTCAGATTCATGGAGAAAATAACGGGGGGGAGGGGGGAAAGAAGAAGGAGAAATTGTGCAGGAGAGAGGAAAAGAAAAGTGAAAAGCGAGAAGAGCAAACACTGGGCTGCTCCCGCGCTGCGGTCACGCAGAGCACAGCGTCGCCGGCTGCTCTGCCACAGGCTCCAGGTTTTGAGGCCGTTAGAGACTCTATTTTGTTGTTATGTAATCCCTGATAATGAAAGTCCAGTTCTGAGAGGATGCTTAATGCGGTATTAGTCAGTTGAAATATAAGTGTAAATTGCATGCCTGCAGCTAGAAAAAAAATGGTTACAGCAGAAAACATCCCTCTTTAGTAGCGTAAGTAATCAAGAGAGCTGGTCAAAAAAAGAATTTTGATGGACCAGTTTTCCACTGGAAAATGCAGAATCCATTAAACTCAACCGCTTTGTGGAAATGTATAAATGTTGACTGGAATTTTTGGAAGAGATTCAAACTGACCCAGTGGATTATTTGGTTTTGCCTTTCTCATTATATTTATAAGTCATCTTGGGTTTCAAGAGTATAAAGCATAAACTTCAACATGATTTTCATGCTTCTGCATTGAATTTGTTTCAGAATTAACATTCTGTTCTTCCCCATCCTGTCCATGCCATTTTGCATTTCATTTCATGATAAAAATAAATGTAGAAATAACAGAATTTCCTTTAGGCTGGAATTTCTATTTTCTGTAGCATTTCTAGAGATCAGCAAAACTAGTTGACAAGGCAACATTTTTTCCCAACATTATGACAAGACAGAGGACGTTAACTGGAAAATATTTATCTCCATCAAAAAGTTTTTGGTTATTGTAGAAAAGATAAAATTCTCAGCTTTCTGTAACAGAGCAAAGGGAATGCAGTGAAGGGAATTGCTTTGTGCTTGTTTGATCTCAGCAACGTCATCCAACAAGCTATACCCCATGACGCTGATGGAAGGTGGAGAGCGGCTGAAGCCCTTCTCCGGCACCATAACGGTCTTTGCTAACTGAAATGCCTATCTTCCTGGGAACCGTCACCCTGGCACAGGCTGTCCCGCACCAGAGATCATCACGGGCTGTCCAAAACACTCATTTGTTTCCCTGAGCTCTGGATTCAAGCTGTGAGTGCAGGATTCTGCAGCGTCTTTGCAGCACTGGGCACCCTCAGGCTGAAGTTTGCACCAAGTCAGGCTGAAATGTTTCATGCCCCCCTGTAGCACCCAGAAGGGCTCTAAATGAGCGAGCTTCTGCTCTTTGTGCACTGGTCTCTGCCTCACGTCACCATGTTGCAGTCTCTGAAAAAATCCTGGAAGAACTGTGGGGCAGAGGGCAGAGGATCTGGCCCAACTCTCCTACGCCCTCTTCACTCTACAAGTGCAAGTGCTGCTACCAAAGTGCTCTGAACTGTTAAACTCCTCCTTAGTCCAGCTCCTGCCTTTGGGTTGGGCTCTGCTCTTTATCACCTGGACTCACCTCTGATCCCTGGGGACACCCCGTGCTCCCCAGCAAGGCTGGACCGGCCCGATGGGGCTGCTGCAGTCGCAGGATGCATCTGATTGTCCGCGCGCGTGCTGGTGTGCTCCGGGCGCGCAGCGCTCGCCTCTGTGTCGCCAGCGTTGTGTGTGCATTTGTAGCTGTGCTTATGTTTCTCACAGATGCCTCAGGGAGCACTCTGTGGAGCTGAAATAATGTAAGATCTGTTCTGCTCAGGGTGTTTCACTCCCCGGCTGCTAGGAATACCACCAGAAGACCAGATCTTGCAGTATTTCAGCCCCGTAAGTGGCTCCTTGAGGCAAAAAAAGACCCGTGAAGAAGAAACACAAACACAAATACCAAGTTATTTGGTTTCCCAGTGTGATCTTCCATCCTCTTCTGCCTTTCATAAACTCAATAGTACCCATGCAAAAATGCAATAAAAAAATCCACTGCAGCCACAAAACAGCTATATATGAAATGGATACTAGCGAATACTGTATATGGGTGTCATAAAAATACATTCACATAAATATAAAGTATAGGCATAGATGAGGTAAAATAAATATCTGCATTTTTACACAAAATTTGCCCATGACCTTGTCATAAGATGTGTGCCAACTGGGTCCTAAATACATGATCTCATAGACAAAATGCATCCACGTGTATGTTCATGCACAGAACTGTTATGAAACACATTAGTGTGTGTGTCATGAAACGCAGCAGAATGTAGCAATCCAAAAACCTAGGAGTCTTTTACACAAAAATGTTGACATGTGTCTTACAAGACATGGACGGCAGCATAGCAAAATGTGCAGTGATCATGACATACAGGACATGTCCCTCAGAAATCCTATGTCCGCATGCGTGCTGCTCAGCGGAGGAGGGAGCAGCCAGCAGGGGTGCTGGAGGCCAAGATTTGCAAAGCTACTTGGTGCTGAGTTCAGAATTTGTGACTTTTAACAAAGATTATTTTTATTTTTTTAATAACATCGTTATTTTTTTTTCCCTTTTCCTTTTTTCTGGAATTCCGTGTGACAGCTCAGCTGCATGTGGTACAGTAATAGTAATCAACATGAATTTCCTTTTGTTTTCTCTAGCAGCTGAATTTGTGTGGCTGTGAGTCTCCATAGCTGCTCCCATTGCATGAGCTCAGGAAAGGCTCAGGTGACATCAAGGTCCATGTTGTGCCAGAACCCACAGGAGGAAGTGCAGCCCCAGCCCCAAAGCGCTGGTGACCTTCAGGGAGGAGCTATGCAAGGCCTGAGGAGGACAGGGAAGTTTGCCCACGGTCACACAACAGCGCGGTGTCAGAGGCAGGGCTGTGCTCCATGCCCGCCCCGGTTCTCCTGCTATCCCAACTCCCAGAGTGTCCCTGGAGCTGTGTCACACAGCCTCATCTGCAGCCGTGAGCCAGCCCCGTGGCCAGAAAGTTGGCTATATCACATTCGGGTGGTCTCGGAGAGCAAGGGAAGTCAGTGTGCTGGTTGCTGTGCACAATGTAATCCCCTATCAGAAGTATTCTGAGATCCTTTTTTTTTTTTTTCTGTAACTTGTTTCCATATGTTGTGCTGGACCGCAAGGGGAATTTCAGGATGGACGGAGGATAACACACCAGTCAAGGGGAGAGACACAATCTGAGGTTATGTTTGAGAATGATTCTTCCATGGGCATAGCTATGAGGCTGCAAGAGAGCAAGTGCTTGTTCAGGGGATGGAGGGGATAGACTTTCAATGACAAGAAAAAGAATGTGGGAAAGACAAGAAAAAAACAGGCACTTTTCTTTGGAAAACCCATGTTTTTCATCCAAAGATCCTATTTTATGGGATTTTCTTTTCTTTTCTGTTTTTTTTTTTTTGGTATGGTATGCTCATTTGGGATAGAAAACCTGTTGTGAGTTGTGTTCCATTTTCCAGTCAGGCCTGTTCTTCACTGTGCTTCCCTTTCATTTGTTCTTTGTCATTTGTTCTTCTCCTCTTTGAAACATTTTAATTGCCTAATCAGTTTGCAGACTCAGCAGCATGTGACGTAGCTTTCACATATACACAACCCCTCCTTCCCAAATATGTAATAGCAGGGGACTGAAGGAAACAGCAGGCGTCTTGACCGAGTCAACACGGCGACAATTAGAACACGGTGGTCAGAAAAGTCAGCCACATCCTTGCAGTCATAAGACGAGCTGCAGGTCTGGCATGCTGGAGTGTGGCGCTGATTCGTAGGAAGGAAGCGGGGGCATCTAACAGTGGGGCATGACTGCCCTTGGTTGTCCATGTCCAGGGGAGCCAGGCCCCCTCTAGACAGGGCTGAATAAGATGCTCTGGGCATCTTGGTGCTTCCTTAGAGCTGGAATAGGCAATGCAGGTTTATAGCAGCCTTCCTAGAGCATGTAAATGGGTCTCTGATGGAGAAGCCCTGGGCTGATTTGGTGGTGGAGGTCTTGGTGTCCTAGGATGGTGCATCAGCAGGGTATGGCCTGGTTCAAGCAGTGCTGGATGCTGCAGGTGGCGATGTGGGTTGCTGTTGTCCAGGGACAACCCTGGAAATTTCCTGGAATTCCAGGGCTGGAGCAGCCCCTGCTTTTAGGAAGGAGAATACTGCGTCTCAGTCCATAAAGTCCCCAGAATGGGAGGAAGGGGTGAGAGACACACAAAGTCAGTAGTAAAAAGAAATGAAAGTCGGCAGCTTGCCACAGCTGAGTGCAGACTCTGCAAAGCTACCTCGTTTATTGGCACCCAGACTGGAGGGAGGATTATGCGCTCAAACAAGCCAAACTGGAAATGGAGCACTAGCCTGAGCCCTCCATGAAAACTGCTCTGAGAGCTCCTGGTGTGGGGAGAGGTGTTTGCTGCTTGGGGATCTGCTGCTTTCTCCCCACTGCCTCTGCCTGCCCCCCTTCACCTCTCAGTACCTTCCCCTTCTCCGCACTGGAGTTTGTCCCCTAGTGCTGGTTTCCCCAACAGTTCCTGCTATTAGCTAGTATTGGGAAGTCCCCTTGGGTGGTGGGAATGACCGAGCTTACTCAAGTGCAGGGCCAGGTTTGTGCCATCTTGCTATTGGAGGAAGTGTGCATTGCTCACCAAAGTTCCTGCACAGCTGTGCAGATGCCGAGTCTGCTGACCTGAAGTATTGCTATCCTTTATGCAGGCCTTGCTGCTTGTCTCTTGCCTTGCTCATCTTACAGTTTACTCCATTTCTCTTTCTCTCTTCCTCCATCCCTGCTTCATCTGTAAGGCTTTCCATTTTCATGGGACCTGGCACATAACCTGGCCTGACTGGTGTTGGGTAACAGCTGAGTGCCGGATATGCCATGAAAGTTATTTGTCCATTAATGCAAAACTTAAGGTCATAAAGGCACAGGATGGAGAGAGGAGAAGACAGAGGAAAAGCACTCAGACTGGATTTGCTATTAGGAATTTATTCACTAATTAAACAACATCCAAATGAACATGTTAGCTGAGCATTCACTCCTCAGCAAGTTCCCTAAGCCTATGGAGAGCGGGGCCCTGAGCGCCCTGCGGAGCATCACGGTCCTGTTCGGATGTGCTGAGTTTGTGTGGGGACATCAAGGAGTGCCAGCACCAGAGCGCGGCTGCCACTGCTTGCAGAGGCTGAAGGTGAGAGGTTGTCATCAGTACTCTGGGGGCCGGGCTCTCAGGCTCTCTCTGCTCTCCAGCTTTTTTTGTTGTTGCCTTTTTTTTTTCCATGTCATTTCATCTATCCAATGCCTCAGCTTGCTGCCTGCAAAAAGCCCAAAGGGATTATGACATCTGTTGTCAGATTAGAACATGCTCTTGACTATGAGGAGGTCAGGTACCGTGGTGGGAGCTATTACAAAACACTGGTGTCCTCCCATGTGCTGCTCTACAGCAGGGTTTTCTGATGGGGAAAGATCCTACTAGAGTCGGCTCAGTACTCATAGAGCGTCTTATGGCCAGCATGCAGGAAAATTGTCATTTCTCTCTCTTTCCTCCAGTTTTGGCTGTTGAAGCAAAAACACATGATACAGTAAAGAGGATTTTAATGACAATCTGCTGGCATGCTTAATATTCCAGATTGCAGACTGATCCAGTTATGTACTAGAGCCAAGAGGAAGAATCTGATTAAATCCAGTGGACACTGAGTCAGTGTTTTTGCACACAGAAGAAAGCCTCACTGAGGACAGGGTCTGGCTGCCCACCAACAGTCTGGAAAAACAGAAGTCACTTCAGCAGCTTTTTGATGTGGGACTAGCTCTCTGCACTCAATGAGTCATACAGGTCAATGATGAATAGAGCACCTGGGACCTCTGTGTAGCTTTAGCAAGTGTTTGTTTTCCTGAAATGCTTGTAAGTTCCTGCTCTACTCAGGGAAAGGTGCAGAAAGGTTTTTGCAAAGAACTTTGACTTACCTCTCTCTATGCAAATTCCAGTCTGAGGGGCATTTGGAGGTTTGCTTCTGCTGCACTTTGTAGCGTAGTGTATCACCACAGCTGGTGGATTTTCAGCCCTTAAATCTTCATCCAGCATTCTTTTGCACACACAAAGCTACATTTTTTTTTCAGAACAGGACTAGTCTATGTGGCTCCACGGACATTGCCTACTCTGCCAGGCCGGTGGCTGCAGAAAAAAAAGACTTATTTATACAATGTGTTGGAATGCCAGAACGTGATTCTTGAGAGCAAAGATGCTGAGTTCTGTGGATGTGATGACCAGTTTCCCTCTTCCAACTGGCAGTGAAATCTAGCCTGTTTCTGTTGTCAAATCAACAAC
The DNA here is from genome assembly GCA_013389825.1 of Crypturellus undulatus. Lineage (NCBI taxonomy): Eukaryota > Metazoa > Chordata > Aves > Tinamiformes > Tinamidae > Crypturellus > Crypturellus undulatus. The sequence goes on from VWPW01014670.1 coordinate 135,431, forward strand.
ACATCTGTCAAGCAGAGTTAGATTTCAGTGTGAGTCCAAAGAACTTATAGGGGTTCCAATGTTTCCAAATCCAGGGATTGAAATAGCAGTAGTTAGGATAACAATATAGAATGCAAGCAGAGCTTCTTGAGCACTGAAGTGGCTGGTTAACAATTGAGAACTTACTGACTGTTGTTTATTTCTCAGCATTTTGGGGAACACGAATTTTGAGACTTTATGCAGTAAAGCAGCAAGATCACAGCAGGAGTGCAGTTGATGCTAGAGCCTCATCCTCATGGAAAAAGTCCATGCAAGGCCGAGATGCTCCAGCACAAAGTGGTAGCCTCCTCTCTGGTCTGCGTGAGTGAGTTTATAGCCACAAGCAAGCCAGGCTGGAGAAAGAAAAGATCTGCTGGAGGGCAGCATCAGTCAAACGTCCGCTCTCTTTGTAAAGTCAGAGCCAACAGTAACCTAAAAGGATGTAAAGAAAGGGTCGACCTTCGGATTTCAGTGAAGGGATAACCTGTGCTTGAGGGAACCTCTCTCTCATTGTAAGATAAAGCTGAGCATCTACCTTTCATCAGGTGTTCACCTCAGCCACTGCTCTCTGCATCGCAGGAGGCAATGTGGCCTCACTCCTTCAGTGGGTCTGACATCCTGTGCTCAGGACGTAGCCCTGAAACTCTTACTGAGAAGCAAAGCTCCTTTCTCTCCTGCTTGACCAGGTGGCAGCAACCTGGTATTTCAGGCATGATGCCTCTGTTCCCAACCGCAGCTGAACTCCTGATGCAGGAAGACTTTACAAGGCCCGTGGGAGATGCCGAAAGCTGACCCTCTCTGACATTGGGAGAGAGGAACTTTCTGGTTACCTCAGAGCAAAAGGACAAAGCTTTATATCATACATTTAATAAAACGAAACACACACACACACAAAAAGGAAAAGAGGCCAATGCACAGGAAGGTAATGTGTTCATTTGAATAATGGGCAAAATCAAATTAATTCTACATTAAATAGTTCTGAATAAAGGGTTTAAGTCAGCAGTTTCAAACTTGTTTTCCTTAATTACTTTCCGTGTTTAATGTCATTAAGAAGATTAAAAATTCATTAACAAGAGTAGTAAAGTGGCAAATCAGTAAAGCTATCACTCCAGGTTAAAAACTACGCTGAGGTTGACACTTTGTACACTTCCACAGGCGTTGTGTGGAATTGCTCCTGGGGAGCTGGAGGAGACAAGGAAGAGACTCACCAGCCTCCTCCTTGCCAGGCAAGGGGGAAGATAGCCAAAAAGCCAGTCCTGGCAGGATGGGGCAACCATTTTAACCATTAACTAAGCAAGACAGAAGGCAGCACTTAGCAGAAGGGCAGTGCGGACCATGGAAAGCGCGGCAGTATGACCGTCGAATATGGCAAGCATCAGGAACAGACTCAACCATGGAGAATGGCAGGTATTATAAAGCACTAAGGCGTGTTAAGGCAATCCAATTGCTTGACTGGCCGCGTGTCCCAAGCCCTCTTAGTCTGAAGACTCAGAGGGCACCAAGCACCAGGCACCCTCTAAACTGCGCCATGGCAGCTCAGGAACATGCAGTAGGGTAAGGAGTTTTTTTTAGTTCTTTAGTTTTAAAGCACACAAATATCCCTAGCCTGCAGGAGCAGTGACACAGTTTAAAAGCAGGACAAGGCTGCTCATCCAGGCACCATGATCAAAGCACACAACTTCATTAGATTTTACAAACTTGCACCTTGCTGCACTCACAAAAAGCCTCCTGGCCCCACTGACCCTAGACCACTGCAGTGGCTCCCTGGTGCGCACGTATGAGGCGTCACCTCCACCCACAGCGGCTCTGCTCCGCCAGGCCATGCAAATAGCAGGAAGCCCATGGAGGCTCCTGAGGTTTCCCTCTAGTCTGGTGCGAGGGCCAGTGGCTCTCATCCTTCAGCAGCATTCCTGGCATGGCAAAGCCAGCTTTGCAAAACAGCCTCCAGGAGTCACAACAGCAGCTGTCATAAAATGATTTCCTTGTACCTCTTTTCTTTCCTGTTTCTGGAGCATTTAAAGAGCTTGATCTTAACAGAGCTCTGTTCCATTAGAGAGGAGCCTCCAGCCCCACACTTGGACCGTGGTAGCTTCTATGTGGTATGGAGTCACCTATGTTTTATATCTGTGATGCCACATGCAGTGTAGAAGCCTTGGTCCTTTGGGTCTTGAGGTACAAAAGTGTGAGTCTCAAAGCTGTGGCTGAGAAGGACAAAAAGATTCAAAAAGCAGCAAAGATGCAGTGGCATACGGCAGAGGGGAGATGCCGTTCTGCTCTGACATCTGGGAACATGCACAAGCGACAAGAGAGCTGTGCACGTTGTTCGCGTCTACCACCAAGGAACTGGGCACTTCCCTCAGGTTTGTGCATGAGACTTCCTGGACCTACAGACTCTATGATCCCTGCTTAGGCAGTGGAGAAACTGAGGCATGGGAGAGTGACTGTGAGGCATTACTCAATGAGATGTGGAAATCGTGTTTCAGATGAGGGAGTGAAACCTTTACACCCTGGATTTCATGATCCTGTTACTAGCCCAGGCACAGCATGAATCATCTTCAGTTGGGAAAAGCAGGGAAAAGACAAATTTAGGGAAAGACATGATTTGAGGCCTGATTCTCTGAGAACTAATAGAGGCAGTATCTGGAGAAAAACAAACAAATAAACAAGCAAACAAGCCAGACAAATCCTTGGGAACATGTGGCAAGCAGCACAGAGTCTGGGAATTAGTTTAGGGAAGGGAAAGATTTGTGGTTTAACTGGAAATTTAGGTATGCTCCAGGGACACTCCACCTGCCTGTTCCTCCACCTCAGAGGCATCAGGGACCCCATGCAATCCCACCCACTCGTGTGGGCATCACTTATGCCATGGCTTGGACGTTTCCACAAGGAAACCTCCTGTATTTCATAACTTTTCAAGCAAAAAAAATATACATGGTTGTTTTTCTAAGAGACTCTGATCAGGCAAGCCAAGAAGAACCTGTGGAGTGATTACTGACTGGATTCTTCCCACTCCGCACCCCCCCATTTTATTTCATTTAGGAGAAAACACAGGGGTTGGATTTCTTTCTGCTCAGGTTTGGAATAGAATTGTTTTTGTCTGCAGTTGCCTAATTTCCCTCAGATCTGGAGGTCAGAGTCCTGCTCTGATGAGCACTAAGAAAGACAGACACCTTTTCCCCCTATTTTTCCCTGTCTTTGATGAGGGACTTCCATCTGCAGGGCCACACGTTTATCCCGCTGCTCCCTCCCAGCCACTGCGGGGATCAAGCAAAAGCCTCAGAGTGGCCCATTCTCCGCACATCCCTTTGTTCCCGGGAAGCTACAGCAGCCCAGTTTTGGGAGCAGGTGGGAGGAGGGAAAGCCCTTTTTATTTATTTTTTTTACCCTCCCCTTTTATTCTTTTGCAAGCTTTAATTATCGAATTTGAGCTGTTCCTGTCTTCTCCTTCCTTCCCATCATTTCCCGGACAGTGTTTCTAACAAAGACCTGTGGTTTGGGTTTGGGTTTTTTTTTTCCTTTTCTTTTCCCCTCCAGAGATCTAAGGCCTGTAATGAGATACCAACACCCTCTCCTTCCTCCAGCCCCCGGCCGAACCCTCCATCAGAGCAGCCCCTCCTCCTGCCCCGCTGAGGCACCCCATCCCCACACGGCTGCTGGGCCCAGCCGAGCCCTCCAAGGAGCGAGCGCACCCGATACCCTGGCCTGGCCCCACTGCTCCGTCCTGGGAGGTGAACGCGATAGAGTTACAAGGGAGAGCAGCTTGCAAACTGCCTCGGCTTTGATGAAGCAACATTTAATTATCTCCTTCTCCCCCAAGTCCTCCCCCAGTGAAAAAGATCTCCTATTGTCTAGGCTAATTTGTCCCTTTTGCTTAATTCCCTAACCTGTGTGCTGAACCCTGGGTTCACCTTACTCCATCATCTACCTCTCTCACTCCTCTCTGCCAGTCCCCTGCTCTCCCAGTGCTGTGAAATGCCATACAAGAGTCTTCATATTGCCTCCTTGCACCCTCCGGACCCCAGTGTGCAATGCCCACACTGTGACCTAATGCTCCAGAGCTAACCAGGGACCTCGGTCCTCCAGTGCCTGGAGCCTTCATGTGTCAGTGGCACTCAGAGAGTTAAGGTGCCCCAAACTTCCAGGGGTTTGGCTCCCGCTGCCCGGGCCTACTTAACACGCAGGCCATTACATCACTTTCCACAGGTGGAAAAGCAGGACACGGGTGTACAAGATGTGGCCCTCAGGCCATTGCTGTGTGCTACTCTCTCAAAGCCATCCACACGCAGTTTTGCCCCTGGAGGCATTTGGTTGCTGTTGAAATCCTATTTTCATTTTGGATATGGAAGAGGGAGGAGAAGGCAGAAACCTGTGAGCTGTTTTGTTTGGATTCTTTCCTCACAGCAGAGGAGCAGAGCCCCATGCCAGCTGGCTGTGCAGCCGAGGGCACTGGGCAGGAGCTGCACCCCATGCCCGGGTGTGGGCTGGTGCATGAGCTGTCTCATCTCCAGCACTGCCTGCTTCTGCTGTCAGCACCAGCACGGTGGGATGCAGGGTTTGGTCCAAGCAGTGCGGAAGCGCTTCGCTCTGGCTCAGTCCCTAAGGGATAACCATGCTGCCGAGGAGCTACGTTCTCTCCTAGGCAGAGGTGACCAGCCCTGGGCTTACATGCCCAATGTAACCTCTTGAATGCGGTTGACCCAGCCACGTTAACTCTGCTATCTCATGCCAGAGAGGGTGTCTGCCTCAGATAGCCTCTCTTTTTTGGTTATACTCAGTCATCTATCAAATTAGACGGTGGGCTGCCTCATCTGCTCTCTCAGGGCTTTTTCCCACCTCCTGTGTGGCGCACACAGCGCCAGCCTCTCCTTGTCTCTGCTGAAGAGGTCTCCTGGCTCCTTCACCCCAGATGTAGGTGCTTCTTGCACCCTGGGAGCAGGACGCTGGGCAGGGAAGCTGGGGAGAGAGAACTGGGAATCAGAGGGTTTGGGATGGTCTGGGTCGCAGGGCTCAGGCCCAGGCCTCCTGTGCCCCACACGAGCCATCTTCCCCGCATGGCACAGTGTCACGGCACATTTCAGAGCGTCTCTACAACCATGAAGGCAAGGTGGGGTCTTGGCAATGTGCCAGGCTCTCCAGCTGTTCCAGAGGGCTGTCTGGGGCCAGAGACTCACCTGGGGATGGAGTCCCACCAAAGGCTCTGGGCCTTTCTCCTCACCTTCTTTCAGGAGGAGGATGACAGTGTATAAAGTCATGGAGCAAGGAGCTGAAGCGCAGGGAGAGGACGGGCTGAAGGAAGGGAGCCGAGCGGGGAGGAGAGCCGAACAGTGCCAGGTTGGCTTGAGCCAGAGCCTTTCATGGGGGAGAAAGGGGCAGGGAATGTGGAGGATCAACATTGTCCTCTCCAAAGAGGAGAAGAAAAGAGAAGGAGAATGCAGAAGGAAGACAAAGGACGCGGGACTTGTTGGGGGGAAGAGGGAGACGTGCAGGGATTGAAGTAGGCTGAGGTCCAACTTAATCAGAAGCGAACCAAAACAAAACCAAAACAAAAAGTGACTCAAGTTGGCCGTGGCCCCCTCCCCCACGCAGCCATCCCCAGCAGGCAGCGGAGCCGCGTTTTCCAACAGCCGCCTCACAATAAATTCATGGCAGCCAGGGCCGGGAAACAGGCTGCTGCAATTTAAAGGAAGCGTGGATTTGCATATTGAATTAAAATTAAGAGCTAATTATGCAAATAAATTATGACATTTGGCAGGAGAATTTGCTTCAAGATCATTTATTACGTTCTTTTTATAACAGTGCGAGCGTTTAACGGTCAAAGACAATATTTTAAAGGAAAATTAACGCAAGATTATTAACCTAAAAACAATTCCACATTAATGAGATGTATTTCTCTTCAACTTCTCACACCTGGCTGCCTATTGATGCCCAGCCAGGACTGTCTCTCAATAATTGGCATTTTTTTGCAGGCAAATATTGAATGAGGTGGTGAATGTTGCTTTGGACAAACTCACTCAGGAAATTTCCTTCAGGGTTTTAGCTTGCTGGTCTGTAAAGGAAAGTTGTGAAGGTCAAACACGCTTCACATTGTTCTTTGGTGTGCTTGGACTGACCAAATCCGTGTGCGCTTAGGAGAGGACACTGATCCGCATGAGAATAAAAACTCCCCTGCTAAAATGTGCATGATTGCTTTTTTGAAAGAGATATAAAATGAAGGTCTTAGTCGTTTGTGGTCATTAAAGAACTTGTGGCATTTTTTTTTTTCAAGATTAGGGCTGTTAACTCTGGTGTCTTGGCTACCCTCCAGCTCAGGTAATTGCATTCTGTCTGCCCTGCACCAGGGCTCACAGGTAGAGCAGGCGTTGCCCTCCTGGTCCAAGGATGGCCATGCCCTGAGCACTGCCCTCATACTAGTGACCACAACTGTCCCTCAGGGAGGAGGACTTCAGCACGGCTCTGTGTTCATCTTTGGATCAGTAAGGCTTTCTGGGATCCTGAGGGATGCAAATGGTGCCAGGATCCAGAAGTAGCCTCTTCCCAAACATTCTGTGAAGGGCCTCTGGCCCAGGTTCACCACACACAGCTGAGGTGGCTGCCCCGGCTGGGTGCACAGCTGTGCTTCTAGAAGGTGGGCTCTTGTTCAGACAGCAAAGAAGCCCAGTCATTTGGTTCGTGTTGCAAAAGTGTCTAGAAAAAGAGTATTCTCACAGGAAACAGAAGGTGCTTGCTCTCACACTTCTGTTTTGCCTCTCTCCATACTGTTACCAGAATGGATGCTAGAGCACTGGAAGGCTGCATTTCCAGCCAGGTTGCAGGAGCTGTTGGGTTATAAGACAGTTGTGGCCAGGACTGATCGAATGAGGAATGAATCAGTGAGAAACAAACTATGTCAAAATGGTTTAAGAAATGAGAAAGATTCTTCCTCAAAGATGGTCCTTTGCAACTTTGAGAAGGAAAACCAGGATAATGCATGGTTCCTTCAACCCTCTTCACTCCTCCTGCCCTGCCTCCAACCCCGGCTCTTCTCCACTGCAGTCTGCATACCTCTGGGGCAGGACGGAAGGTCAGGGCTGTGCTGGTTTGCTGCATTGCTTTACCTGTTTGTCTTAAACACTCCTGCCCAGAGTCACTTGCCTTTTTTATAAGGAGAGTTTCCTGAACTCCTACACATCTCCACCATACTTTGAAAGGATATTATCCAGAACTCAATGGGTATTTCACTTCTGAGACAGATGGAGCTCTGTTTTCCATGATTCTTCTACCTCCTTTCTCAATGGATTTTCTTCCTCTCAAGTTCAAGGTGGAGAGGACATTCCCTGCTAATTCAGTGCTGGCGCACAGTGCACAGTGGTGTGCAGAGCCAACCACAGGTAACAAATCGCATTGCAATAAATGAAGGGTTTGGAGCCAGACAAAATGTGTGACATTCAAAGTTCTCAGCTCTCCTCCCTCAGAAAGGCAATCTGTGACTTCTGGACCCTCCTTAATGACCCAAAGCCGGATGGAAAATAATATTAATAATAATAAAAGAAACAAAGAAGGGGCTGGAGCATTTTTTAAATAAAGAAATTTCCCTCATCTTGCGGTTAATTTAAAAGGTTTATTTCTTGAAATGAATCCTCTTCATCAAATCTCCGATCCTTGAAAATCAGTGCAACCTGCCTCTGTGGATAATGAATTGATTTGTAATGTAAATTATATAAAACACCCTCCCCGCCAGCATTTGTGTGTGAGTGTGTTTAATCTAAAGCGTTTAAGTCTGAAAATGAGCTTCTCCATCAAAAGTCTCGATTCCATTTACATTTCTTGCATACGAGTCAATTTGTGCCTGACCCAGTCTATAAATCACTGCCAAGGAGTGCTGTGTCTGTACCTCTTCTCTTTCCCCCACCCCCTCCCCTCGTCCTCCCATCCTCACACATGCTATATTCAAAAAGGCATCTTCAGATACCGCCTGTAAACAGCTCCCTGTTCTCCAGCCAAGCATCCGCTTGCAGCGGAGGCAGCCTGGGCTCTGACGGAGGAACAGTTGCAGCGTGGGCAGAGAGCGGGCAGGCATGAACTCTCTCTTGGCTTCTCCAGGCTGCCCATGAAGGGTCCCCGGGGAGCGGCATCCGTTTTGTTGGTGGTTCCCGTCCAACAGGCGATGACTTGACTAGAGAAGGAGCCATCAGCTTAAGAGCAGCAGAGGCTGAGACCGGGTCTTCTGCTGGTGTAAATCAACATGCTCCTGTAAAAACCAAGGAGTGCAATGATTTACACCACAGGAGACTCTGGCCTGGTCTTCCATTCCACAGTTCTCTGCTCATACTGACTCTGGTGAGCTGAGATGCTTGGCTCACACGTTCTCAGTTTGTCTCCTAGGTGTCGGAACCAGCAGGATTTAGTGAATATGTAAAGGGATTAGGGACTCTCCTTACTGGTCAGGCCTATACATGGCAAAGGCCTGAGGCCCTTGGGGAGAGCAAGGGGCATGAAAAGGGTGGAGTCTCCATAGAAAGTCTGGTGACCCATCTGGGTACTGGCTATTTCCCAAATTAAATATGTTTTGGCACAGATGCACCTGAGGGCCAGCAGGCCAGGAGGCTACTCACTATCTCTATTCTCCCTAGTGAAACATCAACAGTGGCTGTTTTTCAGAGTGGTGTTTTGTGGCTAAACATAGGATGTGAATGAGATCATCAACCCATCATGAGAGCTGGCAGGGAATTAAGAAACTCCAAAATAGGGGCCAGGATCATGTGCTCTTGGTTGACAGAATATATGCTGTGGTAGAGTTGGGTTCTCACTGGGTTTGACAGAGATTTGCTCAAGCACTGATGCAGACGTCTTGTGCAGATGAACACTAGTGTGGTTCGCTTATGACCAGGCCACTTTCATGCTTCATTTTCCACGGTGAGACCAAGAAATGCCACTGGAATTAGAAATTAACAGAGTTATATCTGCTGAAAACAAGAATGGAACAAATGTTAGAATAGCTCTTGGAGGTATATCCAAATCTCCCATGTACATTATTCATGAAGATTTACAAAACAAACTTCACCAGTCCTTCCTGGATACTCTTGCTCTTTCGTTTCCCAGAGAGATGCCTGAAAATATTAAAAAATAAGTGACCAGGTCTCCAGAAGGGCATGAGATGAAGATCTGGGCCAGGGATCACTTACTCCACCCACATCCAATTGGTGGTCTCTCACTGCAAATTCTGACCTACCCTAACCTCACCATCAGTTTTCTCCCCCAGGGTCCATCAAAAGCAGGTGTCATGGATTGCCACCAGGTTCACCACAATGGGAAAGAGCTCACATCCAGCTAAGAAAGGTGAGAAGTCTGCATGAGCCACAGAGGTTAATTTGCAGTGGCAGTCTGCTTGGTTCATAGAGCTACAGCTGGCAAGATGTTTCCTCTGTGCCTTGGTTGTTAACCTTTGAAATACAGTTAATACTTCCTTTCCCCCACTTTTTCCCCAATTTAAATATAAGGTCCTTAGAGCTTATTGTGGGCTCTATGTTGCTGTATGAATGTACAGCCCCAAGCGCAATGGGGAGCCTGACCTTGGTGGAGCCTGTAAGTGCTGCTCTAATACAAATAGCAGGAAGAGTTTTTTTCTCAAGATTACCCAGGAGGTTTGAGGTCAGACCTTCAGTGAAAGAAAACACAAACCTATTACCAGTTTCTGTGGGGACTAATACAATTTGCACTTCGTTAGAGGAATTCAGAGTGATTTGTACACATTAATTACTCCTTGCAGCATCCCAGCTGGATAAATATTATTACCTTCATTTTACAGAAAGGGTAACTAAGATGTAGAGAAGTTCATTCATTTGACTACAACAGTACAGCATGCCAATGGCATAAGACAGGAATAAAAAGTGAGACAGCTGACTGTCAATCCCTGCTCAGCCTAGACCTGTGAGTCCCGAATACTCTTTGCTCTTTTGGCATCACAAGAAGGGAAGTGGCTGCACCTCCCAGCTGGGCTGCATAACACTTGGAAGTGCTCTGTGCGCCAGGAATGGTTCGTGTAACCCAGCCTGCGGGCCACTGTTGTAAACTCTAGCCAATACAGCCCTGCAGAGGTAAGAGGAGGAAATGAAAGTGCAATTAGCTAGAAACAAATGAAGTTGCCTATATTTCCCAAACTGAAATTCCCAAACTCGATTGGTAAATGAACCACTCATTATTCCATGAGGCAGCATCTTCAAGGATTTGTAGAATAACACAGAAAAAAAAAAATAGTCTTTCTGTGTCAGTATGTTTTGCAGCATTTCTGAATATGATCTGTCCCCAGTTTCAGATACTGATATATTTCCTTTTTCTTTCATAAAAAGGAAATTCTGAAGAATTTTTGTAGTTGTTGAAAATTTTCCTCTGGAATTTTTCAGTGTTTCATGAAACAGGGTCACCTTGTCAGTGGAAACTCAGCATATGACCCACTGAAATAAAATATTTTGTGCCTTAAATAACAAACTCTCTTGTTACCTATTTGTTACCTATTTTCTTGCACTAGGCTAGTTAAAAATGATAATGCTCCCTTGTCCAGCAGAAATGTCTGATACAGTAAAAAAAGGTAAAAATCAAAAAGAAAACACAGAACAGAAGACAAAATATGGAGCAAAATGCAATCAAAACCTGAGTTTGCTTGAGTTTGTACAATAATTTCTTGTTATGGTTATAGAAAGAAACGGTACTTTTCAAGCAAAAATTCTTTTTTTCTATAAGGGCAAAAAAAGTGTCCAGAAATTTTCTAACCATTTATAATTTATCACATTCCTCCTATGTGGTAATCAGAGGTACTTGATATTTCTTCGATGAAGCAGATAGACTCAGAGGAAGAGCCGAGAATGATGAAGTCCCTGTGTGAGCTTCCCAGAGGTGGTAAAATAGATTCTCCAGGTAAGATGGATCTGAAAGTATTAAAATAACAATAGTAAGCTCCCTCCATTAATTATTCTCAGTTACATTTGAACTGGCGTTCTCTAGGACGGCATTTTTCAGTCTGCAGCCTGCAGATGCCTGGGAGAAGGCAGATTTGTTCTGAGGAGCACAGGAGTAATCGGGGTGTGAGAAATTTCTACAGGGGTGCTAAACCTTCCTTAGAGATTTGTAGGGGTCCACAAATCAAAGCAAGTTTGAAAAACACTGCTGCAGGATAATGTTATATTGATTGCTTTGTTTTTGCAGCGGAGAGATTTTGTTTAATCTTCCCCTCCCTTACATATTTTGACATCATTAGTTTTATCTTCATTGATATCAAATATAAAAGAAATCACCAGAGAAGAGGCTTTCTCACGTAGTTTGCATGGCTGTCATGCCACAGAGGAGCTGCCCTCTATGTACCAAGCGTTTCAGTTTCTGCCAGGGTGTAGTACAGAGCAGCCCTTTGCCTGCCCAGGCTGATGCACGTGATGGGGGGCTGCGGTTTTGGGATGGAGTGGTTGGTGTGGGCTTCCCTGTGGCACTGCCACCCTGGCACTCTATGTCCTCACGTCCTCCCCACCCTCCTGAGCATGTGAGCTGCTTTGCCCATCCTCACCCTCCACTCCAGACTGGGGAGGAGAGCAGAGTCTGCTCCGCAAACACAAACTCGTCCTTTCTCCTCCTCCTCCTGCTCCTCCTCCTCTGCCCTTCACAAATTCCTGGTGCCTGTCGCCCCGCTGGCCGCTCCGAGGGTTTTAATAAAAAGGGAAACCAACAGTTTATGCAAGCACAGTAGGGAGAGGAGAGGCAGCTCAGAGGGAGGGGGCCTGTTCGGCGGAGGCCAGACAATGTCCCCATATGGAGAACAGAAGGATGCCGGAGCAGCGGCATTCAGCACGCCGGCCCTCTGTTCTCCGTGTGCCGCGCGGACACCGCTCGGGGACGGGGCTCTTAACATAACAAGCGAGCAAGGGGGAGGCCAGCCCCGCTCTCACGCAGCCGGATTCCTGCGCCCCGGCGCCCTGTCTCCCGGCTACTGATCCCAGGCAGGACGAGGCCGCGCCGCAGAGCCCATTCGCCCTCGCAGCTTACCCAGCAGTGCTATTGTCTCCCGGCCATTTCAATGTGAAAAGGCGCCTCTGGGTCCCTTTCTGGAAAAGACTGATAAAAGCTAAAGATAAAATATAAATATATATATATGTATATTTCAAATATATATGTATATATATTTGCTTATTTATATATAAAATAAATAAAACAAAGCAAACAAGCTCTTCGGGCAATCTGAGCTCTGCCTGTTGTTGGGCAGGAGGGTTTTCCTCCCTCCCCTCCACCTCAATGAAATCCCCCGCCCTGGGGTACTCACATGGGCCTGGTCTCATAGACTTTGTTTCCTATAGCTGTAGCAGCGTAGGTGGTGACGATGGGGAAATCTTTTATTTGTCATGGTTATTGGTGACAGAAGCTTAGTCCTAAACCCCTCCAAAGCTTCTTCAGAGGCCTCATCTCTCTGTGTGCCAGTCATTTGATCCAGGGCTTCCCCCTGCTCTCCCTCACCATCAAACCTGCCCCTGCTGTCCCCCATGGCTCTGCCACGGCTTGCACACACTGAGAGTGGCCAGAGCTGGCGGGGAGAAGATCCAAAACTGCTGACTTGAAATGACACTGGGTATCTTCTGAAAGCCCAAATCCCAGGACCATCTGCCCACCTGTCCACACCCATGTAGGATCTTGATGTTCTGTATTGTATTATACTAGTAAAAAGGCTGGGAAAGGCCCCAGCACACCATGACTCAGCTCTTTCAGGCCAGCCTGGTGTATTGTGGCTTGTTAGCCAGGAGCTGATCACATCGCAAGAGCAGGAGAGAAAAACGGTGAGTGCTCAGGCCAACTTGAGGAGCAGCGCACCCCTCCGCACTGGGGAGCCCGGTGCAGGCCAGGTGGTGCCGTAGGAGAAAGGGTGGCCCAGGTGGCTGGAGCTGCACCAGGCTGAAGGCCACCAGTTGCGGGCATCCCTTCCCCTACTGCTGCAGGCAGGGCCGAGGAGCTCTGTCCCTGTCCACGGGAAGGGAGCTTGGTGCTGCTTCCCCTCTAACACCTGCATGGAAATCCATTTCTTTATGTGGCGATGTCATGGAGGAGGAGACACCCCTCCCCTGGTGTCTATGTCTTTTTGCCTCCCGTTGCACACAGAAATGCTGACGGATTTCCCTGATCACTAGCCATGCTGGCTAGTGGCTAAAACAGTTCATTTCAAACCCTGCACAGGTATTTCTTACCATATATTATAGTGAATAATGTATCCCCAGCCATGCAGCACAAGGCTTATAAGGCTATCTCAGTATTCTGGTGACAGCTTTAAACCACTCGACCATTGACCATTCAGGTCTCATGGTTTATAGAGTCACCAGCACACCTTGACAGGGTTATAGCCTACTTATTGGTATAAAGCATGGTTAGGGATACATTATTATAGCACGTTGCTTCTGAAACAGGACCATGGGCCACTGGTGGCCTAGAGAGCCCTTACTGGTGATCTGCAAAGAGCTACGTGATGTGGGCAGCCCGATTTACATCCACCTGCTAAACTGCAATGAGCAGTTGTTGGAGTGGTCTGAGAGAGACAGTGCTCACTCACAGACACGGGGCTGGGAAGCACAGGCAGCCCTGGCGAGAGAGGGCCTCTGAAGAGCATCTTTCTGTGCAAACGGGCACCCGGGTCTGCTGAAGGCTCTTCTTTAATACTGATGATCCAAAGTTTTGCAGCAGTGTTGGTCTTTCTACCATCTACCAGTCACCTCTCAGGTTGCCACGAGGGTAAGAAGCGCTCCAAAGGGTGCTGCTTCTAGAATAAGTGGTTTACATACACCTTTTCTGGACCACTGTGAGTTGGATGCAACCTGTCTTGCTTAGGCACAAATGCCAGTTTGGTCTGGCTCACTCTAAATGCACATTAACGATTACTAGAGTTAAGGTAGTTAATCACTACTAAGGTTGGAACCTGACTTTTCTTCTAATTCCAAGTCCCAGTTTTGCAAGTTTTTCCTGACTCTCAGAGAAGTTCCCTCCTGATTGAAATTTCTAGCCTTCTTCTCCAGATTGGTGATTTTATTATAAACTTTCGGAGGTTTGCTTGAATTACCTTGAATACAATGTGCATTTGTTCTGGTGTTTATTGCAGAGCTGGGACAATTTAACAAACAGCTCAGGTTGAAAATGTTGACCTCATGTTGCTTCCTGATTTCATTTGATTTGTTAAATATTGAGCCAAATTTGGAGAAAAATTAGCTCGTTACTTTGAAAGCCCTCAAACCTGGAACTCAGCAATAATGCATCTGTGCTTTAAAATTTCTCTCCCTGACTCCTCCTTAAGTGCTATTAAAGGAAATATTTGTTAAGGATATTTCAGTTATAGGACTGTTTAAATGGATCCATTATGGAATTACTACATGCCAGTGTTCAGAACGCTTCTCAAACAAATGGACTCATTTTCTCAAATGTTATGTTTAAGCCTTAGTGAGCTCTCGACCACAGCCCCGTTTGACATATGCCTCTTCCGTGTCTTCTTTTAGTTTTCTCCATAGCCTTGGTCCTGCAGAGATTTATGCCTGTGATTAACTTCAAGCATGTAAATAGCCCCTCTGAGTTCAACACTTACAGTGAACCGTCCCGGCTGGACCGAGGCCGCTCTCCGTCACGCTCCCACCGACCCTGCTGCCAGGCGTGCACCCGCAGGGATCAGCCAGGTGCGCATATCCGCCCCGGGTCGCGCATCCCTGCAGGATCGCACCTTACCAAGTTAGCCAGAGCGCTCGCTGTACAGCTTTCGTGCCAGCTTCAATTTTATTTCTGCTTTCTGCAAGCTACAGCAGGATGACAGACGATATTTTAAGGTATAAAGTCAGAGTCACAGACAAGCAATACTGCAGCACATTGAGTCTGCCAGGAGGAAGTTAATCTGCCGCGTTCCCCGGGAATATCTGAATTAGCAGATCACCCTCGTGTCAGATCGGGGTTGGTGTCATGTGACCAAAGTGTTTCTGATCCACTACTAGGAGCTCTAAATCTGCACTTACTCTCCTGTTGAATCCAGGCCTCAGTCAGTTTAAGAGAATGCAGTTCTCTGAACTGTGTTACTTGTGCACAGTAAGTTCTGCTGCTGTGAGGTTTAATGGGGATTTTACAAAGGAGGATAAAATCCTACAATGGCTATATGTGATTTGATAAGTCTTTCTATAGTCTTTTTCAGTGAAGAAGGGGAAGGTTCAGGATACTTAAGACAAAATCAAATAAGGAGACAAGCTGTTTCAGGTATACATTTTTACAGTTGTTTTGTAGCCTGTGCAATATGGTACACATGGAAGGAGAGGGGGAGAGGGGAAACATTACTGCAAATATGTATAACAGTGCAAAATTATTTCCAAAACCCACCATTAAGGCAGTACATACATGATACTACAAGATGCGAGGTGGTATTGGTGTTACAGTTGTACTGAGACGTATTTGGGACAACTTGTTTGCTTTGTGTTCAGCATCTAAGCTCAGATTTCCTCTTTGAGCATAGTGAATCCTTGAGTCCCCAGTCACGTCTATGCTCCTCTAAATAGAAACCCCATCACAGGTCCTGATGTCCTTCTGTTTGGCCAAGTCTATCCTAACTCTTACAAAGCAAGTGGAGTCACCCCAGTATTGAACTGGGAGTGCGGAGAAAGAGCCAGCGCTGTCTGAGTCAAAGGACAGATAGATCATCATGCTCATTGGAACAACCAAGAGATACACAACTAATTATATGCATAAGTGTGGGGTATTTATTACTGTAAAATGCTCTCACAAAATTCAGAGGCACCTAAGACTTACGATGGCATTAACTGCTGCTGCTGCAGAATTAATGGGCAGCCTTTTCCGCGTGCTAAAGCAGACAACAGAGGGGGATACTCTGTCATCCAGGGGTGAGAGCGGGGAATGAATGCATATACAGTACTCCCCTCTAATGCTAATGGACCCTAGCACCAAGATTAGATTTACACCCTCCCTCGAAATGTACACCAGGGCAGGCAGCTCCCCCGGCAGCCTGCCCAGCGGCGGGTGCTGCGAGCGCTGCTCTTCGCTCACCCTTGCTCACCACGTGCCCTGCGCCAGCCGGCTGCCCTGCTCCTCACCTCGCCGTGCCCAGCCAGCACGGAAGGACCAGACACATTTTCTTCTGCCCCATGGCAATAGGGAGCAGAGCAGCTCTTCCCTGGTCCCCCGGCCACAATCCCGTCCTGGTTCTCGGTGTTGGAAATTTGCCCTTCTGCATGTCCCCACTATGAGTGCTAGGCAGTGCCTGGCATTTCAGGCTTCAGCACCAGAGAGCACCCCAAAGCACAGCATTTTACAGTCTCTGTGCCCCCCAAGGAAGCAGAAGCCTGAAGATATTATCCTTCCTTCCCATCATCTTTGTTTTAGAATGGGAATACGATCCTGGTCCAAGGAATAGTAGACCTACTAGTGGGGAATGTGTGACTATTTATCTGCTTCTTGCAGAAAAGGTAGGCTCAAGATCCTCGGGAACACCAGGCCTAACCATCAGGACATTTCTCATGGATAGCATTTTTCATACATAGCTCCACATGTGCTCTAAGTCCCTACAATAAGCCCAGACCTAGTCCCCATGCCTGTGCCAGTGGACAGGAGGAGGATCTCAGGGCGCATCACCCTGGGGGACAGCAGCAAGGCACTGCGGGTCACACAGCTCTCGTTAGTAAAGCCAGGAGCAAAGGTCTTGCTGCCAGCCAAGGAGCAAGGACTCCCGGAGTAGCTGGAAAGACCTTGGTTTCAAGAGCAGCCTTTCCTTCCTGCTCTGGCTGCATCACAATTCTTGCCACAAGGAGAGAGTGACCACAGGCCTGCTAAAGAACTCCCTGCAAATAATTCACACCAACTTGTTTAAAGGAGCAAATGGGCTTAATTATTAGTTACAATCTTGTCAATAATTATCACCCCATCTGTGGGTAATAAATGGCAGCTTCTCACAGACTGCATCATTAGAGTTTAAGGACACCAATGGGGTGCATTAAAATGCTGAGGAAAGCATTGATCTGGTGTAAAAATGCTCTTTACAAATTACAGGCACGGGTCAAGCCCGCCGGTGAGTCCTCCCTCTTCCCACCCGATGCCGGCCTGTCTGCTCACACCCTCCCGGTGCTCCCAGGCCGGGCCCGCGCGCAGACCAGCACCCCAATCTGAAGACTATAGCGAGGCCAGACCTTTTATGGAACTCAGGATTTATGCAACGAGAGCTGTGTGATAACAAAGGACCTGGTGTAAAGCTCCGTCGTGGTCACCCACGCTGCTTTATTCCCACACAGGAGCTGGCCTGGACATCTTCACAGCAATTCTAGCCAACGGGCAGGGCAACCGGGAGCATGGAGGCAACATTTCCCAAAATGTGGCTACTTCTGGGGTGGCAAAGCATCACTCATCACACAGCAGGGCTCCTCAGAGGCGAAATGATAACTCCTTTTTTTCTTTTTTTTTTTTTTTTTCTCTATTTGAACTGCAGGCTGGAATATAGGCCGGCAGAATATAATTATCCCGGTTGGAATTTGGCCAAGATGCTGGGGCTAACAGCCCTACTGTTTCAAAATATGCCACAGTACCCTAAATGATCACATCTTACAGGATTTGATTTTGCATTTCATCCAAGACGACGTTAGGAAAGTTGATGAGTAGGCTAAGCATAAGGCAGCCCAATAGATCCCTATGTCTGCTGAAATTTCAGCCCAGGATGGCTCCCAAAAATTGTTGTTTTCTGTGCAAAACACTGAAAGAAGTGAACATTTTTATTTCCTTTGCAAATTCTCGGTAAGTAGCTTCTATTTTTCAACAATAACAAAAACCATCTTTCAGAAGGAGGAATTGAACTAAACAAGGTATTTCCATTTGAGAAACTTAAAAAAAAAAAAAAAAACGGGAGAGAAGGAGAGAGGCACTTCTTTCCTGTACAACAACATTCTAGATTGACGTTTTGTTTTGTTTTTTTTTTTATTCAGCCTGTTAGGACAGACAGAGGATTAAGATAGCTAATGGACAGCCTATATTGGCAAACAAAAGTATCAGTAAATGACTCTCTGCCTGTACAAGTGGTAAACTCTCAATTAAAAGGAGAGCAACATTGACAGAGGCGAGCTGGAGTACAACTGAGCCACAGTGTAAATAACCCTCTGCCAGGGTGCAGACACAGCTATGTCAAGTACCGAGCTGTGACGTTTACAGCCAATCCTCCCCGCTATTAAATAGCTCCAAATGGTCTCCACTGTTTTGAATGCTATGCAAATATTGGCAGAATGATGCAGACTCTGTCTTAAAGGTATCTCAGCTAAAACAACAACCAAACTTTTGGGGCAGCATCATCAGGACTAGCAGTCTCTTTTTCCTTCCATGCATTGTGGAATAAATTATGCTTTTAACTGACTCAGGCTGTTTGGTAGCTTATGCTGGATTTGGCCAATCATCCCCCACAAGGGAAAAATAAAAAAGGAAAAGGTAATTTTGAAAAGTCAAAATGTTTCATTTTGTATTTTGGAAAAAAATGTAATTGATTTTTCACGTTGAAATGGTCTTCTCATTATGAAACATAACTGCTTTTTTAACAAGGACAATGGCCATCTGTAAATAATGTGTCTCATTCAGCCTGGAAAAATTGTGGTGGCTTTCCATTTCACCGAAATAGCTAGAAAATGCTACATTTTAGGTTAACCTGGGAAAAACAAAACCGCCTGATTCAGTTGGACAAGTGAATGATGAATGAAAATACCGATTTGCGAGGTCCCAAAGAAGCAGCGTTGTGCTCAGCGGCTCACGTGGACGCTTGAGGGCTGCCTGCCTCCGCAGCCGGGCTCCGAGCAGACCCCGCACAACTTTCCTCCCCGCCGCCGTGTGACTGCCTCTCCAAGCAGCCGCAAGAGCAGCACCCGGCCACCTGCAAAACCTGCTCCCGGGTGAGCACAGCAGCCCCTGCCCTGGCAGCCGCAGGAAGGACGGGGCATCCAGCAGTGATTTCTGACGCCGCGGTTGCCGGGAGCCCGATGGGAGCGGGATCGTTCCCTCGCGGCGAGCAGTGGCTCCGCAGCGCTGTGAGCGCTGGCAGCTGCTCGGCCTCCCTCTGCCCCGCACTTGTTGAAAATCTCAAGCTCTTGCTTGGCCTCGCACTCGGAGGATGGGCTATGGTGAGCTGCCCTGCTCCTGAGATTGCCCAGCCGATAGCGGCTTCCCATTGCATCTTTCTCTGATGCTGTGGGGAAAGCAAAACAGGAAACTATCATGAAATGCAGGAAACACCAAGTTCAGTTCTTTTTTTCATTTTTAGCCGTTTGTACTCTTTTTTATTCCTGAATACGAAGAGTCTTTGCTGTCTTGAAAATGTAAGCGAATACTAAAGAACAACATGAGTTTTAGAAAGCCTAAACTTCTGGCAGTCTGCACTGGAAACAAATCATACCCATATGATAATGCATAATCAGAACTGGAGCTGGCACTGCTCAAATAAATCTCTACAAGTGAAGCTTCCTGTCTCTTTCACAGTACCTAATCTTCCTTTTATTTTTCCCTTTCTGAAAAAACACTGTAAGACTTAATTGACCAATTCCTTGCCGCAAACAGGTTGCAAACACACTTACTTGAAGATGTGTCCTGACTGACTTGGAAAATCCTTAAAATAAATCAGAACTGATTCAATGAGTCAATACAGGGAGCAGAGGGCCTGGCCAAGGTACACTATCACTAATGATAATTTGCTGAGTTCACTCCCGCTAATTTTGCACCTTCCTCTATTTCACTTTTGTAAAATTCCCAGCAGATCACTTTACCATGAGGGATGTGCAGCAGAACAGTATATACCAAACGAGCACGGGAGAAAATCCACAAAAAGCCCATTTGTAAAATTCCCTGGACAAATATTTTCATTGGAGACTGGACTCCAAGAATGACTGGACCACCCAGCCAGGGGTCAGAAACGTTACAGGTCCCTTCAAAACAGAGGCAGCAGGAACCCACAGAGCTGGCGTCTGAGCGCACTGATCCGGAGAATCCGTGGATCTCCATCGGGGAGCTGTGTCGCTGCATCGCAGCTGAAGGTCCGAACCTGGTGTGTGCAAGTGTATGTGCATCTGTGCTTACGTATTTAATGCACCCATACACAATCTCAAAATGTATGTGTTTATAGTCCCATATTCACAATGAACTGTTTATGACCAAGCTATAATGAAAGAGTTTTCACTGAAATTATTCAGTGAGTGACTTCAAACAATGAATACATTGCAGGAAATGGCGATTGGCTCCAGAGCAATCCACAAGCAGAAAAGGAGGCAAAAGCAGTTGAATAAATGGGTGGCTATGAATTACTCATTTAGCTGCATAATCTTATTGTGGTCCCAATTCAGCAAATGCCTAAATACTCACTTCCCATTAGAGGATGAATAGTCCCATTGATTCAGGAGGGTTATTTTCTCTGGCTTCCATGGGGCAACTCAAATACTTAAATTTAAGCAAGTGCTTAAAGTGTTTTGCTGAATCAGGAGGTATGTCCACACTGTATATACCTGTGTTATACAGAAGGTCAGATTAGCTGATCAAAGAGTCCTTTATGGTCTTAAGATCTATAAATCTATGAATATAACCAGCCTTTGCTGGAATTGCTTCTCCATAACCTTCCTGAGCACTGAAATTCATCCACACCCCAAAAATATTAATAAAACACTGTACTTAACTCTTTTCATATTATACTAAGTATGCCACTAAATAAACCTTTTAATATTCCAGTATATTTTGCAATGAACATTTTCCTGGTACGCTAGAGCGATTCCTCCTTTTGTGCCATCCAGAACACAATCCCCATGAAATACTGCAGTAAACATTTCCCTGAGTACTACAGCAAACACTACCAGCATTAGCAGATTAACCATTCCACTGAGCGCCATATTAAGCACACGTTTAAATACTGAGAAAAGACGTATAGCCTCCTCTTTCTACTGCGCCTCGTTACCCTGTCGAGATCCATATTTTTCTGTGCACGGAGTTGACTAGCCCTGTGCATATCTGCCCTTATTCCCTCTCTTCTTTAGACTTCTCCTGCTCTCTTTCTCCTCCTGGTTTTATTCATTCTGAAAGGGTTCTTCCAGCTTGGGAATTTTGTCATGGGGAGGAAAGGGGGAGTAGGGAAGGACAGAGAATTTGGCATACTGTTCAACCACCAAATCAACAAAAAATCTGTACTGCTTGTTTCTTTCTTAGCTTTGCTGAGGTCTGTTGATGGAGAAAAAATGGGTTATCTGTGTGTTTCCCCTCCCTGGACCAAAAGAAATAAGCAATGCTTTGAAGTAGCAGGTCTTGACTGGTGTAATTTGGAGTTATAAAGCATTGTTTGGGTTTTACAGGTGTACTTTAATGTCAGTGAAATTACCATGCTCAAAGCCATCAATGGATTCATCTTTAGCAAGTGTTTAAGAGCCATTGACTCGCCTCTTGCTGCTGACAAACCATCTAGATTCAACCCATGGTTCTGTTCAGCTTTTCTCTTTTGCCTCCTCTCTCTCTCTTTCTCTCTCTTTTTTCCTCCTTTTTTTTTTTTTTTTTTTTTTACTAGCAATTTGATGTTTGATCATTTGAGGCAATGAGGCGCAGGGTAATTTACGTTATCAGGGAGGTATGAGGGGTGCTGGGAACCCAGACGCAAGGCCCATTCGCCTGCTAAAGCGCCATCGTAATGTAATGAGACTCCAGTCAAGTGCAGCTAGTAATGGAGAGGAACATTTCCCATTCATCTGCCTACCTGAGACTCCACAGAAAACGACAATAACTTTTACACGGGAGGAGTGGGGGGGCATGGCAGAGGGGGCTAAGCCTCCACGGGAGGACTACCCCTGCCATGCAGGGAAGGCCTCATCCGTCAGGCCTCCGGGAAACAAATCAGCACCTCTGAGGAAGCCCCAGAACAGGCTGTTGCAGGTGCTTAACCCTCCTCGGCCAGGTGCTCTCCTTTCAGAGCAGCACAGGTGAGCGGGTGGGCCCAGCTGAGGTCTGCAAGGGGCTCCTCTCGGGGTCACTCAGCTGCAGCACCAGAGGGAAGCGCCTGACTTGTGCAGATGCAGCTTTGATAGGAGGGGATGCACCAGGCCAAACTGAAGGTACCTGGATATTGCCTAGCAGAAGTTGAAAGAAAGGAGGAAAAGTTTTCCTAAAATGTTCCAAGACCATTTCACTCCAACAGCGTTCTCAAAAAGAAAAAATTTTTCCTTTGATCCTCTCCTAGCTAATTCCCTCACTTGCAAGTGCTGCTTCCTACAACAAAACCAGACTTTTGAGCAAACCCTTTCATTTGTTTTCAGTTGTGGCAAACAGGATGTTTGCACTGCACAATAACTTCCAACAATATCCACAAACACAACAGCAATGATACACGTGTTCAAGTCTGCACAGGCAACCCTGCTATTCTGCACACTTTGTTTGCAAGCTGAGGGTTATTATAGCCCAGGGAAACCCCATCGATGGAGATAGATCTCCTGGCACAAAGACCTCCATGTATGTCAACGGGTGTAGGTGGCAGGGGCAAGACGCAGGGGCAGGAGAGATTAATTTCCTTCACCAATCCATCCTGAGCTTGTCATTTGTTCCCAGAACTCAGCCTGAGAAAGCGCAAGGGAGAGAGAGCAGGGGAAAGGGAGGGGAAGACCTCGGCTCCCTGCTCCCGCCCTTACCAAATTCCTGCCACATGGACCCTTCCAATTATACCCGTGTTTGAAAGGCTGCTGTCAGGACGAGAGGCACAGAGCAGTAATGAACTGACGATTAATTTGCAGTTGGCTCACCCAGCGCGCGAGCGTCTCTCAGGCTCACTGCGTGCGGGTGCTAAATATGACGATGTCAGCAACCGCCAGCCAGCGCCGGGCGCACCCGGAATAAAGGTCCCTCTCTGCTGCCCTGTCGCCCAGTGTTGCCTCCGGGGCTGCAGCCCCGCTCCCCATCCCTCCCAAGGCAAGGGCAGCTCTGCGCAGCCCTGTGGCCATCACAGCAGTGGGACCACCCCGGCATCCTGCACCGCTCCAAAACTCAAAGGCAAATGCCACAGACCTTGAGCTGGTACTTAAAATAGGTGTCTCGTCCTCAGTGCTCAAGTCAGAAGCACCATTTTGAGGACAGTGTGGTGGCTGAGGGGTAGGACTGACCCTGGACTATAAATGACAACTTTTGCAGAAAAACATCTGCAAAATCATCTGACTGCCTGTGTCTGTAGTTTGGGAAATATTACCAAAGGTTCTGGTTAGTACTTCTTATGTGTGAACTCTGGTACTGTCTGTGCAAGCACACATAAAACTGCCCTCCCGCAGCACAGACTTCAACAGGACAGTGATTATTTTCTGTATAAAGACAGCATATAAGGACTGCAAGCACAAGTGGGGACCCGGTGCTGTGTGCTATACAAGAGCACACGCAGAGATTGGACTTGCCCTGAAGAGTTTCCAGGCTAAACAGCCCAGATGCACAACCGCATAGGGGGATGTAGCCAGGACAGTGGGATTGGGCTGGGAATGCAACCTGCATCTTCTTCATTAAGGGACCTGTCATCAGGCTGCAAGGGAACACGGCTTTACAGAAGGAAGCAAAACACAGTGGAGCCCCTCACACCTACATATTACATCCAAGCCTCCATATTGACCCGCCAGATCTGCACACCTCATTTTCTTTCCTTACTCTCACAAAAGAGGTGAGACCAAGGCCTGAGCCATTAGCAATTAGAAACTTGGGATGACTAACCTTAAAAAGATATATTCTTTAACTCTCGCAAGTAGAGCACACTCAATAACACTTTTGATAATCTAGGTTCAGGAAGGTTATAATTAATTCTGCTGCTAAGCAGGAGAGAAAGACCTATAGCAAGGCAATATGCATTGATGGATGGGTATTCAATGTGTGGGGCATCCCAGGTGTGCATGCCACAGCTTCTCTTTAGATTACCTTGAGGTCTGTAACACGCATTTCTTATTCATAAGAGATCTAGGTTTTTGGACCTGGCTTGCAGTTATTATTCTGGGACCTGAAAGACTAGTGCACTGACCTCATGTTGGGCATGAACTTCTAGGCCTTCAAAGGACTGCTCAGCAGTCCGAAAATCAGCTGAGAATGACTCTACCTCCATTTAGAAACCAAACACTGGACCATTCCTGCTGAAATTGCTTAAAATCCCCAACACCTACCACTAGCACTGTGGCATTCCTGTGCAGCCTGTGCATTCCCATATCTTATCATCATTACCCTTTTTTTAGCCTATATATCATACAAAGCTTCCCTCTGTTTGCCAAAGCTCTTATACCACCAGATCCCGCCTACACTCCCAAGTATCTATCACTTTATCCTTGCAAACGGCTAAGCCCACATCCGTTAGCATACCGGGATCAGGCCATGACGCAATCCTTGCAGCAGGTGCCATCCATCGCTTCGGAAATCTCACACACTCCGTATCAGAGCTCAGAAAACTGCATCTCTCTCATAGCCTCACAGAATTCAGGTCTGCCTAGCCCAGGATGTGCACACAGGTTCAAGGCAGGATGCACAATGCAGGAACCCACCTCTGCCACTGTAGCTGTGGTCAGATTTTTATGACATCTGCTGGCACTCACCTCTTTTGCAGAGAAGGGACAGGATAGCTGAGGGGTACTTTTCCTTGGGACACTTTTTCATTGAAAATTGAACTTTTGGGTTGTCGGGAACATCTTGTGAATTCCTGACATTTTCAGCAGCTGATATTGCTTGAAGTAAGGGAAAAAAAAAGCCTTATAAAAATCCAAACTTGAAAATTAGTCACAATCTCTTTTAACACTTTCAAAAAGGTCCCTCTCATCTTTTGATTCAGAATGACATTTTCTCTCTAAGTTTATTTGTCCGCTATTTTACACTGTTTACAAAGTTCAGCCACCAAAGGCAGCATTTGTCTTTACACTGAACAAGACAGTTTAATCAGAATGAGAATTTTCTTTCTCCCACATCCTCTTGATTTACAAAAAAAAAAAAAAATATTTCTGGAGAACCAAAACTAGGTTATGGTCCTCTGTGTGTGTCTTTGAAACTGCCTTTGACTACTAGATCTGTTCTTTGCACAGTTACAGTATAAGCCTAACTTTATTTTATCCATGCAGCTCTGGGGTACTCACACAAATTACCAGTCGGTTTCTGGGCAGGAAATCACATTCCTGTTGGAGAAGCTTACAGAACGAGAGAGAGACAAGATATACAGAGGCGGCACCCACTTGGGCAAGCACTCAGGTGTTCTGAGGTCCACCTTAGCAAATAAGGGTTATTACTGCTGTAACTCCCCAGAAACTCTGGCTGCTCTGTCATGCCAGGGGGAGAGCGGGGAGGATGACACAGAGCCCATATCACCCCTTGTCCTGCTCCATTTTGAGCTGTGGAGCTGTACATTGCCATCACCACAAGTGCATTTTCACCATGTAGCCCCTGCCGTGACAGCATGAGATTTCGGGTACCGCTCTTTTCAGTACTGCCCTCGCGCCCTCTCTCAGCACTTTTCTGCACAGCTATGTAGTGTCTTTTGTTGGTGGATGACTGTCTGGGTCCAGCTCATGCACGATTCTTAAAAATCGGCTTTCCAAGGAAGTTGCCTTTCCAGCCACATCTCCTGCCTGCAGAGCCCGCATGGGCCTGCTTCTCTCAGAGAGCAGCTTCGGGTTCTCCACGTCCCTTCCTGCTCTGCCCCTGAACTTCCCCTGACTTGGCTGCCTCCCCTTCGGAGCACTTCCTAAAGAAGCCCCAAGCCAGCTCCGAGGGGCTCGCGGAGCCTCAGCGCAGCGCGGGGCAATGATAGCATCACGCATTAACTCCACTTGGCAGGCGATCCTAATTGCATTGTGTCCACATGAAACCCAAGTGCAGCCCTCCGAAAGCAGAGGGCTCCTCTGCAAAGGAGCCCTGAGCCCTTTAAGGAAGGGAGAAGAGCAGGAATCAATTGTCTGCCCGCCTTCCTCCCCGGGCCCCCCTCTCCCCCTCCTCCATCCCCACCACCACCACACACGCACCCTATTCACCCTGCTGGAAGGTGACATTTGCTATTAACCTTATATTGGGCCATTTTGTAAATCAATGTCACTTACATTTAATAACAAGTGTAATCAAAGGAATTATGCAAATTTAATTTGATGCTTCTTGAATTATGCAAATCTGCACCACATATAATGGCTTCTGACATGTGCCCAGTTGGAGAACGTTCCATTACCTCCTCTCTTATTACCCCTATTATTATTTTTATTTTTTTATCCTGTGGTGGGGGGAGGGAGAAGGGAGGGAGCGGCGGTTAGGCTTGGAGGCAGGGGGGACAAGTGAGAGCAGGAGGGGGAAGAGAAGGGAGCGAAGAGGGGCTGCGGAGGAAAGCACTCCTTTGCCTGCATTTTGAGTGGAAAAGCCTCCTGAAGGCATTTCTGTTATTGTTATTGCAGAGCAAGGAGAGTGGGCAGGGGGGAGGAATGGGGATGGGGGGAATCATTTCCCATGAATGGCTTTGCAGGCAATAATACTATAAGCCTCTGATTCTAAATTACTGCCCTTCCAGTCCTATCTCCAATGCAGTATTACTCTCCTTGGCCTCCTCTTCCTGAATTACCAGGCGAGCTGGGGGGAGGGTGAGCAAAGCGGGGAGTAGGACCCATAGAGTGGAAAAAAAAACAGAACGGATGGATGGAAAAGGGGTTTGTTATTCCATGGTCACCCCTGGTGCCTTGGTGTCCTTCTCATCCCTCCAGCCAGGCCCCAGGGAAATGACTGCTCTTTCCCTATGGGGCTTCCCCATGACTTCCTTGCATCTTCACAGGTGGCCTTGGGACTGTGGCAACGGGGCACTGTGTGGATGTGCTACAACTTGCTGTATCATCTCAGAAACATTGGGCATCCCCCACAAAAGCATGCCAGGTTTCTCACCTTCCAAGGACTTCATTCTGTGGCACCACAAGTGACTTCCTTTTCCTTCTCCACCACCTTTGCTTGTCAAAGAGATGGCAAGGGAATTGGGTAAGTGATCAGTGGATCTGAAAGACAGCAGTGATGGTGATTCAGCATGTTAAATTGAACCACATTTTTTTTCTCCTGTAGGACACACAGCAACTTGTGTGATATGCTATGATACCTTGCTATGATAAATTACACAGTGCCACCTCGGGCAAGACTAGTCCCATCCCCAAGTCTTGGTATCCTTACATTTGTACAAAGCCAATAAAAAAATTGATCTGTCTTTTGGAAGGAGGTGACAAAAGAGGAAACAAAGGGCATCGTGTCAAGATGTGGGCTCCTCGAGTATGTGCTAATACACAATATGAGCCAATATAACCATGACTTCATCATTTACAGAAGTAAATCATCATTTACAGTGAGTAACTAATATCAGAGTCTCCTTGCTCTAAATTTGACAAGTCAAATGTAGTGCAGGATTTCTACACTTCCCAGTCAGGAGCTTCAACTCCTAAATAAGACATATTCTACATGCTGTGAACCACTAATGGTGAGTTTTAGAATTTACTCTTGCCGTATTTCTTCCCAAGATTTTTTTTATTATTTTTCCACTTTAAGTTAAATATTTCAGCTTTATTGCAAAAGCAGTTTCTTTTAACGGAAGATCAGTTTTCAGAAACACAGTTTTAGACACAGGAGTGATTGGGAGCCACCCTGACTCCTGATGGTAGGCGCTGTGCAGACAGAGCAATACGATGGTGCCATCACGAAGTGCTGCAGTCAAGACCTTGCTGTGGCAGGTGCCTGCCTCATGTAGCCCTTGGGTCAGAAAATACTCCTGGGAAAGCAGGTTGGTAAGCGTGCAGAACTGAAGTTCTCTCTGGTGTTAAGCCTGCTGAGGTCAATGGAGGTACCAAGCAGCCCGTAGGGTCCTATTCCCGGATTCCAGAGGTGTTAGCAGATGGAAGTGCCTCTCCTGCAGAGACATCTCTACACACAACATGCTTTCTCATTGCTGGTGTTTTGGAGTTTATCTCTGCATGGAGCTGTTCAGAGAGACATGTCTCTCAACAACTCCTACTGTGGAAATTTCAGGATGAAAGCGTACACCTTGGAGTGCTTCAGGAATAGATGTCCCAAATGGCCCAGTAATGTCCTGACACCTATGCAAAAGCCAGCAGCAACAGGCACGGAGCCAAATGACAGTCTGTCTGGCACTGCTGCCGTCCAAGCATTTGTAGCACTGGCCAGCGGCACAGTTGCAGTGTGAGCCACTTGCAGTGACTGGCCAGCCCACGCTGAACGGAGGCACGGCTGCTCTCCTGGGGTAGAGGAGCTTGTTCACATTTCTTTTGCCCAATGCATTGCCATGGCATAACGCTAAACCAGAAACCTGGCTATCCCGTCTCCGTGTGCTTTAAACCTTCCCTTGCCCCAGCATGATGAATATATAGCCATGAAGCTCTCCGCTTCGTGAAACCACATGGAGGTCCACCAGCTTTCGTACAGGCTACTTTGCTCACAGCTTAGTAGTCACTGTTCTGTGAGCTTTCTAGGTCACTCCTGAGGAACATAGGGATCACTCATTGCTGACATTAGCCTCTACCCTGCGAGGGAATACCGTCTGCTTCCAATGAACCGGCACAGATCTCTGACCAAGGATAAAGAGGCTGAAGAGGGTTGAACCTCCCTCATATACCATGGCTGCATTCTTCAGGAATGGGCAAGCACATGAAAAAAAATGCTGTCTGAAACAGTATAGTCCAATTTCTTTTCTGATGCACTTTTTCTGGCCTGTTTCTTTCCTGTCACCTTCTAGGGAAGAGTTCAGGCTTTCCTTCACCCTGTCCCAAATCAACATTAGACACACGTGCCCCATTTAGAGCATCACAGACAGGGAGGGGCAACAAAATCTTTGTTCTAGATGAAGAATTAGCATCAGTCCCATGAGGTCTTATCCCATGCTCCTGGGTGCAAACGCTACAGGACACCAATGCAACCCGGACTCACTGCTCCCAGTGTGGTGCTCTGCTCCTCTGTATCACAATGCCATTTGGAGGATGATACAGCCAGAAGGGCCTGAGAGTGGTAATTATGGGAGAGGGAACTGCTTTTCTGGAGCTCAGGGACTGATGTATTAGGTTGAGTCTGAAATGGGTAGTGTAAAGCTGCTGAGCTTGGGCTGAAAATCCTTTTCCCATTGCTAGGACAGGAGATTTGTTTGGCCTGGAATTCGGCAGGGCCATGCCGGGGTTCCCCAGGGTAAATAAATAGAGTGGGGAAGTGCCTTTGGATGCCATAATTGACACAAGGGCTCTAAAATGGGCCATTCCCAGCGGGAGGCCCTGCTGCTTGAAGTTTCCTTGTTCTCCCCTTCCCTGGAAATCACAGGTCATCGTTTGTAGCCTCCTCCTCCTTCCCACTAAAACTGTAATCAGTTAAGAGGCCATAAAAATGCTGAAGACCGAAGCTCAGAAAGGCTGGGAAACTGATCTCATGAGAAAGGAAGCACACTGGCAAAATAACCATGAAGTGCCCCAGGAAACAGTTCACAGGGAGCCAGCTGGGAAGGTGGCAGAAGAGCTCCTGGAGGAATACGGAGAGGGTTTCCTCATCATTCCCCATCTCGCGTCCCAGACGGACCCTGGAGCTCTGCCCGCAGTTCAGCTATGCTGTCTGCTGGAATAAACACGTTTCTGCAGTGCCAGCTGGCCCGGCAATGTGCCCTTGTGGTGGTTCCCAAGCCAAACAGATGAGGTGGTCACTGGGAGTAAAGTAAGACTTCAGTTTGCTCCCTGAGCATCCAGATGATGCCCTGGACTCTCTGCAGCTCCTATTTTTTTTTTCCAGGAGAGTGGGTCTTACTCCAGCATGCAGGAGCAAGACAAGAGATAGACAGAAAACACAGGTAAATGCCACAGAAGAAACCATGGATAGATCAGCTGATCTTTTATGATAAGCTAGTTATATATTTTGTTATAACTGTTGTGGTTATATATTTTGTTATTGGCAGCTTTAAGGCTATGACAGACATATTTTAGTTTAATAAGAGTCCCTCATTTGGAAAAACCTAGTTTGAAGATGAATATTGTCTTTCTATACGTGCAACTGGGATTTGCGTGCACAGAGTCTCCCAGTGCTCATTTTAAGTTGGCAGACATCTGATGAAATGCAGAAGCAGTAAAGAAAAGAGGGGATCAGAGGGAGTCATTCTCTTTTGGAGCTTCTTCCTCTCAACACCCAAAAGATTCGGCAAACCATGCTATGATGAAACCCTGCAGTCTGCTTTCCATGTTGAGCTGACACATGGGATAATGACAGCAAGAACACTTGATCTGTTTTTTTGTTTTTCCTCACACCCATCTGTTAAATAGGGAGAAAAAAAATGAGTGGCCTCGGCCTCATGGAGAACTCTCTCTCTGTCGATGTCCTTGCTGTCTGCTTCCCGAGAACTGCTCCAAAAGTCAGAGCCACCCTGCTCCGACCCATTGCACATCCTTTCCAGCCTGCCCTAGTTCGAACGGTGGCATGGCCACACGGAGCTGGCCCCTGGGATGCTGAAGGACCAGCCCTGAGCGCTGCCGCGGGAAGCCCTGTCTGGCTCCGAGCACGGCCCTCGGCCAGCGGAGCAAAATCCTGCCAGCATCCGCGGGGCCACACACAGCGCTCGGCCTCACTCCAGCACCTGCTCCTGCGTGCAGAGAGCTCGGAGATCTCTCTCTCCCTCACCCCCTTTCCCTCGTTCAATTTTTTGCTTGCAGAAATCCCACACAGGTAATTCTACTTTATCCTGGAGCAGTTCAACAGGCACCGTGATCCTCTGATCTCTTTTTACACCCTTTCCAAGAAGCTAATTCTTGGCATGGTAGGGAGAGGGATTATTTGATCTTTATTAATTTATTGAAGGGAAGGAAGAGGGTGGAAATTGCAATGAAAGGGACAGCCAGCAAGATGGCAAGGAAGAGAGGTTAAAAATGAAGTCATCATCTAATTGGCCCGCAGTGAATTATTCACATGTATAATCTTTTAAAAAAAAAAATCAGCACAAGGCAATGCAAGTAAATGCTGTTCATGTTTAAAAGTCATTTCCATAAGTAAGTGCAATTTCTCTACTGTTTGCCCCTGTTTAATGAAGTGAAATCTTGTTTGCATTCCTCCCAATTTCCCAACGAAAGGCGCCCAAGCGTTTGCACCAAAATTACTCGGCCCAAATTAAAACCCTCCAACACTTAAAAAAAAAAGAGAGAGAAGGGGGGAAAAATCAGACTTATTTTTAAAATGCCTTAAGTGCATCCCAGCATCCTAATTTATTTTTAGACACTCGTTATTAAGAGTAGTAGTAAGTTTCCCCTTCTCTCTCGCTCTCTCTCTTATTTAAATGAACTTAATGGCAATAGATGCAAATGTCTGGAAGAGGAAAATAGTTAACATTTATTTATTCTTACTGTTGTCTCTTCCCTGGCTGGTGTCATTAGAACAGTTCGTTGCATCCCATTCGCTCCCATTAGCTCTGCTATCAGAGCCACCCAGCACGACTCCAGCACGGCTCGAAGTGCTTTCTGCGGCCCACATAGGGACTACATCATCATCTCCGAGGCACTGGCTTAATGACAAGAAAAAAAATCGGAATATATTGCACAGCGATCTGGGGAAACAACAACAAACCCCACCGCCGCCGCCACCACCGGGGCTGCCGGATGCCATCCCCTCTTGCCCGTGACGCACGGGCCTCCTCCGGACAGGCGGGCGGACGGGCAGGGCGGACGTGGCGCGGGGACAAACGTGCCTTCACAACCCATTGGGCCGGGCAATGTGCGGAGAAAGATGCCGATGGGAACCGGCGCGCTCTGAACACGCTCGGGGGACACGGCGAGGCTGGAAGGGAATCAAACAGCTGCTCGGTGCCGCCAGAGCCACCTTCTCAGCGTGCGCCCGCCAGCGGCCAGCCCTGCTCCCGAGAGCGGGTGGGAGCAGGCAGGGACCTGCACCCGTGGCGGGACAAGCCCCGTTCCCCGGGGTTCCCCCACTCAGCCTGAGACCACCAGCTCCTACTGGTGCCCCTGCACCAGGATCATCCCCGGAGACCAGCCAGCCCTGGCAGCTGAAGTCACCTCAGCAGAGCCCAGTGGGACCTGTCCCTTGTCCTTCTACCTCCACAACCTCCCAGTCGGTCTGAAGTCATGAGTGTTTCCCAACATGAAGCAGACTGGCCATTCCCCAGGCCCCACCCTGCGAGATGGCCTGATGAAGTAATCGACGCCGTGCAGGCTCACTGCGAAGGCCGGGCCAGAGGCACTCGGGCCTCTTATTTGTGCTCTCTGCGCTGAGTGGCTCATGCCACTTGATGGAACAAGCCACCCCGCATGGCACAGCTTCTCGGGCCACCATCCAGCACAGCGGAGCTAGTGGGTTCAGCCCTGATAGCCCAGGGGAGCAGTGGCTGAAGGCCAGCATGGAGAGACAGGTGCCATCCCAGTCATTGCTCCTCATGTTAGTGCCTAGGAAGACAGTCACCAAAACCCACCAGCCCCGAAGCCCTGATCTGTGTCCCCTAGACATAGAGGTGGACTTTGGCTCACACCTTCTGTCCCCATGGAGGGGGACCTCAATTCATGTCTTCACTGAGGACCCAGAGAGTCGAAGCCTGGTGTCAAGGAGGAGGGTGATCGTCACCCCACCTCGGTGCTCCAGCGGGTTTGGGAAGGTGCCTGCAGTCCCTGGAGCCCTCTCTACCCCACAGCGCAGGAAGGCAAGAGCAGCATCAAGCGAGGGAGAGAGACCCAGGGCGCTGTGACAGCACCAGCTGACAAAGCAGCATTTGGGAGGGAGGACATCAGCATCTGCAGAGTTGACACATAAAAGAGAGGCAGCAGCTATTACAGGCGGGGATGAAGATGCTTAAAGAGCCCTCCCCCCTTCCATAAAGTTGACATTGTCTCCCATGATAACTTTTCTGCTGAGGCAGGAGACACTTTACTGCAGAGTTGCACACAGCAAGTAGCTGCCCTCTCCCCCCACCCCCTTCCATCCTCTCCCTCTCTCTCTTTCTTTCTCTCTCCAGCATCATTTACATCCTTAATTAGCTGTAATTCTGCAGTGCTCATTAGGGAAGGGCTGGAAAATATCAAGGAGCCCACAAGCAGGGGGCTCTGGGGGAGAGGGAGGAAGAGGGGGATGCAGGCATCAGGCTGAGTGGGGATGCCCAAGGCTGGATTGTACAGCCAGGAGCCAGGAGCTGCTTGCTTAATTTGGGTGGGATGATTACACTAATTTGGGAGCACTGATCCAGGGATGGGGTTAAAGAGGCCACGTTGTCCCACCTAGAAATGCAGAAGGCTTGTCCAGAGAATAGCAGCGTCCGACTGAGGGGACTGGTTCTTGCCTGCCTGCTCACAGATGGTGTCTTGCTGCTGGTTCATTCAGTGCCCAGCACTCTTACAGATAATGGTCAGAGCAGGGAGGAGAGCAAACTTCCTTCAAATACAGTGTAAAAGGTTACACAAACCTGTCCTCTCCTATAGCCTCACGAGGAATTATCCAGCAATGAGTTTTCTCTGAAAAATTGCAGCTGGCTGAACTACATCACTTTTGCCAGGCATGGCAGAATTATTTTCGTTGAAGGAAGAAAAACCCAAAAGTGTCCAGAAGATAATCCAAATGGGTAGCTAGCTATTGTTTGAAATGGATGCGCTCGTGATTAAAGTGCAGCGCTAAGTGTTTTGAGCTTGACTTCAATGGTCTAAGAAGGAAACAAAGGAGAAGTTAGAATTTGGAACCAGAAGGCAAACATTTCATTCAAAGTATTTCCACCATCTCAGAATTAACAAACAAATCAGGATTTTGTTGTTGTTCTTGTTGTTTTCTCGGTTCTGGTATCTTATATTACTTTTAGAACTGACAGCAGGTCCAAACAGTTCTGATGTAGACTGTCTTATGAGCCCTCCCTGCTCACTGTCTAAGGGTACAAGACTAATAAGGAGGTATCATTGTCTCCTTGACTTAGCTGGAGAAAAAGAGACACAGAGAGATTAAGCAACTTGGTCAAGGACATAAAGAAAATCTGTGGCAGAGTCAGGAGGTGGCCTCAGATTTCCGACTCTCACTCTTTGGACTGGTGGTTTCAAGTCCTCCTTCCTTATGTCGCAGCACATGACTCTCTGCAGGCTTACATGCACTTGCAATTCTGGGCACATATATGGTTATTTTTGAATTTACTTAACTATGTCTTTGCTAGAGGTTAGATGTGCATAGAGAAGTATGACTGGGGATTCAGTGAAGTCAATGGGGACGGTCTGTGCAAGTCCACCCCACTGCTCTCTGCTTGCGGGTGATAGCATGAGCCTACAGTTCCCCGGGGCTGAGCTGCGGTAATGTGTCCCACCAAAGGCTCAGAAATGCATGTGAGACTAACAGATGTTTACAGACATATGGGCACGTGCACAAACAGGCATTTGTACTTCTCAGTATCTTCCTCTGTATGACTTTTATTTTGATTTCACAAAGACTCTTACTAACATCTTCAAATTTCTGCTAGTGTTTACATGAAACCTTTCATAATAGAACCAGAATAAACAGGTATGCCAGAACAATCCTGGTTAAGCGGGTCTCTATAGGAGTGCCTGGGCCCCCTCGCAAAACAGCATTTCATTGACTGTTGTCATTGGCTCTGACGTTTAATACAAGATAATTCCCTTCTCATTTACCCAAGACAATTTATTTACATCATTCAATCAAAGAGAAATTTGTCCCATCTGTCTGCATTAAAAGCTGGCTTTTCCTGTAGTGTTTAGTCCACAATCCTCAAAGGTCTCTACAAAGGAGATAAAATTTCCAGCTACATGCAATTCAGGTTGCAAAGAAATAGAAATGGATCCAAGATCACCTGGATTCCTTTGCAGTGCTTCCTCTGCTGAACTCTACAACTAACTACCCCCAGGATTAAGCAGATAAAATAATTCAAAACTGTGATCATCAAAATGCTCAGCACTTCAAAGAGCATCTCCTCTGCACTTCCCAGGAACCATGCAGTCCAAAAGAAGTCAACAGTTCATGCACTAAACAGTGACAGACCTTCAGACTAGATCTTGTCCTTTGCCATGGTAATAAATAGGGAAGAAGGAAAAAGATCAGGAAAAAGAAGGTCAGATCCGCCTCACCAGTAGCGATGTTCAGCCGATGCGACACAGCACGAGCCGAGCGCAGCAGATGCGCGTGCCCGTTCGCTTGGTGTCTGCTGGCTCTGAGCTGGGCCCACACCAGGAGGATGGCAGCATTATGAGGAGTGCAAAGATCTGTTCTCAGGTGTCCACAGAGATGGATGTAGATGTGAAAAGAGCTGCTTGGGGTTCTTGCATAGTTCACAACTGCAAAGCTAACTGCTTTTGGTCAACAGTTTATACTAGTATAAGGCCATCTGCACATTCCCATTCAAGGGAGATAATGGTTTCCTTCAAAATTGCGCCAGTGTGTCCTCTGTACAGTTTTTAGACATCTGGAGGACCAATGAATGATGGCATCCCACAGCCCACTCAACATTGCTACATTCTCCTCTATCTTTTTGCTCAACAGCCTAGAGCTGAGTGGGAACTGGCCATATGCACTGTAGTTAGTAGTCAGAAATCTTGAGCTCAGACTAAAACAGAGTCAGTAAAGCGAAGCCAAGCAAATATCTAGAAAAACTGGTAACGTGAGAACTGCAAATGTTAAAAAACAAGCAGCCTTTTCCAGGACTTGTTTTCTTCTCCAGAAACTGGTCCTCTCTCACCAGCCAGCCCAGCCAACTAGAGCCTCCTGCTGAAGCTGCCGGCCCCTCTCTTTCTGGGTGTCCTGAGCTCTCCCCCAGGCACTCGGCAGTGGGAGGGAGGGAGGGAGCGGGAGATTGATAGCAAGGCAAAGCAGAGGGTGCAAAGTAAACTCACACTACATAAATTCTG
The DNA here is from genome assembly GCA_013389825.1 of Crypturellus undulatus. NCBI lineage: Eukaryota > Metazoa > Chordata > Aves > Tinamiformes > Tinamidae > Crypturellus > Crypturellus undulatus. Next base: position 171,286 of record VWPW01014670.1, read on the forward strand.
AAATGATTTTTATAAGGACACAACATTGTAACAACTTGCCAAGAACAACACTGAAATTATTTCAAGGTTTCCCATTTGTTTGTAAAGTGAATATTAAAAGTGCAGGCAGCAGTTTCCCGGTGTTCCCCTGGGAACTGTTAGTGTCCGTAGTAACGAGGTCATTCTCTTTTTATTAGGAGAAGGGTTTCAGTAAAGTTAAATGTGCTGACAACCTCCTGCCTTTGATGTTGGGTTTCACCTCAGTCCCTCCTGCGGATGCTGCGGCTCCTCCCTCGCAGAACCATCCCGACACACAGGCTCCCTCTGCCTCCCCTCCCTGTTTGTTTGGATGCATCGGAGGCAGCTCTGGGAAGGGCACACGTGAAGGCGGCCTATGTCTCTATGGAAAGTAGAGATGTGAGAGATTTCGTGGCTGCAATTAAACCAGTCTCCATCCCCCCGCAACTGCCGTGACTCTCAGTACCCCGCGTTTTATTGACCAGATGAATAATGACGATGACAGTGCTCACCAAACCCCTCACTAACACTTGCACCGAAAGTGCTTTGGTGCCGTGTTCGCACGGGTTTGGGACTCGCAGAGACCCTGCTGCAGTGCATGGCCTGCCAGGAGCCTCACAAGCAGCGGGATCTCCACGGCCACGGCTCTCACTCTGCCGCAGACTCTTCTCCGCCTGGCAGCAAAGACCGAAACGGTCTCTGCGATAACCTTGTGGGGCCCTAGGAGCCTTTCTCAGACCCTCCTGGGAGCCAGGGCCATTCCCTGCTCTGTGCGGGTACCCAGCACGTCCCACGCAGCAGAGCCGCAGTGCCAGCCGGCGCCTCGGCACGGCAGAGCAGCACAAAGAGCCTGACATACGTTCTTGTTTGAACATTAAACAGGTAACAATGCCACAAAGTGCATTGTGGAGCCACTCCTTGGAGTCTCGAAAGATAAATAATATGTTCATGCTTCAAAGTGAAGTGCACATTGTGTGCACCCAAATAATAAGAAATAATGTGAGTATCCTTGTTCATCATGGATATAGGAGGAAGAAATCAACTTCTTCCATGGGAACGGGTGCTTAGAAGTGATTTATTCACTCCAGGGAAATGAATGCAAAAACCAAGGAGACACCGTTGTGCACTGAGGTGGACCAGAATTTTGCCTGCACGTATTTAAGCATAGGATCAAGAACTGCAGC
>VWPW01014670.1:177466-277503 GCA_013389825.1 Crypturellus undulatus
GGCCTCGGCGTGCGGCGCCCAACAAGCCCCGGCCTCTGCAGAGCGACACCGATGCAGCAGATGAAGCAGTTTCTGCAAGGACACGGCAGCCTTTCAAAAGGGAGCAAACGCTTTCTCTGAGTTACTCTGTTACACGTTCCAAACTCCCAAACTACACAAATCTCCTGAGAAAATGCAAGTCAGTCAGAGAGAAATCTTGGAGCCACTTCAAACGTTTTGCCAATAATTCATGCAATGAGATTAAAAAAGCCATTTCTTCCTTTGCCAAGTACACAGAGACCAGAGTGTTCTCTATTGTGTAGGAACATCACAGCATGTAGCGTTTGACAAGGAAAGGTCACCGGGGAGGGGCCACAACTCCTTTTTTAAGAGGCTGCTACCGGTATCCTTTGGAAAAACTGGTTTTGCTCTGTAGCAAAAGGCATAATTGAATGCCCAGCTAACTGGGCTGAAATACCTGCCTGTGGTTTCTTTTAAAGAGACTCCCGTGTTGGAGAATGCTGTGCTCTCTGCCCAAGGACAGTCTTCCAAAGGTGTAACTCAGCAGACACTCATTGATTTATCCTGTCTGAACACTTTAGTGCTCTGACTTAACACTGCAGGGTGGGAAGGAAACCAGGGGCAAAAAATGAGCTGAGAATAGAGGCCGAGGCTCAAAGGAGAGTTGGGATATGACGTGCCTGATCCTCCAGGACCATCAGACAGCTTTTCCGAGCAAGGAGGGAGGCTACTGGAAACAAGTCCATAGTCAGGGGAGACTGGGCAATGAAAAACAGAAATTAGGAGCCACAGTCTAATGTCATGAACCTAGTTATTCTCCCCAGAGTGACTCTTCACAGACTCATGTATGTGAGTGAGGAATGAACTCTAGCCACAGAGCTTAGGTGAGTCCCTGCCCTCCTCTCTGAGACAACATCTGTGGTCCCACAAAAATACAGCCACAGGGCAAGATGGGCAAGAGCATTGACAAGACCAAGCATGAAGAAACATCCTGGAAACACACAGACAACATCTAAAAACGGCATTTAGTGAATCTAGTAGCAAGTTTATGGGATGGGATAGGAGACTTCAAAATACTGTTGGATATCTTTGTGAAAGCAATTCAGTAATGTAAGGAAGGTTTATGGGAAACCACAACCAAAATACAGATCTAATTTTTTTTTCTCATTTTAATCAAAATGGTACTCTTTCATCATGATGGATTTCACTGTGCCATTATCAATTTATATCAATTTTATGTAAAGTGAGAGATGACCCTCAGTCACCTGGGGATTTAGAAAATATTACAGAATTGTGAGGAGTTTACAAGGGGTAACTGGAAAATATGCCTAGGAGCTGTAGGAATCACACGACAGTCTCAGATATAGTAACATTCTTGTAGTGAGACTCAACAGCAGGGCAAAGACAGGGGGCAGTGACACGAGAGGATCCCTGGAATGCAGGAAATACCAGGCTGTCCAGCCAGTGGCCTGACTAAGCCCATGACCTGTCTCCAACAGTGCCTGCAATTCGGAGGAAAAAAAAAACAGCTCTGCAAGAGGTAATTATATAACAAGGTACAAGTAATAAGATTTCCATGCAACTTCCTCCGAAATACTGTCAGTTTTCATCTGGCTGCTTCCACACATTAAATCCCATCCCCAACTTGTTTGTACCTTTGTAATTCTGGCTTTCCTTGTGATCCATGTGAAGTAGCTCATCTCCTTTTGTACCTTTCCAAGATCACGGCCTCATCAAATTGTTGCGCTGAGGAGCTGCATGGGCTAACAGTGCACTGGGCTGAAAAAAAAGAACAAAAACAAAAAAAAGTATTTCTTTTTACCCGTGGTGAGTTACTGCTAATTCAATTTCAGTGGCTGCCAATCACTGATTTCTAGAGAGGCCGTCAGAGACACTACTCGTTTTGTTACGAAGCAGACAGCGTGAGTTCTGGTACTAGTTTAAGGGATTCTAGGAAATGGATGGAGCATAAGAAAAACCTGTGGCAATAGTAGGATCTCTGCCGTTTATTTGGTGGCTGCAGAGGAAGAGCCTGCTGACTCAGGCGGATGGCATGAACTGCTGGCATGTAGGGACAGATTCATGGGAATCCTGCAGGATGCTGTTTGTTATAGAGCTACCGTCACCACTAACTGAAGGAATTTGATCCCCCTTTTAAGACTAATGGGCTGGGCTGATACCAGGGCGCCAGTAAAACCCAGCAACTTCTTTGTGGCAGTTGCAAAACAGTCACTTTTGCGTCCATCACACACAGGGATGAATGAATACATACCAGGACCACTCATAAAACCTGCAAACACCCTTTTGTGATGTCTTCTTTCAAAAGGTAATTGGTGGCAAAATCCAACACGGAGCCAATGAAATTTTAACTTTTATGGCATTGACTTCTCACTGGTGTCCAGTGAAGTCCCAAGGCAAAACAAAACAAAGGTCCCACTTGATGGCAAAATAAAAAAGCACCAACATTAGCAAGTAACACTTTACAAAATAGTTATGAGATCAGACCTGGGTTGGAGAATGAGAAAAAAAAATACCAAGAGCTCTGCCATTTTTACCATCTGGAGAGAAAAAAAAAAAAAGGCAACTCAAGCAGACTTTGGATCTACAAGGTATGTAGGTAAGGACCTGTAAGACTCTTGGAAGATACCATTTATTATTTAGCTAGAAACACAGTTAAGACTAGTGGGATTTGATCTTCCTCATAAATGTGAACAATTTTTACTTAGAACAGTCAAGTGAGCACCAGAGCTTCCTCAGCCTGTGGGACCGCCGAGTACAGTTTCAAGCAGTTTTATTAACTTTAGTTTAAATCACTTCCAGCACTGATCCCCCTAAAGATCAAAGTTGCTCTATCGTTTATACCTGGCAGGCAGTAAAACCCTTACGTAAATCTGTAAGCCCCCTTGTTAAGTTTAACATTCATCACTTACCACCACTTAGTAGCCAACCAGGGGAGAGTGTGTCTGCCAGGCCTAGCCGATCCCATCTGCATCTCTGTAGCGAGGATCCAAGGCTAATTAAAAAGAATGGAAGGTTTTGTCCAAAAACTACTCCTCCAAAAGACGCAGATGGGACGTAGTCCTTGTAGAGTGCATCTCTGGCCCCCCATTTCACCCGTGCCCCTGAGGTAACTATATCTGAATTCCTGAAGTTACTCGGAAATCTCAGAGAGCTGCAGAAAACATTTTGTGCCTAATGAGGCCTTCTTGGACCACAGTGTCATCACACACTACCATGTCCTGCTAATGAGCTTCTCTGTGTGCAGTGTGGAGCTGCACTCAACTGAACTCTCCCTGTAGGACGACACGCCATGAACTGGCAGATTAAACTTTCCACTGGACCAGGGACAGTTGCAAGACACTGGGATAGCATCCAACTTCAACTAAGCTGAGTAGGGATTGAGAACATGAATTTATAACCAGCAGCCATCAATGAGGCGTATGGAGTCGTGTGTACACCATACCCTTGGGGAGGAAGACGGAGGACTAGGGCAGAGATGATTCCACCTAATGTACGGCAGGCAGGATGCAAAAGGACTGTGTCCATCTAGCGGAAAAGGATTTGGGAAAACACAGAGGCCAGACCATAATGCCTCAAAAAAGAAACAAAGGAAAAAGGGAGAAAATTGATATGGCCAACCAATGTGGGAAAGCAACAACTCTTTGGGTTTAGAAAACACATCCCTCCCTGTACAGCCAAGGATGGCTGGAGGAAGATGTAGTGACACAAGAGAAAATGGCCCATCCCTGAGAAATGATGTCTGGAAGGTAAGTTGCAAAAAAAAAGGGACCACTAAAAGACCAGGGGTAAATGCTATGAACACTGATATAATATAGCAGCAGAAACGACACCAGGTAACAAGACAGTAACTGGACGATGAGAGATGGATATCATCCAGATGAGAGTTGCCACTACAGAATAGCTTCACCTCCCCTTGCTGGTACAAGTGTGGAGTGTCTGCTATGTGACATGCCAAACCACCTCTTTGTGAAACACTTTTTTTCTGGAAGTTTTCTCCTCTTTTTATTTCTCCCTTTCTCCCTCCTTCCCCTCTCCTGCTCTCCCTCCCTCTAGGCAGAGATATGTTTCCCTCAGCTGCTTCTGCGCCTGTGACTTTACTGCATGGGGGAAGTCAGTCCGGAAGGTCACCTCTTTCATCAAGTATTCTATTTGCATCCAAAATTGTATGTACATGAAAAATGTGGTCGTGTGTTGCACCTAGCTGCAGACGCAGATGAAATTCTGTGGAAAGCCTGATGCACACTAACCTTTGCAGATGGTGCAGCTATTGCTGAAAAATGGATTGCTTAATAAAGCATATCATCCGACATATTTGCTGCTTGGCTAGCCAAATAGAAGTTGTTTTTTGCACAAATTTCCTTGTCAAATTTGTCAATGTTCATGTCATTTTTGCTTTAGGTCACAGAGCAAGGTGCAAATTCTTGGCATCTTTACTAGTTGCAAGCCAATTTCGGCTATTTCTAACAATGAAGTGAATTTCTCAGAGGATAAGACACTCACTTTATGGGGAGAAAAGGAAAACAGCAGGAAGTAGATTTTTTTTTCTGTTTTTTTTGTTGTTGTTGTTTTCTTTTTTTCTTTTCTTTTTCTCTTTCTTTCTGAGGACTAATCCGTACACTCCCGTAAGGACCTTTTCTAATTCATAGCAGGGAGAAAGAGGCCTTTTATCCTGCTAAATGATTTCTTCTGTTTGACTGTTTGGTGCAAGATGCACAGTTTTGGGGTGGTTTTTTTCCCTTTTTTTTCTTTTCTTTTTTTTTTTTTTTTTGCACTGCTGCACAGAAAACATATCCCTTCATGCAGGAAGGAAACCTGCAAGAGAAGAAAACATCCATTCCTGTGGTATTTCGAATGTGAAAAGAAGGGGATCCTGCCCTTCCAACTGCTTGCTAGAAATGTCTTTCCCCATCCTCATTTTCTTAGGCTTCACAATGTCTTGCCCTCAAAGCTACATAATGTGTCTGTTTTGTTTGCTTTCCTACCTGCTCTATATTCTTTGGCTCTGCCTACAGAGACATCATGTTCCCAGGTCAGAAGCACTGCTTCCAAACCTATTTCAGAGCCTTTTGCAACACACTTCGTTCCCAGACCTGGTCATAGCCAGCAGATCGTCTCAGCAGCAGACGCGGAGGGCGCCATTACCGTGTTTGCTCTGATAACAACCTCGGCCAGGGGAGGCTCAAACTCCCTTCCTGCACCGCCACAGGACGCGGTGGCGGGCGGTGGCTTTCGCCCAGGCAGTGGGTGCCATCCAGCAGGAGGCACCCGGCGCAGCCGATGAGACATGGCAAGAGCTGGAGCCTTGTTGCAGCTCTCCAGGTGGTCTTTGGAAGGGGACACTGCGGGACCTCGGCGTCCACAGGCGCAGACGGGCACCTCCTCGCTCAGTAGCCACACGCACTCCCCAGCAGCACGAGCTGCGGGGTGACAGCTCCGCATCCACCCACACGCGGCAGCTGATCCAGCCCTTCCAAGGGAAGGCTGCAATTCATGTGCTAGGTGGGTTGTTTATTTTGCATTTCTCTTTCTGTTCAATACCTTAGCAAACACAGTGTTTGCCATTTCCTAGTAACAGACGCGTTCCTCTCTGGGCTGTTTTATATTCCTGCAGCAGTTACGTTTCTCTCATTGGAGGATTCATTTCTCCCTGAATTTCCACCCCAAAGTCATTGTTTTGAGCATAATCTTTTCCAAAGATGAACCATTTGCCAAGTGATTCCTCCAGGTGATCTGCTCTTATACTAGGAGGACTTTGCTGCAGGACACACACATGTGATGCACCCCCACTTGCTGCCCAAAGAGGCTGCCCCTTCAGAAAGCACATTCCTCTGCAAGGAGCATTTGCTTTACAAGGTTTATTTTGCTAGCAGGTGTATTCCCACTAGTAAGTTTTCCACTGCACCATTTTTTTTAAAGGTCTTGTTTGGTAGCCAGATAGCCTAGACTGCCGGTGATAAAGCCAGCACAAGTGATTAATAGCAAAGTCTCTGCCATTTTATTATTAATAGCAGTGTGTTGACTCAATTAAATCCAGCCTGCTTTTTTTGGCAGGCCTTTGCAATTATACATATCATTATGGGCTGCAGCCCAAATGCATCCTGGGAGTAGACCAGAACTCCACATTAACTTTTTCTGGCTCCCTCTTTGCAGGTTGGCCACTGTAACGTGCGGGTTATAAGCAACCTGGGCTGCTTTGGGATGGAAAGATAGCAAGAAAAGGACAAATGGCAGAGGTGGCGATCACACCTAGAAAGGGCATAAACAGCCTGGCAAGCACTCACTGCATCCACCCCTCCACGCTGAACCCCATAAACACGGTGCAATGTGTCTGGGCACTACCTGCTCCCAGCAGCGGTGATTTTCCAGCACATTGAGAGTAGTGGATGTCCAGTAATTACATCCAAAACAATGCAAGCAGCTTGGCCTGCTTGAAAGGGCACTGCACTGTGGTCCAAGTGGTTTGGTTTTGGGGTTATTTTTTTGGAGATGGGTAGGGTAACTCATGTTTCATGGTGGTGAGAGCCTCATCACTTAGCAAAGCTGGTATAGCACAGCTCAGAGCACCCTGTAGGCAGTTCTGGGGAGCTGCACACACTGTCCCTACCTTTTGAACATCCTCGCTGGCATGCTGGGAGGAAAGACAGTCATGGAGCTAAGACATGAGACAAGGACCAAAGCAAGATAAGTTCTCAGCACCGATGTGGATGCCATGTGTCACTGCAGGTCCGTCTTACCTTCAGTGGAAGTCCTGGGGCACCTTCTGCAGCCTCCAAACTGAGATCAGGGAGCCATTTAGATAACTTGCTGATCAAGGCCGCAGAGTTTGGGTACCTGAAATGCCAAGAGGGAGATACAGACACAAATGTAGGCTGCCATACCTGGAGGAAGCTAGAGGCTGGGTACACTGAACAACAAGTGGTCTGAATCACCTGTGGTTTCTCACAGCCTTTTGGGACAGCCCATCTGTAAAATGATGTCCTGTTGCGTTAGAGGAGATACCAGTAGCCACAGCTGAAGCCCAGAAAAATATATATATATATATATATCATTCCCCACCACCTCACCAGGGGGAGCTTTGCAGCTGAAGGCTCTTTTCAGCTTGCAGTACTTCATCTTCCAGAAGCCCATTAAGACAGGAGGGCGCTCTGTGCTTTCCATCCCAGTTTGGCCTCCCTCCATTCATTTTGTCCATCTGGTTTATTTTGCTGGCATCAGATAATCCACAGCTGTGGGGCTCTTGCTAGACCAGGGTGGAGGAGTTTTAAGAGTTTGGCCTGTAATTTCCTGCCAGTGCCTGCAATGCCTTTGTGGAAATACTGTTGCTGCTGGACAAGCAAGTACAGAAGAGAGAACCAGGAGCATCGAGGGAGATAGTTTTATTGCACAAACTTGTGTTTCTCCACACATCTAGACAAAACAGGCTACAGGTCCAGAGCTTTGGCTTCCTGTCCACCTCTGGAGCTGGGCAGAGGATTGGAAGGACTTTTTTTAGAGTATTAAGAGTAAGTTAATTGTCTTTCACACACACATAGTTTCCTCTCCATATAAGTCACACCCAGACTTGAATCCACATCTCAAATGCAGAATGGGATTTGAAGCCTTCCCACAGAGAACCTAGCCATTGACCAGTGCTCCCAGAGTTTTGCTATCTAAAGCAGCATATCTAGAGTAATACCATATTCTCCTTCTCTAGACATGCAGCTACCACCTTCCCAGTGTGTTTTTTGCAGGTCCATCACCTCAAGACCTTATCATTTTTAAGGAGGATGCCAGATATTTGGAGCAGCCAAAGTTCACAGTCCATCAGCCTACTGGAAATAAACTAGCACTTTGATTTATTATGTCGGTGACCCCTTTCCTCTGAGACTTCCCTTAATCCCAGGATGAGTGACCACCAGAGAAGGAATGATCAGACATTTGCAAGGCCTGTCCCTGTCGCCCCAGGACCTGTTAGTGAGAATCAAGCTGGTTATTGCTTCTCTGTTATCAGCTACAGTAGGAGCTTCCTTGCCTTGTGGCTGGGGCTGCGTTGTATCAATGACTCACAGAACATAACTAAACCATGTAAAATGTCACCGTGTGTTTGCTATTAATAAGGTTTCAATTAATAGTACAAATTTTCAAGAATACCTCGAGCTTGAAACTCAGTGCTGTGCTGCCTAGCAGAGCCAGTCAGGGAGCTCTCAGGGAGCTACTTACAATTAAGCAGCTCTGCTTTTCAGAAGACATCACTCTGCACTGCTATGGCTGGAAAACTCCGGGACTCCACCACATACTCAAACCATACTGCCTCACACGGGATAAGGCTTCCTGGGACTGAAAGGATCTGAAGAAAATTTTTAGGGGATTGGAAGGTTTTCTTTTGAAACATCACAAAACCTGTGTGCCCAATGCACCTTTCTGCATGGGTGTTGTATGCTCTGCACACATATAAAGGCAAGGATAAGGAATATCCTATCAGGGACTATGGACCCTCCACTGCCTGCACACGGCTCACCTCTCCTGGAGGGAAATACTCCTCTCTCTAGTATCCAGAAACACTCAGTACTCACAAGGGCATGCCCATGCACACACACTCAAAGAGCACGTCTTCTTCCTCACTTTGCATCATCGTGCAGCTCCTTTCCTGTGCCTACTGCCATACATGATCTCCTGCCGCCCGTACGGCCACGCGGGCGTGCAGACGTATGCGCTCACATACACACACCACCCCCAGGAGGAGCTCCAGGTACTGAGAGGTAATCCTCCCGCTCAGGGAGCCTGCTGAATGGAATAATTAATTTTCCAGCAAACATGAATATCACGCAAAGGCAGCCACCCGGATATGGTGGAACATTTCCAGCCAATATCCATGCGATCCGGATATTTGGATTCAACCATCCCCAGCTTCTGCTCTCAGCAGTGCTGACTGCAGCAAAGCTGAGCTTGCTCTGCTGATCAGGAAGGCCTCCTGGACCCAGTCGCCCGGGCGGCAGGATGGAAGGCAGCTGGGCTGTTGTGTGCAGCTCCCTCTTCTTCGCTACCAAAGGCCAAGAGATCTTGCTAGCTCTCAGCCCACTTCTCCCATGCAAGAACCGCTCCCCAACACCTTCCCGCTTCCCCTCCTCTGGTCTCTGGGGCAGAGGAGAGAATTGCATGAACAGCATCAGTCTGTTCAAACTCAATAGTCCTCCCTGGTGGAGAATTAAGCGCAAATCCCTGATGCAAGAACACTAATTCTCTAGTCTACAAATCTGATTTCCATCCACACCAGCCTCCTCCCATAAGGGCTTAAGTCAGCTTATTCTCCTCCATCATATGGAGGAGGGTTAAAATGTTTGCAGAAAGTAACTGCACATCCTGCATCTAGGGGATAGAGGAAGAGGGGATCTTAGAGAAGCACAGGGGATGCTCTGCTGGATGCTGTTCATAGATAGTGGTCCAAACACCACATGAAAACAGAATATGCCCAGGTATGGAGCTACATTTCTCCTACAGAAAACAAGATATGCAGCTCTTTGTGCAAAGGGAATTTTCAAAAAATATGTCTCACAGAGACAGAAGTAAAATGCAGGGGAAAATTCTACATGGACCTCCCCAGACTTGCAAGCAAACAAGGTGGTGTAGCATGTAACAGGTCTGGAAGGTAAGGGCCCAGCAAGCTGAGCACCACACACCACAGTGGTGGGGGAAGCAAAGCACCAGTATGAACAGTTCAGCTGTTATAACACATCCAAATTTTCTGATGGGAAAAAGTTCCTCCCTAGAAAATGCTGATTATGAAACAAGGCCCATTCCAGGGCTGGGACTGATGTGCCCATCATCCCTTCCCAGCCGTAGCTCAGAGGTTCTCACTCTCACACACCTTCATCTCTCATTAAAAGGATCTGCGCACTGGGACCCACATGAGCACTCTCTAATACTGAAATGACAGAAGTATGTAGTGTTGTCAGGCTGCATAACTCTGTAAAATGCTTTTCCATCCATCTTTCTCTAGTATGTGGCTTGCACCTCAGACTCACCTCTAGGTGCTACTCTCCAGGAAGAGTTGCATTTTGAAGATCCAATTCAAGAAATATAGGAAGCCCATGGAAATTTTTCCAGTAGCTTCAGTGGGCTGCAAACCAGATTGAGTGCACTCATTTATACTACCAGAATTACGATTAATACTACTAGAAAGAGGCAGAAATAACATTTCACATTCTAAAAAGAATAGTGTGTTTTTCCTGACCATTCACAGAGACATAAGTATCTGGACACAAAAATGGCCCAAGAGTCATTCCAAGAATTGCCAAATCTAGGAAAGGAGCAAGTACATACAACCCAGGGACAAGTCACCTCAATTTGGGAGTTGTAAGATGAACACAGAAATACTCAGCCTGAGCGTTTCACCTGTAAGCACCTCTGACCACAAGCTCATCGAGTTCTAGTCAAGAGGCAGACCAAGGCAGAAACAGCACTAAGTGCCTTGTAATAAAAGGACCTTCTGGTGCTGCAGGAACAGCACGAGTGTGTATGACTGAAGCTATGGTCATTAGCACATTGCCTGAAATACACGTTTTACTATGCTCCTTTATGGTCCCACAGGTGTCACATCAGTAGTCTCTTAACACAACTCACCTCTCAAGTGTTTTTATCTCAGAGTTCACATCAAAGAAGAAAACAACCATGAACAACAACACAGCACAACTATTGCCAGAGGTCCTGGCAATATCAAGATCTTCAGGAAATCACTTGGCTTCAGAAGCAAAGGCTCTAAGAAAAAAAAAATACAAATAAAAAGCAAAGATACCATGCCTTTTATTGGGAACTGATAAATTTAACAATCATGTACATACAAGAATTTTTTTTTTCTTTTTTGACAAGCAAGGAATGAACTTAAAGGAAATATCTTACTGCAACATTGAGACTTACTAGTAATAGCAGAATCATGAAATAAAGGTCCTTAGTCATGCTGAACTTGCTTTTTCAGCTTCTGGAGCTGTTGGCCATCCACAAGAGCTCAGTATATCACTATTTATATTTTCTAATAGGAACCACAAAGGAGAGAAAGGATTGTTGTGTAAGTCACTGCCCCGGTGCAGAGTACATCGGGAGATTCCCACGGATATATACAATACAGAGGCAAACAAAGACATTGCAATATCTGCCTAGTAACAGATACATTTAGCTTTTCAAAGGGTGACAGACCAATGTGGTGAGGAATTAGTCAAGACAGAGGATTAGATCTGGGTCTAAACTCCACCTCCTAACTGCTTTCCTCACTCTGTTTTCTGACCAAGTTTCAAATGGACTTCCCAGCTTTATGGCAATGAGCTGAGGCTTGCTTTGCTTCATACCCTAAGACTACCAAATAAAAGAAAAAAAGGCAAATACGTGGCATTTCCAAGAGTACCAAAAGGCCTCAGGAGCACAAACCAGTGGGAGGAGTGTTCCTAAGTCCTTCCACTTTCAAGCCTAGAGGTAAAATAAAATGCAGAGGATAAGAGGATATGCACTGTTGCTAGGCTAATGAAGCTTCATCTTTCCACCTCCCATTTATTCTTTAGTTTTGCTAAACATCATTGATGCAGCATTCCTATATCTTCACAGTATACAAATACACAGGCATATATGTATTTTACATACAGGCAAATATGTGTGTGTATATACATATACATAGACCTATTCCTGTATTGTACACATGGGAGTGTGCCTATATGTGTAAAGCAACTGGGTATTTACAAGCTGTTTCTATGGTTGTAATATATATCGCTATTATGAACTGCTTCATTAACCTGTCAATCAAATTGGTTTCTCTTTCACCCCCCCTTCTGCGTTACTCTGTGTTTGGAAAAGAGAAGTGTGCCTGAGTGTCAAGGGTCCTATTTCAGGCAGTACAGACACACAGACACACATGGACACACAGCCAGAAATTAACACAGTTTCACCGCCGCCGCCCTGGGAGCTTGGCCGGGGTCTCCCCCCGGACGTTGCCAGCCACGGCGATGCACACACGGCCATTTGTCACCCGGTCACTGGTGGGGGGCACGCGGGGCCCAGCGTTGTCACTGCGCGGCCTGGCTGCTTCTCTGGAGGAGGGGCCGTCCGCAGCCTGCACCGGGTTTGGAAGCGCTGCTGATGGGCTAGTCCCCAATAAACCCCCCAAAAGTGCTGATGTGCTGAAAGCAGCTGACACTGATGGATCTGCTCTCATCTTGCCTTTCAGTCCCGCTGCAAGAGAGAAGAGAGAGGGGAAGAGAAACAAAGGCAGAGATTAACTCTTTTGTCACAGAGCTCTGCAGTTTTACAAGGCAAGATAAAGCTGCTGTCCAGGTTGGGTGCAGATGGGACCAGCTCAGCACAGTCTGTCTGATTCTCTACGGAGTCCAGTGTGGAGAGGAGAAAAAAAAAGAAAAGAAGCCAACTGCCCAATGATTTACTGACAGGGCCAGTGCTGCCTAACTGAGCCTTGTAACTTCCCTCGCAACCCTGTGGCTGTGACCACAGCCAGGGACACGGAGCAGGGGCACTTTGCACAGAACTGCCCGCCACCCATTCGACCCACAACTCTGCTATTTCTCTGTTTTCTTCTCTCTCAAAAAAAAAAAAAAAGGAAAAAGACCCTCTGTACTAAACATAATCATTTCTCAGTTTCAAAAGAAGTCTCCAAATTGCCAAATCCATATTGAAAAGTTGAATGTTTTTCTCTCAGTAAAGCAGGGACACCCTGTGTCACTAAAACGGCACAGAGACACCCTGTGTTATTTTTTTCCCATGAGGAAGCACTGCACAGCTCTAATTCTTGTCTGGATCTTTCAAGCCTTCTTTGTCCTGCACTTGTATCGCGTAGCTCATAACTGTTCCCAGAAGCTTCAGGCAACCTGATCGCAGGGTAAGGTACACATTACTGTAAGCAAACGGGGCAGGAGGAGGCCATGGCTGCAGGGTAAGGATGCTTCTGGGTCTCTGGCAGGATGGGCGCCTGGTACAGCTTTACAAACACACTGAAAGAGCCTGTCAAATCTGCAATCCATTCATCATAAAGCACATCAATAAAGACTAGTACATTACACTTGGACACGGACACACTCTGAAACACAGACATGTCACCAAAACCTGTTCTCACTGACTCGATGCTAAACCTGCAATCCTTCCTAAAATGCAAAAAAAGATCTCCAGAAAGAGAAATTAAACATTCAAACTTTCCCATGACTCATAAATAACATCACTGTCTCAATGCAGACAAGTCTAGGAAATAAACCCACCAAGAAATTATCAATATCTCTTTACACATCCGTAATAAAGTCCTGGTCTAAAATCTATCCACAATATGTTCTCTGACACACGCAGAGGTGAGATATGCTGTGTGTTCTTGGCACTCAATGCCCTGATGAACCATTTCTGAATCCTCTGCAGATTTCCACAGTCACATTAGCCCACTTTTCTAGAGCAATGATTTTCGACTTTATTTTTATCTGTGGGTTGTTAAAAATCAGTCTTTGAAAGTCTTATAAAACAATCTCCATACTATGGTAAACTTGGTTTGAACTTGCATTTCTTAGTGTCCATTGCAGGCCCACATAGGAATAGCCCCTGAAACTGAGATTTGCTCCTGTTCCCTTTAAAAGAAGGGCTATGCAAGCTGCTGAATTGTTGTTACAGAAGGTTAACCTGGCCATAAACACCTCAGAACAAAACTTGTCTCCCTCTCCACCTGAGAGTGCTGACAGCACCAAGAGCTGCTTAAGCAGGACACTTGAGCAAGCACCTGCTTTCAAGCACAGGAGGAGAGCTGCGAGAAGGGTGAATTCCTCGTGTGCTGCGGGGCTGCCTGGGGGTAAGCGCCGTGGAGAAGCGGTGCCCAAGCAGCAACCGTGAAGCTCGTCCTATCCCTGCCCGAGGGCTCCAGCCCTGCTGCCAGAAAAAGGCCAGAGAGGAGAGCAAGGAGGCCTGGCCAGCACCCACCTTCCCAGCCCAGGCACCCTACCACTCCCACTCACTGCCCTCCACTCCCAGCGAGATCACAAGGGCCCATTTATTTTAAGATATGAAATTTGTGTTGTTTCTTTATTGTGCTTTAATGAAACCCTGTTTATTCTAAGCTTTTAATTCTTTCCATCTATTATGTTTAGACAACTCATTAACAATCATTTGTTATCATTAGACTTCAATTTTAAGCTCCTTTTCCCAGAGGAGGAAATGCAGTGCTTTTAAACATATTTGCATCATAAACAATTTCAGGGCCCCGTGTGTCATATATTACACTGGCCTTTCTTCCCTCGCTGCCAGCCCTTCTGCTTACCTGGACCTGTAAGTCTTGAAGGAGCCTTGCTGGAATTTTGGCTTGGTGCAGAGTGATGCTCATTCCCCCATGGGCCTGGGGCCATAGAGGCTTCTGCATTCGAACAGCTGCTTGGGGTTTCAATAACTAACTCTTGATTCACAGGTCAAGTAATGGCAAGATGCTCTTTCCACTGGGATTAATAGCTCCACGCTGTAGCCGAATTCATTAGGGTCTGTTAAAAAGATCACTCTAGCCTGGGATAATGCGTAGGCCTCATTCTGCTCATTTATAGTGGTTCAGCTCCACTGGCTTTAGTGAAGTCATTCCTGATTTGCAGCAGGGTCCCCTGTGTGCAAGCTAGATAAGGGCTACGTCACACCTTGCATTCACTGACAGGTCCCACCAGGCAAAAATCTGGTTCCCATTGTGTAAATCCAGATCAACATTCAGTGAACCCATAAGGCATCCTTGGATTTGAACTGGTGTCAGAGTGTATGGAGTGGAGCCTGTAGTATGCTGAAATTTGCTTTGACAAAACAGGTCCTTTATACTGTGTAGAAATCAGCAAGAGTTGCCTTTTCCCCACCTTTTTCCTCTCTAAGTTTTGTTGAGTGCTGCCTTTATCATATGCTGCTCGTCACCAAGTTTAACCAAGAAAAAGCAGAAGAAAAAAATCACTAACCTGAAATCCTTTTGTGTATGTTCTGATCTCCAAAAGCTCCTTTGAAATTGCACTAGGAAAAAAAATAAATAAAAGCAATTTTTGGGACATGCCAGCTACATCCACTCTTTTCCACACCCCAGTGAGCAAACTGATGACACATTAGTTTTAGAGACATTTGTAGGTTATTAGTGAGATAGCACTGACAAAAGATATAGCAAAGTTTTGTGCTGGTGATAAAAGGTTGCCACTGTCATCTTGATATCAAGATTTTTCTTCTAAAGCTCATCTGCTGATGTTATCCCATGTCAGTAACATGTTCAGGAAAATGTGTTTCTGGCTAGTCCTGCCCGCACACAGGGAAACAGCAGGCCAGGCCCTACACCTAGTATAACTTTCCCTGTGGATGTCCTGCAGCTCAAATCCTACAATCTATGCTAGAGATAATGATGATCTTGGTTGAATGTTAAGCTCTTCTCTAGTGTGACAGTCTGTAGGTTTATTATTACAAGCGCCTTCCCCCACTTTAAGGCCTGAAATGTGCCTTGGCAGGAGGTGAAATCTGACAGCTAGAAGGTGTTATAACTGTAGGTATGCGGGATTTGTTTTTAAGAAACAAATGCTGTAGATGATGCTCACAAACAAGGCTACGCCCTGCACGCTTCTTAAATTCCTGTAATTTTCTGTCCTTCCTGTTGTTACTTTGATCCAATTAAAGTCAAGGCAGTTAAGTGAAAAGTCATGATTGGCTAATTGGATTTGGGAACGCAGAACACCCATCAGGGGCCAGGCTTAATTCGGGTTTTTCTTAAAATTTCTAAAGCCACTGGCAGGCTAAAAGATGCAAACTCCATCCTCAGATATCTTCAGCTCAGAGAAAAGGGATTAGTTGCTGAGTGAGCTCCCTGCTGCCCTGTGTCCATAGAGTTTTCACAGATTTCCAATTCCAATGTCTGTCAGATCCCTTTTTGTCTTTTAGGGGATCTTCCTCCTGTAATGGCCCCTTTCTCCCACATGCCCCTTCTAAGTCTCTTGTTTCCAGCCTGGCTCTGCACCATTCACTCTTCCTCTAATCATCAGCACAAACGCTCCTCCCTTCCCCTCTCCCGTGTTTGACACACACACTTCTATGCAAGTCATAGCTGATTGAACCTGCTCTTCCAGACCATTTTGGATAGAATAAATATATATATACACATATATATGCACATACACACACACACTTTTTTTTTTTTTTTTTTTAAAGAAAAATGGGACTGGATGATGTTTAAAAGAAAATCTCAAATATCTCCAACATGGCATCCCAAAAACAAGACTGTCCCTGACAGTTCACTCCATGGCAGGTTTTGTAATGAAGAGGACCAGGAAGAGTTTGAAGACGTTCCCCCCAAGGAGTGCGAGTGATCCAATCTTTCCCCCAGAACATGACAACTCTGCAGGAAACACTTTCAAGCTATGTTTGACTTTGTCAGCAGGACTTGGCATAGGAAATATACTGAGAGAGAAAGAGAAAGATTGAGACCTGCAAAAATTTCACCTCACAGTATCCCAAGGATATTGGAAAATTTTGGAAAAAAAATTGCAAAATTTTGTTTTCAAAAATAAATTGATTTTTTAATTATTAATTATGAAACAGGTCTGCCAGCTTCAGATTGTAAGATTCTTATAAAAAATGTGCCTTTTCTACCCAATAGGGCTAGCATGTGAGGGTTTTATTGCTTGATTGCTTCCCCCCTCCCACCCCCCTTTTTTTGAAGAAGAAAATCAGTATTTTATTTTGGCTGACAACTGCAATGGAAATGTGCTCCCTGCCCATCTATTTCTAATCCCATCAAGGCTTTCTTTTTTTTTTTTTTTTTTACAAGGCTCATTTAAGCTCCGGCCTTTTTCACAAGTCTGTCCCCTTCCACATAAGGATTATGCTCCAGGAAAATCTGACATCAGCTCCATGTCAATGCAGAAGTCTAACACACATTTCTTCCCTGTAGCCTTGCCAATATTGGACCACAAGCCAAAAAGTGCCAGGACATAAGTTTCCAAGTCATCCTGGTATTGGCAGCAACTGCCTCTCAGAATCCGGTCCCTGAGGCTTCACAGTTGGCTCCTGGAAAGGTAAAGGGTTCCTCCTCAAAATCACAGTCCGTGCAAGTTTGTGTTTTCTATGAAAATTAACATGCTGGACAGCAGATGGGACAAGCACACACTAAAGGCCAGATCCTCACATTGGTTACTTCAGCATCATTTGCAAACTTGATGAAACAAGGGCAAACAACAGAACTGGGGCAATTCTCACAAGCAGTAGGTCTGGCCTCCTGCTGCCCAACAATAATGAAAGAGAGATAAGGAAGGAGGGGGAAAAAATCTTTATCCAAAATTCCAGCCCACTTTTGAGCCTCGCTAACAGGACTGATTCTGTCATACCATATAACTAATTCAGATCATTTTTAAGAACACTTGCCAAGCAACAGGCTCCACATTCACCTTGGGAGAGCCACACTACCTTCAGGGATATTGAGCTGAATTAATTTTCCCTTTCTGCTCCCCGTGGTCTATTTTCACCTCTAAGAATTGCTGTTTACTGTGAAAATAAACCTGGGTGCAATCTCATGGAAGTTACTGGCAGCATCCTACAAAAGAGCAAAGCCCACAGCGTTCACACAGTACAAGGAGGTAGAGCATATGACACTTTATTCACAGATATCCTCCTTTGAAAACACTGTCCTTGTGGAACAGTAGTAGATCCAGGTCCTGAACTCATTCTTCTCATCCAGCTATCCCCTTGATTCTTGGCCTTCAGGTGTCATTACTCATTGACTTCAGAATACTCTCTCTACAGAATACTCTCTCCCATTTACCAAGCAGCTCTCTCATGGCTTTTTTTCTGACCACCCTCAAGAGCAGATGCCCACGTGACCTTCTGTTTTCACCTGAGTCCTCACTCTCTTCACACACACATGTCTTATGTATGCAAAGTCTTCAGTTCCTCCCACTCAAGTCGAGTGTAGATGCTTCACATTTATTTCTTTAAGCTTCTCGGTGGAAACTGGGACGTTAAATCCCTTAGGATACTGTGAAAACCCCAGCAGGACACTGGAGGCAACAGGGATTATCTGCCTAAATAGCCACACTTCGATTTCTGACAACTGTGAACCTAGAGCAAGTACCTCTCATTTTGGATCCCTCAGTTAGCCTAGAACAAAGATTCCTGTGCTGTCAGGTCAAGTATGTCTGCTTCTAGGATAGACTTTGTGGGACCATGTCTAGCATGTTATCAGTTTTGTTTCTACTGAGCTTGATCCAGTGCTCAACAAGTTAATGGTGACACTCTGCTGGGTCTTGCTGGTAGTCCAGAAATGCTTCACAACTTCCCATATCTAATCAATCCATTTCCTCACGCTGATTTTCTCCAGAGGGACCTTCAAGGTACTAGGAGGTTACAGCATCACTTTCTTACTCTTAGCCTTTGCTCTGGGGAAGAGGGCTGGCATATCCCATGTTGCAGGAAGGAATCTGCAGGTACCTCATTCACCCACATGAGGCTCAACATCAAAAGTAAAATATATTCATCTTTATTTCTCTTGATCAAGATCTATTTCATAAAAGATTCTTT
Organism: Crypturellus undulatus; assembly: GCA_013389825.1. NCBI lineage: Eukaryota > Metazoa > Chordata > Aves > Tinamiformes > Tinamidae > Crypturellus > Crypturellus undulatus. The sequence continues at coordinate 196,004 of VWPW01014670.1, forward strand.
GGAGCAGGAGATTCTGGTTACATGTATGTCCAAAAACAAACTACGTCAAAGGTCAAGAAGGACTGCTACTTTAAAAACAATAAAGATCTTAGCTGAACTTAGGGGAAGACGTAAAAGCAAATGATCAGAGAGAGAGAAAGCAAGAGACAGAGATAAAGAGAAAAACCAAGGGGAAGATGATTTTCTATCAACAAAACAGCAGGGACAAATTCTAGTTCATCTCGTTGGAAACGTCTCCTTCGTGTGCAAACAGCGCCTGGAGCCAGCACTAATCTCTCAGATTAAAGCCTTTTAATAGCAATTAGTCCTCTCTGCGCACTAACCCACTGGACACTCCACTGCATATTTGGGAAAGGAGGGGGAGACTGGAGGGAGTATCACCAACAGGTTAACTCATAAGTGCCCTGATGTGACCAAACGCTTGTCTCCCATACACGTTTGTGCATAGGCCAGGATGCTATGGCACTGAAACCTGTTTGGATAGCAGCAGAGAACGAGGCCACGTCAGCCTGATGTGTAAATACTTGGATCAAACACAAATTCAGGACGTGGAGTTTCAAAATGACACTATGTCAAGCCAAAGCATTATCTAACCCCAGGCAGCAGCACTGACCTACCACCAGCTCTGAGGACCTGGCAAAGGGAGACAGCCACAAGCAACAGGATGTCCTTAGAGCTACCTTCATGCTGCCAGCCTAGGTATTGCACTTCCCTAAGACACCTTCTACCATTTCTGCAGCAAGGCAGACAGGGAAAAGACTTACTACTCGTGGTTGTTCCATCTCTAAGGTCTTCTCCAGCTCACACGTGCACCATGAGCTTTTACAGGAAACACAAGGAGGTCCCTCACCTGGGATGGGTAGAGGGAGCAGCTCTCACCTCCTGCAGCGGGTGGAAGGAAGCAGAACACTACACCAAGAAACCCAGATCCTACTGAAGACGACTTGTACTGTCTATCAGCCCCATTAGGAAAACAAGGTTGGCTGAAATAGCTGAGGGAGGAAACCAGAGAGCAGAGGATACTGGTGCAAAACAGAATTCTCTGCTCAGAGACTCTGAACTTCTAAATGGCAAGCCAAGCAGAATTTCTTGGAAGGAACATCAGCTGCCCTTCGAGCCATTAGACCACACAGACAGGAGAGAGAAAAACCTTCCATGAGGTGACTGGAGGAAGGGGAGGGAAAGCAACCTTGAGCCATTATTATCATCTCCCCCATGAGCAGTGGGAGCTGCCAGAACCCCTGCACAACCCCATGATGCCCCCCACCCTCGCACACACACACCATCCATAGGGATAGTTCAATTACTATTCAGGCTGGGGGCTGAAGATAGTCTCCTGGCCCTTCTTCTAATGTAAGGTTATTGTAATTGATATGAAGGTAATTGATAATGTGTTACGGTGAATAATGTCTTCAATTTTCTGCTAAATCCCATTTTTGTAGCCATCTGGGCTCCTCCAACTGCCCCCCTGGGACGCAGAGTAATAGATAGTAATTATTCTCAAGTCATTTACTTTTTCAAAGTGTTTAGTGCTTATCTGTTTTACAATTAAAATGGAAACGACCCTGATTCACTTCCTTTCTTTTTTATTTAAATAGCATTCACACACACACACACACACACACACACACTCTCCTACACGCACTGGAGCCTGGAGGGTGTGTGCTATATGCGGGAGTGCATATGTATATACATATTATTGTTACAGAGAAACATACAGAGCAGAAGTATATAGTTCATCAAGCACCTTCACTCAGAGGTGCTGCGAGAGTACAATCACACAACATCCAAATACAAATTGTGTTCCTTCTCCCTGCTTGTCCCCATGGTGATGCTTACAGCGAATGCCTCAAAACACCCCACAGAAACATCTCTAGGGAAGGAGCCCGTGCTGCACAACTTATCAATGCAACACTCGACCACACAGATCCCAAATATCCCAGAAACACACACAGAAATACACTCACCCAACTGATGTCTAGGGACCATACGTTTCACAGGATCAGGTACTGATCTGGATATTGATTGTGAATGCATCAAAGTGGTTCAATTTCACACAGATACTGCATAGATATAAGCCTCCAGAGACACAGCTAGGCACAAAAATGGAAAGACACAGGTTAATATACAGTAGATGCCAGAGTACACATGTAAATAAACCAATGCAAGCTATTAAGTGCACTGCCAAAGGAAAGCATACTTTGCGCAGCAGCTAAAGCTATTTCGGCATATGATCCAAACTTCCACTGGCGTCAGCAGAATCCCTTCAGGTCCTGCCTCAGCTTGTGGTATGCTAGGTGAGATGTAAATGACCATATCCATGGCATTCATGGGGAGCCACAATGCTGAATTTCGGGATTATGATAACAGTTGCAGTCTAAGCCTCAGTAATCAGTGCAGGGATGTCTGCAGCTAAAAAGTATCTCAATGGAGCCCTTGATCCAGCAAAGACTAATGGGAAAATAGTTCAGGAACTTTTCTGGGGTCAATTTTGGGGTTCATCCATTTCAAGCAGAACTCCAGTATGCAAAGGGAAAACCAGTGTAAATGGTGCTGTTTCTAGGATTATTTCAGAAGCGACTTGAACAAGGGATTGTCTCAGATAGAGACAAGCGAACGGCAAGATGCCCATGTTCATCAGGAATCCTTGCTTTGGTCTCTGCAAGATCTCTTGACTATCATCGAACATGTGGAATGACTACATGGCAACCTTTGATAGACTTGCAAAACTAGAATGACACTTTCCTGGGTGCCTTCCTAAAGCCTGAAGATGACAGAGGAACACATTCATTTGTCATAATGTTCATGGGCTCAAACACTGCCACATCCCTAAGAAAAGAGGACTTAGCCAAATGAAGTCATTTCCATATAGTTGCCCTGCAACATCTTCCTCGGGATCACTGGCCATACAGTCAGACTGTGAAAGTACCTAGACAGAGATCGGGAGTCTTCTGTAAACTCCTATACATCTCAAGGCAAAAAAGAAGCCACGTGTGCTCAAACCCCTGACACTGCCCTGACAAAAGCTCTCTGCTTTGCTGTAACCACAAGCCCTCAACAGTAGACAAGAACTGGATCCCCAGAGCCCCAGCACAGAGATGCCCCTCATGGCTTCAGGAGGATGTTCTATAGCGTCTCTGCAGAGACTCTGCTCAGCGATGCAGGCTGCCCCATTACCACCTCTGTTGGCAGCCTCCAGGCTGCTCTGTCTGCAGTAACTGTCCTCACTGCCATTGTAAAGTTTTTGACTTATCCCCAGTGCTAGAAAACATACACAATTATGCACAAGTTGGTGTGAGAAGTAGAAGCTGAAGGAAAGGAAGATAGCAGGGTTCCTGAGACAAAGTTCCTTATGGCCTCCAAGCAGCAAGCATTCCTACAGACTTCAAACATTGAGTCTTTCCAAGATGATTGGTGATATCTGGCTATAAATTAGACCAAATGAGTGGCTGGCATCTGAAATAACCGATATTTCTGCATCTTAAGACAGACTCAAATTTTAGGTAACTACTTTAGGAACCTTCCCAGATCCAGTCCCATGCTCTTGGAGCTCAAACCCTCCCTGGAGTTCAAAGGGAACCCAGGGTCCCTGTCCCACATTTTACTTTTTTTTTTAAGCAGATGATTAAGTCTTCTTTGCCTGTCCAAATGATCAGGTAACAGCATCCCCAACCAGTCCCCCTACATCATCTCCTGGCTGCTCCAGCAGATAGAGCCAAGGCCTCCTGCAGGGAATCGCTGGAATACTGCTGTCCTTTGCTGCCAGGCAAAGGTAGCCCTGTACTTTGAGCAGGAACATCCTGTCATTCTTTTATTTCAGTTGTAGCTGTTTGGGCTGTTGAGAGTTGTATTTTCTTTTTCTCTTTCTCTCTCTCTCCTTTTTAATTCTTTTTAATGACTTTCCCCCATGCAATCGGCACAGGACCGCGCAGAGACTGCTTCCCCCTGCTGAGAGGGAAACAAGACTGAGGGAAAAGGGCACCAAGGGAACTGTTCACATCCTCTATTCATCTCTGCCAGCCCCTGTTCCCTTGTGACTAGCCCCACACAGCCAGGCTGTGTGGAGTTAGCATGGAATGAAGCAGAACCTGAGCCAGGAAAATCTCAACTGGCAGCACAGGGCCTGGCTGGCCACACATGCCAAAGAAAACCAGGGCCTCCCAACCAAGAGTGTGGCCCATATGGTTATGCCACAAGGCCAGCAGCATGGGCTGAGGAGCTGGGGATAATGCTTGTGGTTTGCATGAATCTAGCAAGGATCCTATGGCCAGAGGCAGCTGCTGGAGTCTATGGCTCTGATATTAGGGAACAAGTGAGTGCTGCAGCTTAAGAAGTCGCTGCTAGCAAGCAGAAGAGATTGGCAGAAGAAAAGCTCAAGTCTTACAGGACTCATGACCTCCCTAGCCAAAGCACTTTCAGGCATTGCCATCCTTTATTAGAGCAGCTCCTTCTGCTCCAGCCTGGGGATGGAGCTTGGGAGAAGCCAGGCTCTTCCTCCCCCTGCTCCCTGGCTGCTGTATGTACATCTCAGAGCAGGGTGACAGGTGGAAGCACTTTTAAGGAGGCAAAGTTCATTCCAGCTGGTTGCAGTTGGTAAAGACCAAATCCTCTCCCCACACGGTCCATCTCAGCTAGTTGCAGGGAGTGCCTCGCCTTGGCAAGCAGCTCCATGCTGCACTGCACATGGAACAGCTTTGGAGAAACAGCTGCTGCCATAGCGGGCTCTTCGGATTGCCATGCTGCTGCTAACGAGCCACACGCATGCCAGGCTGCAGCACAGGGGAGCGCACTGAGCTGCCAGCGGCATCGCCTGGAACAGAGGAACTGGCAGTTGGTGAGAAGCTGTGTCCTTACTGCACCGTCCATCTCTGCACGGGACACCTGTCTGCTGGGTTCCTCCCCTAGAAAGCCTCACTTTAATCCTTAATGCTTCCAGCACCAAAGAGGAGCTGTGATCTCCATTATGCCATGTAACAAGCTGCTTGGTGTTCTAGCACCTTCCAAACAGGAAATTTTTCATCAGCTGAGAAAACTTTATCTAGTTAGCATTGCTTTGCCTTCAGCTGTGGGAAATATATACCCCGCACTATGCTTTCATTGATACTGAGTTTTTCCATTGGAAAAAGGAAAAATCCTTAGCTTTTTCTTCTCACTGACCTTTGCTTTTTCTTTTTTTTTTTCTGTAGGGGAAAACAAAACCACATCCCAGGTATAATGAAGCCTAAGCTGTTGCTCAGCCAGCATCTCTACTAGATAGAATGGGTCCTCCTCTATATTATAGCAGCATGCAGTGAGCACAAGCAGGAACAGGGCCAGCCTGTGCTCAGTGCTGCAAAAATTGCAATTTTAAACAACTCCCAGGAAGTCAAAGCCTTTGAACGTGTGCAATCATACAGGGAACAGGGGAACTGAAGCATACAGAAGCCTCCAGGAACACGCTTGTGAGCTAGTAAGGGTATCCCAAAGATTCACCTGCTCTAAGACCCTGTCGTAACAATCATCAGTGATCAGTCACCAACACCCAGGACAGCCCTCAGGGACTAGGTTCTCAGCTGCAAGAGGGCACCCAGCCTGGCGCTTTCCTTGAATGACACCCGAATAGAGAAGACATCAAGATGTGCTGCAAAAATGTTCATTTTAAGTTTGTGGCAATATGACAAAAGATGGGTCCAGTTAAGCACCAAGCAAACAAACTCCAGCTGGATTCAGATCCCAAAGCCTCACTAACATAATTCTTTCCAGCTTGGTGGCAGAACGCCCGCCGTCATCCCCATTCCAACCCAGGTGGCTCTCACACCTGCCATGAAGATTGTGTCACAGTTTAGCTCTCAAAGTGGTAAGCTGTCTGACACGGACTTTCCAAACAAGCAGCCATTCAACCTGCCCAGTCCCAACTGCCCCCCGAGAAATCTCACTTTCTGCCACAAAAGAAGGGAAGATACAAATTCCCTCTGCAATTCCTGCTAGCCTGTCATCAGTCAGACATGACCATGATGAGGAGAAACACAGAAATGTAGGCCAGGAATAAGCAGTGCAATGACCCTTCTGAGGCAAATGCATCCAGACCTTCCTTGGCCAATGTCCTGACGCTGAGACATCTCCAGCCATGATTCCAGGTGCTGTATAGGTAATTGCTAGTACTGCTTCCATGTGCTAAGTTAGCAGAGGTTTCCTACTGTTCCTGCTATCGATATACCTGTTTATTCTTGCTCATCACAGGCTAAACATAGAAAAAATATTATTCACCAGCCTCTATGTACCATCTGTTGAAACACTGGGAAACTGAGTATTTTCCATGTATAATTCTCTCCTGCATTGCCAGAAAGTGATTCCTTTAATCCTTCCTTATAGGCTCCCATTTCCAGCTCCCTGCTCCTTTTCCTATTTGTTTCCTATTTTATCTCCTGTCTTTTCCCATTGTCTCTTTCCAGCTGATCAACATTGCCCTGGAGCTGTAACATTCAGAAATATGAAACAAATCCAGTACAATGAACTATGGGGTTTGAAATAACATTTTGTGCCTCAACACTACTCCTGGCATTGATACATCCCAGAAACAAATATTTATTTTGAGAGAGAACAACATTACTGACTCAGATTGTGATCTACTCTCAGAACTAACTTCCTAGAGAGAGCACCAATTTCTTCCTTATTTAGAGTCATGTTGATCCTTTGCATCCACTCAAAATTCACCAGCCTGAATTTAGGCTACTTCCCCAGCATATAAAAATATGTTGGAATACAACCACCTCCTCCTGTAGATTTGCAGCTTTCTTGCAGCTCCTAGAGACTTTGTCTGGTTAGTTTCCATTTCATTATCAAAATCACTAATCCAAGTATTGATTAAAAGAAGGCAGGCCTAGGCAAAATTCCTGCAAAAACACCTTCCTTTTCCATGGAATAATTATGTCACGGATAAGAACAATATCGTGTCCGGTCAGCAGTAACCAGCATGAATCATATAATCACAGAATCATTATGGTTGGAAAAGATGGACATGACCTGTGTTGAGGCCTGATCCAACTTGGTCCGTAATGAATGCAAGATAGGCATTAATAGAAGCAAAAATCATTTCTGAAAATCAGCATGGAGGTCCAGCAGAGAAAGACTGAAAACTGGAGAATGGTTTCCAGCTCAAACTGGGGTAAAAATCTGGAGAAATCCCTAAACTACATTTTCAGACAAAAAAAACTTTAGACTGTCATTCTCTTTCTGGCCTAATGGACTGGAAGAGAAGAACAGAGAATCTGAACCTCTCAGCAGATCACTCCCATAGCTGGCTTTTCTCTTGCAATTCACAGTATGTATGGATGCCAGGCAGCAGCAGGGGAGAATCAGAGTGGGTATAAGATGTATTTTCCCTCTGCTGTTCTATCCTATATCACTTTATTCTAGTGTACAAAACCAGGAAGAAAAGGACTGTGTTGATAAAATAAATAACCACAAAACAATAAAAAATAGAAAATGTATGTTGCAAAAACTGAAATTTCTCAAATTCTCAAAGCTGAAAAAAAGCCTTATTAAAAGCATTTTTCCTAATTCAAGTATAAAACACTGAGTTTAACTGAAGTTTTCTTCCTGGTGTCGTAGTTAATAAGAAAACACATTTTACTTTATTTATTTAACAAGCTCTGGAAATTTCGAAGGAATCCTCTATTAAAATAGTTCAGGAAAAGTCAAGGATAAAACTGACCTGCTGGGAGGCTGGAAAAAGGCAAGTATTAAAGCTTATATGTGGAGACATTTAAATCACTTGAATGAAACAGCTTCTCCATACAGAAAAATAGATAGGAGGGTATTTACTGTATGTGACATTCTTGCCCACTCACTGGATTGTATTTACCAGCCAGCCTTCCCCTTGAAACGTGATGCAGTCTCTGGGTCTCCGGAACAAGTTTCTGGGTTGCAGACTGTGTGAGACTGAGGCAAGTTCAAGGTGACAAGGCAGATCCAAGGTCAAGCCAGGAGGTTAGTCTAGATCAACAGGCTGAACACAGACTGAACACAGGCATATTTGCAGCTCAGTTGGAAACCAGCACTCCTCCAACATGGCTCAAACAGTAATTAAAACTAAAACCCAAGGCTGAGTTGATATGGGGCCTATGGGCAGAGGGTGTGGGTAGAGACCCCAGGTGATGTTGGTCTATTCCTTGGTTTCTTCAGCCCACCAAATAGGATGCTAGCACTATGGTACCCCAAGTGTGCTTCAGCAAACAGTGAATGGCAACCCCTGTGCTCTACTAGCTTCAAATGGTCCAGGAGGGATAAAGATCTTAGCAATGTTACCTGCCTCTTCTTTTTGATAGAAAAGGCAAGATGTAAGAAAGGTTGAGACAAAGAACATCAATAAATATGACTGAACTCCAACTATGTCCCATTCCACCTAGGACCTCCTCTCTACAGTTTTCCTGAAAGATGGGTCCTCCACAGCTAAATACCATGACACTGAAGGAACAGTAAATAGTTTCAGTTACATAAACAGAAATGACTTCAGTTATGTAAACATAAACTGAATTGTTGTTGACACTCATTAAGACCAATGCGTATCCTCAGAGTCCCCACACCCCGCTCTGGAGCAACAGTCCTGGCCTGCATTGCACCAACATTATTGAAACTCTCTCTTTCTGGAAACTAACTCAGCATGTTATTCCTGGGAGCAAACACACCAAAAAGCCAGAGGCCACACCTTCAGCCCAGCATTGCTCAGTGCAGCAGGGCAGACGTGGCCAGGAGTCCGGGCACTGTGCTGAGGTCAGCTGAGGTGAGGCAGATCAGGTGCCCCTCTCCTGCAAAAGGCTGCACATTGTTCTGCTCTCCTTCCCCAGGCAAGACATCAGCTGTGACCCCAGAGGTCAAGGAGCTCTCAATCGCTTTCCCCCCGACCTCCATCCCTCTCCACGCCCTGCACAGCACTGGACAAACACACCTTGCAGCGGTACCTCTCTCTCGTGCTGCCTCTGCCTTGCTCGTGTCCCTCGTGCAGGCAGGCAGGTCTGCCCCAGTTGGCCCCGGGTGGTTAAGCGGAGGGGTGAGGCAGGTCATGTAGAACCCAGGGCGGAGGCCCGAAACACGTCTCCCCAAGATGACTTCAGCTGCATTCCTGCGAGCCTGGCAACCTCCCGCACACACAAATAAAAGGAAATGAGAAACTCTGCAACAAAGAAACTGGCAGGGAAGCAACAGAGGCACACAGGAACGGGAAACGAGATTAAACACAGGCTCAAGAGCCCCAGCGTGCTGAGCCTTCCTCCCTAAAGCCTTCCTTTAACTTTGATGGGGGAGCACAGGAGCCTTCTTTTCACTTGAAAGAGCAAGAGGAGGGGCTGGATAAAAGCAATCTAGTATTATCCGGAATTGAGAGTGCGAGAGTGTGCTACAAAGCTAAAAAAAGTTAAGTGCAGGCACACAGCTTCCCGGCATACCTTCCTGGATGGAAATCAGGAGCTGAGATCTGAATCTGAGCAGAGGAGAGATCAAAGTAGAGATATTACATGAGGAGTAACAAAACTTAATGCAAGTCAGTTTGGTGAACTTCTTTCCATTTCTCATTTTTCCTCCTTTTTTTTAACAATAACTAATGGGTATTCGAGGCATTGCAATTTATAACAGAAGACAATAATCTGTATCGATAAATACATACTATCTAAGAGTCCATCCCAATTTATCAGACCACATAACTGCATTTATATGAGCTAGAATAACTCATGAATGTGCTTGGTGCTTAGACTTTTGGCAGTGAAACTACTTAAATCAACATGTTACATTACTGTGATAGACTTCACTTGCAGTATGCACTCCAGAATCCATAGTACACCTTGAGGAAGTCTGTGTTAAGAGTCGGTTGTAGCCTTGAGCTCTGTATATCAGTAGCTGTTTCCAGCACAGACTGTGTGTGTTGTGGGGCTGTCTTATCACGGATGTAACACATCTACCTTGCTCTTCATGCATCATTAATCCTCAGATGCTTAGCTGGATCTGGAGTAGGGAAGAAGATGACTCTCTCCATCAAAGGGATGGATTGCTTCAGATAGTAAATGGGAAACACCCAGAAATGCCCCAGAAGCCCCTCTCTATGGATCAGAAGGGACAAGATCTCCATGCAGAGTCATAGCAGTGCAAGAAAATGAGCAAAAAAAAATGGCAGCAAGCCTGAGAATAGCCCAGAGCAACTGTTCTCTTGGGTCTAATCTGATTCCTCGGATGAGTTTTCCCCTTCCATAGCACCTTTTGATGTCAGCAATATTGTTGGTAGACAATAAACTCACCCCCTGCACATACCCCATATACCTGAGAGACAAATATTCCCTTCTGTCCCCATAGAATTAAAGCAGGTAGTAACAAAAGGAAATGGGGCGTTGTGGCAGCCAATACTTTGGCCATAGGAATTACCCTATGAGAGGACAGTTCTATGTAGCAGGAGGCCAGGAGGTCCCCTGGAGGCACTGTCCCAAGCAGACACCAGGCCAGAAGCACTGTCTCCTTCTGATACAATGTGATCTCAGTTCATCTGTCTGGCCTGAATAACATCTGCACCAAGAGGTGAAGAGACAGAGAACTTCAAAGTCAAAAGACTTCTTGGTCATAAACCACAATAGCTCTCAAAGAGATTCTTCTGGTAAATCCATGCACAGGGAAGGTTTGTTTTTTTTTCAAAGCGGCCATAAGCTGGGAAGCTCAGGAAGAGGAACAGTATTTCCCGGAGAGAATGAAGCTGTCAGGATACAGCTGGGACACGTCTTTCTGTCTCTGGTACTATATTTTGATGAGCCTGTAACCTGCTCTGGACCTCAAATTCCCCATCTGCAGAACTGGAAAATGCTTCCTGTGCTGTAAGCCTCGCCCTTAAATACGGTTTGCCCAGATCTCCAGCAGATGTTTTATCCACAGCAAATCAGATGATTTTTCATATTCCTACCATGTTCCATCAATAGGAGGGGCTGATCCGCCTTCACCTGACCTAACCCACAGGATTGCTTACACATAACTCACCAAAGCTGAGCAAAGGGGCAGGAGTGTAGACCAGAAATGAGCAGTTGTGTCTTAGCTCCAGCTTAGAATCTCTACAAGATGATGGTGTATGACATAAAGTTTCCTCAGGCTCAGTTTTTCTTTCTGTAAAACAAATGAGATACCCCCCTGCCAAGGGGTAGCATTTGCTCTCCTGCCCCTCCAACTCCCATAGCACACACTGGTCCCCACATAGGATGAGAACTGGGACTGCCCTGTTTCATGGTAGCTTCTCGCCATGGAACATTCTATTTAATCTGAAAAAATACCAGTGTAAAACTGAGCTTTCTGTCCTGGAAAAAGGAGGCTACTGGAGCTGCCCTGGTAAGGCTGTGTGGAAGTACTGTGGCATCACATTTCTGTCCTCACAGGATATGGGCTGCAAACTGACTCTGCTTAGAGAGAACATTAACTACACCTCTTTATTATTGAGAAGAAATTTATTGGAGACATCCCTCCCTCTCTCCAGCTTTTCCTTTACCTTTGTGGAAAAGTAAACATTTAATTTTTTTTGTTGTTAATAGATTTAATGTTCATTTGTCGGTAGCCTAGGGGCAGGAACGCGTGACATTTCAAATAATTGTTGTTTCGGGCGTATCCTCTGGAGGAAAATGCTGCAAAAGTGTGGAGAAGATTTAAGTAAATTACTGTGTCAGCTTCTATTTATTCCTTACATGATTGCTAGAGGCAGGGCTGCGAGATAACCATTAGAGGCCCAGCCATAAAACAGAAAAGCAGAATTTCAAAAAGCCAGAGTGCCATTACTGGAAAGTTAGTGTGTAACATGTTAAATTATCCCCAAAGTAGGGGGAGGCAGGAGGGGGAGAGGCACATGTCTAAGAGCAAGAGAAAAGATAAAGGGAGAGAGAAGGACTGTATAAGTAAAAACAAAAAGAAAAGAAAAAAAGAGAAAAGAAAAAGAGAAAGAGAAAGAGAAAGAGAAAGAGAAAGAGAAAGAGAAAGAGAAAGAGAAAGAGAAAGAGAAAGAGAAAGAGAAAGAGAAAGAGAAAGAGAAAGAGAAAGAGAAAGAGAAAGAGAAAGAGAAAGAGAAAGAGAAAGAGAAAGAGAAAGAGAAAGAGAAAGAGAAAGAGAAAGAGAAAGAGAAAGAGAAAAGGAAAAAAGAAAAAGGAAAAAGGAATCATTCCACGAGGAAGAAGACAGAAAAAAATGACAGATAGATAAACAGAAGAAGCAAAGGAGGCTAGAGCTTGACCCAAGGCATTTAGTCCTGCAGTCCAGCTCAGAGTCTGCCATGGTGGAAGAGGTTTGGTGTTTGAGTGGGCTGTTGGGCTTGAGACACCCATTTGAGGCCATTGCTATGGGATGACTCAGGAAAGAGAACAGCTGGGCACGTTTTAGGCATGTTTCAAAGCTATGAGACAACTGAGCTGGAGTGGAGTGAAATTGTTCCTCTTCCTGAAGGGGTCACAGACCAGGCAAATCTAGACTGTCTCTGTGTACACAGCAAGCAGCTGGGGCCCATTCTCCAAATTTGGTGCCCACCCAATCCTACGTTGAGCAAGAGATTCTAAAGAGGTTCTAATTTTCTCCCCAGTGAGGCTTCTTGACTCTTTTTTCCCCCTTTACTTTTCACTAACTAGAAAAGATATATTAAAAATACAATGGTTTGTTCTCTTCAAGACTCCCTCCTTCTGCTCCAAAAGCCTACTGTCATTCTAGTGAAGCACAATCAGCTTTATGCTATCCCTCATCAGATCCTCTTCACCTCCTACCTGTCTCGTCTGGGGGACAACATTTTGCTCAAAAGACCAGAGAGGGGCAGAGGCAACTCCAGCTCTGCTCAAGTTCACAGACACGATGCTGCAGGATGACGCTAAGGCTGAAAGCTAGCACATCTTGAGAAAAGAAGGAAAGAAGCCTATCTGTGAGGAATGGGAAATGCTCAAGTTCTCACAGTGAGGCTAGTAAAAAGGGGTAGAGAGAAGCTCATTAGCCTTTAGGAGCAGGTTAAGATCTCATGGAGCAAGAGGCACGTCATACTTGTCATGTGCAGGAGTTTTACTAAAGCATCTAACAAAGCAGGAAAAGAGCCACAGGGGCCGTTCACTCCAGTCAGGCCTGGCTCTTCCAGTGCCTGCACAGCTCACCCATCCCTCAGCTCCCTGCACTAATACTCCTCATCCTGCCCCTCCTGTGGATGGGCAGAAGTCAATCCCGACCTGCCCAGCACCAGCCCCTCCATCAGCCTTTCTCATTCAGCCTTTCTCAACTTCTGTTTATTATTCATGCTTTACAGCTCCACATTGTCATCTGACCCATTGCCCAGAAGCTGCCTGGCTCCCCCTTTCTTTCACTGTAATTTATTTACAACATGAAAAACAATTAAGTTCCAAAAAGACTTTTATTTATCCCAGAAATCTGGTTTTATCTTCCCTAGCATCACTGTCCATTTGTTCCTGATATTACTTCATTTTCCCTCAATCTGTTGCCCCAGGCAAGTTCAGCAGTGCAGGGACGGAGGGGGTAATAAAGTTGGGACGAGAGTCCTGCAACCCCAGGCTCTCTCAGTCAAGACCTCTGTTCCCACCTTCTCTCCAAGAGGACAAGAGTCCAAACACATCCTCAACAATAAATAACCAGAGAGATTTTTTTTCTTAATTTTAACGACTCAGAAGGAAGACTTGCTGGTTAAATCATTGCTAACTCTCAACCTCCTCAATATTTCTTTGCTAATAGACTTCAGGTTTAATTGAAGGCTCTTCTCTGGACTCTGTCTAAGGCACCATTTTCTCTTTAACCCCACCGCTCACAGCCTCACAAAAGCCAATCCATTAAGGGTCTTCATTAGTTTGAGCACCAGCCAACCACCCAAGCGGCAAAGGTCAAACACAGTCACCTGTCACAACATGGCAGTAAAACTACTAATTGTATGGGAACAAATGAGATAAAAAGATGGTACTATTATGCTATTTGATTTATTTTGTTTCCAAAGAGTCATTTAAGTCTAATTTACTTTGCAAGCTATAGAGTGGGCCTGTGTGGATACAGATACTCATGTGAAAAAATGTAGGTGCGTGCATGTGCATGTATTACACACATGTATAGGCACATACATACAGGGGTTGAATGCAAGTCTAGGTAACCATGAAGTCATGGTACCATAAAGACTTACATTTAACTCTTCATACATGTAAAACTCCTTCTTACACTGTAATGGCTCTGCAGTAGTGACACACAATCACATCAGCCCCATTGCTGCCAGTTTGGCTGCCCATGCATCTTGCCTCAGCATCCCAACTGCATGGCAAAAACTGAGGGAGTCAGTGCAGGGTCCCATTTTGGAAGAGGATGTGCCTGGGAGACCTGTTTCCCTTCTTTTAAGCTTAGGAAGAGAAAATGGCCCACGTGCCCTCTGGTGGACAAATGCCATTTTGCAGCTCTAGGATCCAAATGGAAAGCTGGAAGTGGCCATATTTGGAGGCACGGGAAAAGTCATCTCCCTGAGATGTTTTTAAAAGTCTGCTTTTTCTGCAGGTTCTTCTGGAAATCATGACCTCTTAGCATATGCCTGTGGCTGTCAACTGAAAGAAAAAACCTTGGCTTTCTAAACTACACAAACCACTATCTAGCCTCCCTTGATCATAGATATCCAATCAGTGTCCATCTACATCAACACCCGCTTTAATCAAACAGGGGCTACATTTTACTAGAAGATGACACAAATAATGTTTCTCCTGGAATGAAGTTCTTTTTGATCAAAAACAGAACCTAATCTCAGGCCACTATGCATATTTTTTAAAAGAGACTTAACTGTGACTATAAATCTAGTGCTGAAAATAGGTCACCAAGAATTTTTTGAGTGGAGATGAAATATTGTGGGGCATTTCAAGGAACAGACCTCTTGATGTTAATGCACTGGGAACATTGTCTTGGTTGCCCTGTGGTTAGGATCAACTCTCTTCCAGAGCTAACGGAAAAGAGAGTCTCTTACAATATGCAAATGCTAGGAGATGTTACCATCTCATGGCAATGAAATAGCTTCCTCCTACCCATTTAACAGTGTGGTATGACAAATTGTCGGTCTTTATGAGTAGAATTGTTGGAAAAGTGGGAATATTTCCAAGAAGACAACAAATAAACATAATTTCTACTTTTTTCAATGCTTTTCAACCAACTCTGCTCATCAGGGAGTCATGCAGATCATCACAATCAATATTTCCTATTATGCATTGCATAACCAATAAACACTCACATTCAAAAAGGAAAAATGATCACTAGAAACATTTTAGAGTATTACAAAGACAATTTTTAAATGCCTACTTGCACAGGCAAACACTTTAGTTACTATAAACCCAATTGAACAGAGGCAGAGAAAATGAACATTAAGAATGAAGAATGGGCAGATGGTACCTGTTTGAGCATAGCTGGGGAAAGAACCTGAGGAAGATGAAGGAAGCTCATTGCATGGTCACTCTCAGTGCACAAAAGAGCGATTACACATTGAAAATACAGCTTGGATATTGGTAAGACTAGATGAAGGAGGATGCAAGTTCCCTCTCAAGCAGTATGAGCATTTCTGTACAATCACAGCTCCCTCCACAGTGTTGGCCTGGTATGACTCACCTTTCCAACCACTGTTGCCCCTCAGGGAAGAACCTGCCTCCATCAAACATGTGGCCGTGTTGATTCCAGCAAGCAGATGAACAAGACTGAGCATGTTCTTGGCATTCTGGGAGATCACATGGGCATCTGAGCCACGTGAAAAGTAATATATGTCATCCACCTCCTGTTCTGGTGCTACTGGGCTGCAGACACCTCCTTCTTGTCCTGCCTGTTCCTCCTGTAAACAGGAGGGAACTTGACTGAGGCTCCCTGTGCAGCGGTCAGCATTCAAATTAGCCAATCCTATTGCCCATGTTTCAGCTATGCTTCTGCTCCTTTTCTTTCCTCATCTTCTTCTCTGTTTGTCCCTGAATCCTCTCTCCTTGTCCTCCCTCTCATTTTGCTCCCATCTCTTCCCGATTCCCCTCCTCCGCGGCTGAGAGCGGTCAAACCACACTGCACATACCACACTTACCATCAGCAGTTTTCAGCATACTGCAGAGGGTCCCACCAGCCCAAACGCGTGCTGCTTAGCTAACAAAGAGCTCATGAGATAAATGTATTCCTTCAGGCTGGATCTAGAAAAAAGTCATTCACCATCCTGGGTGAGAAACAGACTCCACCAAGCTTGTGACACATCATCCAGTAACTCATGGCCACCAGCACGATTCCACAGTGGAGCTGATTTCCTGAAATAGGAGAAAACAAGTTTTTCTCAGACAGTGGGTCATTTACACAACATGAATGTATCAAGCAAGCTGCAAATGATCTTCAGATGGAAGGAGAAGGAAGGAGGACGACCATAAATGCAATAAAATAGTTTTTTCCTTTTTTGTTATTCAAAAAGCACATTTCAACTCACCTTTTCTATCATCAAAATTTAAAAAAATAATAAACCCCATAGAGCTTCCTGATATGTTTTTCTCCTTCCCCAGATATTCCCCTAATAGGAGAAGGAAAGCAGCAGCTCACAGTTCCAGCAGAGTCCAAACTAGTTATTCTGTCAACTAAGTGCAGTGTATCTGCATTATACACACACACACACACTGCTGCATACAGTATTACACACCCTATCTGAAGAGCAAAGCCAAGGAGCAGAAAGGCTGCAATGCCAGAATTAAAATGGCCTTATAGCATTAATACCCCTGTACATACTGTGCATACTACCAGCTTCAGTTACACATTCTCCACTACATTTCCAAGGAAATGACTTCTTAATCTAGAGTTCAGGATGGATGGTATTCCCATAAGTAGCTCTGCCCTTAATTAATTTTCTCTTTCTTCTCTGTTTGGTTCTAGGCAATATGCTTATTGCTCAAAACTTTCTCTGAAGACAAAACCATTCATTTCTTTTTCCAAGAGCAGCGGAGCGCATTACTTACCTGAACTCACTTATCTTCCAGAAAAACACTTGTTATAATCAGTTTATAGTTAGGAAACTCATCCAAAGAGGAATGAAAGCCCAGAGGTATCTGATTCATTCTGGACACTGTTTCTGTCTTCAGTGCGCTTAGCCCATCATGCACACCCAGCACAGTTCCCACTGAGTTCAGCAGCGACATCTATGAATCAGACCTGCATCGAAAGCTGAAGCAGGGGAAAGCTTGACCCTAAAAATGAATGAGTTATTATAGGGCAAAACCATTCATCCAACATCTCTTTGGAACTCCCCCTTCCATAACCATGAAATCAGCATTTCTTCAGCTGCCAGACCCCGATTCATTCACTGCACAGACCCCAACTTCTGTAAGTAAAAGGTAGAGGTCTTACAGACCTCCTTCACTCTGCTTTACCCTTCAGCATATCCAGGTCAAGTAGTGAAGAAGACAGTAATCCTATTTAAAATGCTTGTAACAAAAGGTTTGTCTATAAGGAATAGAGACACGCAGAGCTAACAGAAGTCAGCAGATCTTATCCAGAGTAATGTTGACTGCAACATGAAAAAAAAAATGCTCTTAATACTATTGTGACTCTTTAGTTTTCCACTGGGGAAGCACGGAAGACAAGATTCTTAGCTTACTTTTTTAAGATGTAGGAAATTACATTCCCTCTCCCTATTCTCCCCAACTCCCAAAAGCCTCAAACGAAAAGAAAAAAGAAAAAAAAAGGCACCACACTGTCAAGAATAATTGGCTGTGCAAACACAATTTAGGAGGCAGCAGATTTGCAGAAAAGTATCTTGGAGTGATGATGAATCACATCCATGAGTCAATAATGTCAAGCTTCTCAGAAAAAAAAAAAGAAGCTACCACACTGGGATTATGAACAGCAGTGTCCTTTGCAACACATGCGAATTATTCTTCCCACTGTAGCCTGTTCCAGAAAGGTCTCCTCCAGTGGGCTACCTTCCATATGAGGCAACCTAAGTAAGGTGCAAATTTACTCAGGACTCTTAAGTTCTGAGGAGTGACACACAAATGATCAGACATCTGTGAAGATGAGCTGGGAGGGAAGACTTGAAGAAAAGGATTTGTTTTAGTTAAAAGAAACTGCAACAATTAAGTTAGAATTGCAACAATTATAATCTTAGTTTAGTTAAAATTTTAGTTTGAACACAGGGAAAAATGTGAGAGTAATAAGTGCTGCAACAGATTTGCCTTAATAGAGGGAGGTGACTTTATTAGAGGTTTCTAAGGACAGATCAGACACACACCTGTCAGAATAGTCTCAGGTAATTGTGATTTTGTCTTGGGAGCAGAGGTACAGACTACAGATCTCCTGAAACTCTTTCCAGATCAGTCTTTGATGTTGGACACAAAGTTCAGTCCTTATGAAATTTCAGCATCCTGATCCAGACTGGGATGCTAGTTCTTTTCAGAGAAACAATCAATATGACATACTTGAAAATGTTTCTTATTTTCCCCAAAGATACAAGTTGGTTAATGAATACTTCAGCTGAACAAATAAGATTTTTGTGCAATATTTAAGACAGTTGGACAAAACCACAAACAATAATAAGTAGGGCCTGGTAAGAAGTTTAGGCAGATCCTAACAACTGCTGTCACTTTCAGTCCCCATTGCAACTCAAGAAATTTGCACCGATTGAAGCAGCAGTGGCTTAGGGAGTTGCTAAATAGCGCTGGGATTACCTGGCGCACAAACGGGAGGGATGAGCGAGCGCTCCAGCTCGGGGCGCAGGGATGCTCCGCACTCCGACCCCAGGCCTCGAGCGCTGCTCGTCACCGCTCCCGCCGCCGCGCCGCGCAGAGGGCGGCCCCGTTCAGCACCGCGGACAGCGCCGGGGCTCCCGCTCCGCCGGGCCCGCCCCGCTGCCGAGCGCTCCCCGATCCACCGCGATGGGACCGGCCCGCACCGCGCTCAGCCTCGAGGAGGTGGCCGGACTCCCCGCCTCCGTGGAGGAAGGAGTCAGATGCCTCAGCGGAACAAACTGCCATCCTGGCCTGTCTGCCAGGCAGCTTTTCACAGTGCAAAATCTTGCATTGTCCAATTATTTGATCAAGTTTCCCTCACTTAAGCTGCAGTCTGTTCAGAAGAACTGCTTAAATCTGCATGTTAAAACTGATTTAGAAATAGAACTCTACATTCTAGCCTAACCTGACACTGATTTTTGATCTAAATTTATTTTAGATGTTTCTATCACTTGTTATCTCAGGAAAAAGCTAGCTCCATGTTGCTAAGGTCCTAACATACTTTTGTCACTGTTACAAATGGCACAAGGTCATTAACCAAGCTAGTTAAGCAGCTCACCAATTTGCTAGTCACCTGGCCAAGCAGAAAACCATCTTGCTACTCAGGCAACCAGACTACTACATTTTACATTTTCAAATAACCCTTAACAAGTAGGAGCTATTGAATGTCCGTAACATCCCATGATCTGTGAATGATTACTTCTATTTTACAACTAGGGAAACTGAGGCACAGAGCCTTGTCCAAGACTACGACACCCAGGCAGGCAGTAAGAAGAAATTCCTGGTTTCCAGTGCTGAATCTGTTCCTTTCCCTAGGAATGGCACAAATGATGCTGACCCATATGATGAAGCTACCAGTGAATACTGATTCATTAACTAAACCATTGGGCAGTCTCACAATTAGCCAACTGATTCACAACTACCTAAATGTTCCACCTAGCCCTGTACTAGCAGGAAAGTTGATAAGAGGAATCCAACTAGGAATGGAGCAGCACCCAGGTAAGTGACAATTAGACAGGGAATGACAGTCAGGCTTTAGGGCCCAGCACTGCAGCTCATGGACACAGGACACACTCCTAGGTGTCTAGGGCAGCAATCAAGCCCTCTGTAAAAAAAAGTAACCTGCCATTCTCTGTCACAGAGGGCTTGATTTGTTAGCTACCCTCTTGTTTTAGCCCTGCCTATTGGTTGGGTTTTCCTATCAGGAGACAGAATTCCTATTTCATTCTCAGGAGCATAAGAACATGGAAAGCAGACAACCAACAGAAAATGTAGCAAAGTGGAAAAGGTTGGACATTTCCATCTAAGTGGCTGGGGAATACCAAGGGCCTGGTGAGATGATTAGCACCCAACCCAAATCAGGGAGCAGCTGTAGTGAAAAAGGCCTGTCTGCATGAAAGCTTTCCTCTGTGGGTAAAGATTCTAGCGTGAAGCATCGAAAAATAGTTTATGAAAGACATGAGACTATTTTTAACATTACAATTACTAACATGTAGGTTCCCAAGAAAAAAAAAATACAGCCGTATATTCAACACCACTCTATTAGCTAGCCAAGAGCCCACAGATAGCCAGTTAGAAACTTGGGGGGTTTTGCAGCAAGGAGATAAAAGGATATAGCAGTTAATTTTTTATCTAAAGCTACTTTAGATTCTTACTGACCTCATCAAGGAATCAGGGACTAATTAGCATGAAGCATCACAAAAGAGGTTTCCAACCCTGAAAAATGCCAGCAAAAAGCAGAACGTTGTGGTCATTTCTGGGTAAACTTTTCATCAATACTTGAGGAATTTCAAGACAAAGTTCTCCCTGTTCAGAAAAATATATATATGTAATAAAAAGTTAAATGGACACTTGAAAAAACAAGGCCAAAGCAGCAGTAGTAGCCTTGCAGAACAGGGCAAGAGCAGGATGCCATACTTACTCTGCTGCCTCCTCCTGAAAGCCAGGGTGCACCTGCTTGGTGCACGCAGGCACAGGCACTTTCTGCCCACAGTAACTTAATGAAAGATTGTTCTTCTGCCTTCTAAAACAAAATGTTTGATTCGAATATTTTGATCAAAGACATAGTCCCAGGCTCATGAATGATGCTGCCTTAAGCAGTCGCAATGCATTAGCCAGACTCTGTGATCCTCTTTTAGCCTCTGTGATTTGCAGGGTGTAATGCCCCCATGAAGATGGTGTCAGCTAGTTCATTTTGACTTCAGGCTGGGGCAGGCGACAAGTGGGGCTCCTGAGCAGCTATACAGGCTTAGCTAATGGGGGATAACTTCTTATACTGAGCTGCACTTGCAATACTGACACCAAGTATTTGCTTTAGGCTTACCCCTCATGCTAATGCCATTAAAATGGTGTGGCTGAGCAGTTCCCAAAGGGATTATCACAAGCCTCCATTTGAGAAGCTCCTCATTTGACGAATCCCTGAGCTGCAACTTGATCTGTAGAATAGGTGTTGGGTCTACCCAGTGTCAAATAGGGTCACCACTACTTTCAAACTCCTTCTCCTTAGAGAAAATTTGCAGCCTACTTTGCAGAAGACAGGGAGCAAAATATTGATATTGACCCTTCCCTGCCCTCTCCAGCCTGCAGGACCGCCAGGCAGCATCCTGGGAAGCCCAGCAGCTTCCCTGGGTCTCCCAGGCCCAGAGAGCTCTTTGTCCACTGCGTACCAGGAACAGGCTAGCAAGGAGGCCAAGAACCATGAAGTGGCCTCCTGCAGCAGAAAAACCTGTGTGGGGATATGTGAAAAATAACCCTGACTTGCTAATCCTAGCTGTGAGCAAACAATTAGCAGGAAGCAGAGGCAAACAGGAAAGCTGATTTAATTATGTGACACTGATACAGCCAGTGAACTGGAGGGGAGGGGAGGGGGGAGTTGGGGATGTGGGGTCAAAACAGTTTGTAAAAATCTGTTTCACAAAAGCTGTTGTTCCCCTCGGGGCAGAGAGAGATTACCGTGGCTCAGTGTCTATCAAACACGGGAAGAGAATAGGGCCAGGGGCAATGAGACAGCTTCCGAGTATGAAGGGCCCTTCTTCTTCTCCGCAGCAACCAGCAGCTTGCCAAAGAATTCCTGTAAGCCCTCGGCCGCTTTGTGTGACTGCTCTGGCTGTGGGGAGCACTGCAGCAGGCCTGCCTTTTGTCGGCAGGGCTCAAAGGGAGCAGGAGAGAGAAAAGGGGAACCAGGGGGAGGAAGAGGGCTTAAGGGGGCTTGTTGTTATCAAAGCCGCAGAGTTTTTTGTGCTAGAGCAGAATCATGCTGCTTCTGAGCCCCTTGAATGTGGCTGTTAATGGAGGCGCTGCAGGGAGACGGAGGGTGGGATTTGCTCCGTGTAAACTCCCCAGGTTCTCCCCCTGCGCGCACCTCGGGCTCAGGGCAGGCGCGTGCTCAGAGGCAGGTGGCCCTGCATCCTCCTCCGCCGCATGCATTGGCATCCAGACACCTGCCCGGGAGCCATGCGCAAACACGCCCCAAAGCACCTGCAACAGACACACGTTCAGACTTGCACAAACACCCATGCTTACACACACCGACCATCTGCAGATTCAGAGATCAACGCACACTCATCCAGACCTGCAAAGACATCACTCCATTGCTGAAGGCATCTACAGCAGGACGCAGAGATACACCTGATGGCACATACGCATACCCCAAACATCTGTGTGCAAGTCCTGCCACAGAAACACAGACAACTATAAACACACATGTAAACCCATCATGGCAGTATTTAAGCACACCTGGTCTAGCATGCACAAGTGACACATGCCCGTCTCTTACTTCAGCCCTTCCTTTACCTTGAGGAAGTCCTGAGTTTCTCTCACAGACACCACGACCAGGTCATAAGAGCCAGCAGAGAACATACTAAGTCACAGTGTTTTAAAAGCACTACCTGTATCACAGGAAAGAGCAACCTGAAGACCCTGGGGAAGCGAAGCTTCAGGAAACAACTTGCAAGTAGGGATCAGGTATTAGCAGTTTTGCAGATACTGTTGCTATGTTTCATGGGCCTGATATTGAAACTGGGAGGTGTCCTAGGTTAACGCAGAGTCAGGGTGAGCAGGATGTTGGAGCTGACGCCAGTTCAAACTCCGGCCTGACTTAGATCACAGAAAGAGTATTAAATGGAGGCACTTCCCCAACCTGACATGTGAGTCCCACAGAGCGTGAGGGATCCAATCTTCTACGGCATCAAAGCCTCCAGGCTTAAAATCACAGAAGAAATTTCTAATGGGGAGCAGAACCTCTACCTCGCCATTCCCCACGAACTTGTACAGGGGAAACACCAACCAAAGACCTTCATGGAAAATCCTAGAGGCTTTTCTGTGAGGCTTTTGGGAAGTCAGGGGTCTGGTCCTCTTCCTAGTTAAAACTTGCCTGTAATAACTCTGAAAGAATTATCCTTTTTTTCCACCTGCCTCTGACAAGGGAATTGTCTTCACATCAACCAGCTTGGTAGCGGGTCTGCTCCAAATGCACATCTAACCCAAGTTCTGCTCAAAACAGCCTTCACCCTCTAAGCAGGATAGTGGAGAGCTGGTCCATCATGAGCCAAGCCAAGTCCCATCCGAGGGACACAGGGTCCTTCAAGCCGCCGGTGCGAGGGGCACCTCACCCTCCCTGCGGCACTGATGCCCTGCACCGTCGCGACGCACCTCCCTGCGCTCAGCCTTGCAGAAACACTCACACGAACACACACGCAACCCCATGCACAAGTGTGAGAGGGCAGTGCCTCTGCATCCCCAGGCCTCCTCTGTTCCCTGCAGCCACCCCAAGCCCAAGCAGAGGCAGCCCGGGAAGGCAGGCAGGGAGCTGGGCAGGGAGGAAGGGGCACCCCAGAGGGGCAGCCGCCTCCGCCAACCCGGGCGGAAAAGTGGGGGGGCCGCGGCGGAGGGGGAGGGGATGGAGGCAAGGCAGGGAGGGCTTCTCATTGTGAGGGAAATTTTATTTTTAACAGATGCTAAGGCAGATGGCACAGAATTAACAGAAAATGGGAGAGGAAAAAAGAGGAAGAACATTACTGGCTCCAGAGAGAGTGGACATTAAAAAAATAAAGAATAAGGGAATGAAAACAAGTTTAAGTACTCTCTCCAGAGGAGGGGGGGAGGGAAAGCGTGAGGCAGAGCAGGGACGAAGCAGCGTGATAATAACCAAAGGCGTGAAATTGCAAAAGTAAAATTTGTGGCACTCGGGAGGGGCTGATAAGGCCCCAGCTTCATTGCAAAACTCACTCAGAAATTACTGATGTGATGTTTTAGCCTTTATCATTAATAATAATTGAGAGTGGGGAGAGGGACGGGGGTGCCTGAAACAAAGAGGGAGAGCGTGTGAGCATCTGAGACCTGGGAAGGAGTGAAAAGTGGGAGCTGAGAGACTAGGGGAAGAGAGGGGCAGGGGTGGAAAAGGGGGCTCCAGTGAGGGAGATAGGGAATAGGGAAGAAGCGAAGGGAAAGCTGGGAAAGGAAGAGACATTTGGCAATGCCAGCCAAAGAAACAGAAGGAGGAAAGAAACCGAGAAGGAAGGTTAACGAAGATGAGAACAAAGGGAAAGGAAAGACACAAACAGAAGTTGGGGAAGAAAATGCCAAAAAGTGAGAGTAGGGGGAAAAGGTGGGAGGAGGGTGAGACAGGGTGAACGAATGGAGAAATGATGGCACAAATGAAAGAGTGGGAGAAGACAGACTACAGGACAGGGAGTAAGAGAGGGGGAGACAAAGAGATATGGCCCTGCCGCTCTCCTCCCAAATTAATTGAGGATACATCAACCCAAGCCACTAAAACAGAGCTATTATGAATGGGTTAGTCACAGGTGGAGTTAAAGGCCTACAGAGGGATATTAGCCAAAATTGAGTGGCTTTTAATTTCTTTCTAACGAGAGATTGTGGCTGGGGAGCCAGACACTGCCTCAGCGTAGCTAGGCCTGAAGGCAGCTAAGCCCGGGAGCCGGCAGCTTCCGCAGCCGCGCAGAGCCACGCGCAGGCCGAACAGCCCCACCAGCGACCTGCCCGCTCGTGGGGCGAGACGGCACGGAGAGTCGGGAAAAGGGGCTGGCAGAGCCCTGCGCCGCTCTCCTCCTCTGCTCCCCAGCGCAGGGCCCAGCCTGATGCCCGCAGGTCTCCGTTTTGCAGCAGGAGGATTCGCGGTGCCCTTCAGGGCTGTGCTTTCCCCGGGAGAAAGCTCCCCCTGAAAGCAGCCGGCTCATCCGCCTCCTGGAGAGACCAGGGAGCTTCGACACAAGACCAGGACATCTGGGTTCTATTTCTGGCTCTGCTGCTGGCAATTCACCACATTTCTCCGTTTCCCCATCTGCTATCTGGGAATAATGCAGTATTGTTAAAACTAAGCACTTAAAAATGATGAATCAGATCAAATCTCCCTTTTCAAAATCATGAGATTGGTTTAAAAAATCATGAGACTTTTAGAAGGGCAGAGGGCACATGCAGGAAGATTCACTTGCCTTCCAAGAGCTCAGTCTGTGGGGCTCCATAGCTGCAAGATTTCTTGCAAGTAGGTTTCTTTTCTCAGCTTGAAAGCTCACAGGTCATCTGGCCACAGGATTTTGGGATAGTGCGGGGAAAAAAAAATTCTAGAGGTGAAAATATTAAGTAACATGAATATTTTTCCATTAGATCCTTGTGCAAATTTTCTGTGAAAGCCTTTTACTTCCCTAAGTATCAACTCATTAAAATCAAAAGGAAGAGGTCAGTTTTAACAGCTCACTCTCCTTGAAGCAACTTTGGAAAGAAAAAAAAAATCCTCAAAACCTGCAGAATCATGACAGCATCTAGTTCTAACATTTTTTAAATAACATTTGCATTATGACTGAAAATGAGTTTTTCATTTTTAAGTTCAACCCACTTAGGTTTAAAAAGGAATTTAAGATGTTGCGCTCAGAACAAAATATTTCTTGTCTGTTCTGATTCAAAATTTGGGGACTGTGCTACAGAAATCAGGAGATTGGATCAGGATTAGAATCAAATTATTCCTTTGCAAAACTATTATGCATTTTGACATGTTATCCCAATCTAGAGCAAGAGTAATTGCAGTTCACAAACTCTTGTAGAAGAAAAAAGACCATTTCCTGCCTGGATCCAATTTCCATCTATATGAGACATTTTAAGAACTGCAGATAGTATGTGCTAAGTGTTCCTAATTTATGTACTTATTTCATCTCATTACCCATATGGCCCAGCCTAAATAATTCCCCCTCTCTCATCTCATCACTGTTCACATACGCACACATCTTCCTCTTCTCTAACCTGAACCCAGACCACGATGGTTTGTGAAAGTCATTCAGGAGTGGATGTGCTTTCAGGTGAAAGACACAAACCAGATGAACTGGAAAGTGCATGGGATCTCTGAGCCAATAAAACCACTTTTGCAGAATATATCTGAAGACCATAGCTGCAGCCAGCACTCCTACAAATTATGGTGAATTCACGTGACAGGGACATGGAAGCACATATGCATGATTCTATCATGTATGCATGACTGTACATGTGGCACTGTTTATGCAACATACATTATACATAACAACCCCAGAGAAGCTACTCTTGATGCATGTAATAACACATGAAATATGTTAACAGTAGCCATGTCTAACGAGCAGGATTCACATCTGAAAATCCTGCTAACTCATCTGAGAAGAATTCATAAATTTGAGAGATAACCAGTCTCAGCAGTGAGGTAAATCTGTGTCACTTGTCTGGATCTTGTTGACACTTATTTGGAGAAACTTTATCCTTCTGAATGAAAGAGCTTGCAAAGAGAGGGCACAATGTTCCTGGGAGAGCATCACCTTCTGCTACGGGGAAAGAAGAGGTAGGAGTTAGGACTCCTGGGCTCCAGTTGCAGTTCAGCTTCATCTCCTTGCCTGCAGCTCTAGCAGAAATCAAGAGTAGCTCCAGGCACATTTGGATTATTTTAAAACATTTCCAAACTATCTTTTAAAGACAAAGGATAAAGTTCACACATATTCTCAGTCAAACTCAACTGGGAGAGGTTGGCAGTGCTGGAGTCCAGCTTGTCCATCTTCTGTGTCTCTTCCACCTCTCCAGTATGAGAACCGCTTATCCACCCATCAGGGCAACAGTCCCACAGCATGAAGCTTGGCCTCAGGAAAGGTTTTACTCTCTCTCCTATTGGGATGAGAGCACTTCTAAGAACATCCTTACAGCAAACAGACAAACAATGTCCTAGGCCAGAATATGCCGGGGATGGAAGGAAGTGGGCTAGGGGATCAGAGCATGTGGCAAGTGCACCATAAGCACAGGAGGGAGGGAGGGAGACAGGGCCCAGAAACCAAGCACAAATAATGCCAACGTATTTCCCCAGTGAGATACCTCACATTTTGCTCAGACAAAACCCCTGAAAAATGCCTCTAGGCTAATGGTTATTTCCTGTCCAAGTGACGCAGGATAAGCTCATGCACAGGTTGAGTCCACACACAGGTTTTCCAGCTCACTTATGCAGGAGCCCTAGCTGAGGGTCTATGCATTTCCTGTTGTAATTCATTTTCTGTCCCTTCTGTCAACACAGAGCAAGAACCATTCCCTGCCATCACGAAAACCTTTTTCAATAGGCCCTGTTCCCCCTGGGCTGCCAGCTGAGGCCGGTCCCTGGAGAGCTACACCCCTCTTAGAGTCTATTAAAGCTCAATTAATGAGGGCTGACTGGCCTCGTTGTCTGGCAAGGGGAGGCAGGATGCTCCTCTCCCTTCCAGGGTCGGAGCTAGTTTACTAGGGTCCAGCCAGCTCATATTACTGTGTCAATTTAATAAGAACAAATCAAGTATAAGAGGGGAGGGAAGCAGTGAGAGGAAGAGTTGTAAGACGAAGGCTCTGAAGGCCACCAGTGCTGCCTAGGCAGTGACTGGCTGGTGAGGCAATGACAAAGGGCACTCTGCTGATTTGCTCTGCAGATACAATGCAAGTGTTTTGATTTACACCTGCAGGGACGCCCTGCCCTCCTGGCACAGGGCACCCTTTCCTACCAACATCTTGCCATGGCAGCCTACCATGGCATCTTATCTGCCCACAGACCCCAAAACACTCCATTTCCATTCTGCCACTGTGCTGCTCCCCACAAGGTTTTGCATCTCCAGCAGTCAAGATTCAGCCTTCCCTGCACTTCAGCAGAGAGCTGTCATCAACATCAATACAAAAAGTTTCTACCAGGGATAAATAGCTTCCCTCCCACCTGCTCCTCCCTCCTTGGATGTGTCTTCTGGGGTCTGAGCCCATAGATAGCATTATACAAATAGATCAGTCATACATCTAGCAGTTGTATTTCATTTGTTACACAGATTCCTTATGGGCAAGGAAAATAAAGAGAGGCTGAAAAATACAAAAGCATTTATTTATTCTTTGTCCCTTAAGGACCTTTTTTTGCAAAGCCGCTTCCATCAGCAAGGGAAAGTGGGGGTAACAGAAAGGAGGAGAGACTGTTTGCTGAAGGTCTAAGCTTGGTTTTGCTGGTCTCCATCATGGTCCCCAGGGCCCAATGTCACACAAGGATCAAGAGGTAAAGCGCTGCTTCTGGCAAGCACGTTTTATCCTCATTCCCCAGGAAGGAAGTGGGGCAGCCGCTCACCAAACGCCTCTGCAGTGTGCCTGAGAACAGGGGCGGGCTAGCCGGGCTCCCCCCAGCAGGGCCGCCTGTCTCCCTGGCTAAGCCATAATGCCACCAGCACTAAGGGAACGTAAGAAAGAAAGCTCATCACATGCAAACCATAGACAGGCACCACAGTATACACATCCAGCCCAGAAAGGTCCACAGAACACGCCTTTGTACATCGCAAATGAGCACCCTGCTCTGTGACACACCTCAAGCCTCTGGTACTCGGCACATATCCACCCCATGGCTGCTCAGGAAGAGAACAGCCCTGCTAAAGTCTCTCCTATTCCCTTTTTGGGAGAACTCATCTGTGCAAATGCTCTCAAACCATCCTCATCCTCACAACTCCTCTCTAATTCTTACTGTTATGAGTGGGATCAAACACACTAACACCCCAGTTTCTCCAGCCTGCAGACACAGGCCCCCTGGGCATCTTCTAGACTGCAAGACTGCTGCACTCCTTATGTAGCCAGGAGATAAGAGCTCTCTTGGGCACTGAGGTGAGGCTGGTGAGAAAATACTTTAAACCCAACGCCTTTCCTCTTACCTTGAATTATTGGAGCACACAAGGCAGCCTGGGGCTGGTTATTTTCAGAGGGCAGACAGGGAGCATGTCCTCTGCTGCCAGCTGTGCCAAGCCCCCAGCCTTCTGCCAAGACTCCAAAATAATCCCATGCTCTTGTGCATCACCTTACTTTCTGGGGCTCTCCAAACACCTTATCTGTTTTCCAGCTGACAGTGGGGAGGACCACAAGAATTGGTACATTCACAGTCCCACCGAATCTGTCTCTACAGACTGGACAGAGAACACGAGGGTAATAGATCTGGTAACAAAAGCAGGGCCTGCACGGGACTGACTGCCGAGGGAACAGAAAGGGGTCAGGGAAGAGGTGCTGACAGACAGCCCCATCAGGCTGGGCACCAGGGAAGAGAGTGACATTTGTCCAACAGACACTGATTCCCCTAGAGATCATGTCTCCAGGGTGCAGTGTTTTCCAAGGCAGCCCAATATGGGTCAAGCTTCCTTCAAGGAAACTGTTTCAGAGGAAGCTGCATGACCAGACCCAAGTAGAAAAAAATGGATGCTGTGTGCCCTGTAGTTTGGCCAGACAGTGACCTCCAAAGGTGCTGGCATCCTTTGCTTCTTGGCAGCACTGCAGTACTGGGCACAGTACCCTATCTTCCTGGCACACATGGCCCTGAGACCTGAGCTATGCCTAGGAAGACAATAGTGCCCTCCCAATTCCCTTAAACCTTGGCAAAAACTGGGTGCTAGCTGCAGATGCCCAAACCACTGTATTTCCCTAGCTTTATCCTGAGCTTTCTGACACCTGCTCTCTGAGTCCAGGCTCACCTTCTTTATCCATGAGGAATTTTATTGGAATGGTGATTCAGGGAGAGCTGAACCTCCATTTAAGAGGAGTCTTGGCTTTGTGCCGTCCCTCATTTAAAATCTTCAGAGTCTCAGAGGTGAATGTGTTCTTGCTGGGAGAAAAAAAAAAATAAAAAGGCATAGAGTGCAAGAGGAGCAGGCCAAGCCCGCTGCACACTGTCTTGGGACATCTATAAGGAGGCAACACGCAACAAGAGAGCTGCCCATTTTCGGGCAGCCCCATACTCGGTGTATTGCAACCCTGCTGCTGAGAGTTCCTCATTTGACAACAGGGCAAAGCAGTGTCCAGGCAAAGAGGCTCCAAGCTTTAGTCAGCTGACCCACGGTGCACACAGGTATCCCCAGGTGCCCAGTGCAGGGGGCTCTTAAGGGAGGAGAACCCAGGGCATCAAGCCCTTGCTGCTCAGTGCATCACCAAGCACCCAAACCCCAGGGCAGACATAAAGTAAAATGCCTGCCCCAAAGCACAGAACAGATTGGCAGGAAACTGGACAGGAATTAAGTGAGGTGAGCGTGGTACCCAGTAAGTCAGTGAAAAAGCCAAGAACGGAATACTGGTCTCATTCCCTCTTATGCTGCCCACATCCTGAGATCCAGCTGCCTCCTGCTGAGCTATCGGGACCCATCACCATAAAGCACCTTTTCCAAACTGACCTGGCGCTGGCATCCAACACAGGCAAGCCAGGCATCAAATTTACAGTTGACTAAAATCATGGTCAGGGCATTGGCTAGGAACCCCTGTGTGCTGTGCTCCTAGAAAGAGCCCTTTCCTAGAAAACTGAGGAAAAATATCCCTCTCTCCTTGCCCCCATGCCCAGCTATGTCTCTCTGAAGCTTTATACCCAAAGGACCACAGACATAGTGGGGACACACAGAGAAAGAGGAGGATAAATAGAAAAAAAAAGATGGAAGGGAGGCAGTGCACAGCAGCAGAGAAAGGAGAAAAAAAAAAAGAAAGAAAGAAGGAGTGGGAAGGGAGAAAGTGAGAAAAAGAGAGAGAGTGAGAAAAATGACAGGAGCTGAATTTTCGGCGCCCTCACTTTAAATCAAGATAAAAGACTGAAATGGAAAATAACAGTCCAGAGAAACCCCTGGACGGCTTTGGGCGTTAATGGAAACACATGGCTGAAGGCTGTAGTGTTGTCAGCTTCCCCGTGCTCTGACATTCCTTTCTGATAATCCGGCCTGCCATAAAATTAGAATAGCAAATACCTCCTGACAAAGATGCATGTTTCCCTCTATTGTGCCATCATAAAAAAAACTCCGCTGGTGACTCGAGGAGCCGCAAACTTCAATTTAAATTTACAGTGCGGCGGAAGGAAAGTGATATGCACTCAAAAATTTTAATAACCTATTAAGTTACGACTTCAATTTCATTTTATGAATATTTTCCTTGGGGAGCAGTGCTATCACAGAGAAAGATAGAAATTTAAAAAAGATAAATAGTGCCATTAATCTCCAACATTTCTCTTCCATTATCCTTGAAAATTAGGAGTTATTTTTGTTCAGATCTTCATGTAATTAGCTCCCTACACTTGATTCACTAGCCAGAAAATGACCATGTTCAGAAAATTAAAAATTTGTCATTAAGTGGAATTTAACATAATATCATTTATCTTTATCTATTCCCCAGCTGACAGCAGGAGCCTTGGAAGTGATACAGGCTTCTGTGTCAGAGAGTAGAGGCAAGTCCTCGACATGAGAGGGAGAGCGCGGGAGTGTGTGGGGGGGAAGGCTATAAGGATGTGGGAGGGTAGAGGGAGACCAGGAGAAGGGAGAGGGGGAGCGCATGAGACAAAAAGGAACTAAGAGCTGGAGTCCTAGGAAGACGGGGAGAAAAGCAGAGTGGGGTATGGGAGGAAAGGGAAAACGCCGGAGAGAGGCAGAAGAGCAGGGCAGACCAAGGCAGGGTGAGGTGTGCTGGAGGGGAAGCAGGAGGGATGAGGAAAAAGGGGGCAGAGAAGGCTGGCAAGGTAAGGCTATATGACGGGCTGCATGGCAGAATCAGGAGTGGGGTCGCCAGGAAGCCAGCTGGATGTCACAGCGAGAACACTCAAGGCCCTGGTGAAACCCTGTCCAGACAGCATCTCTGCGGTTACAAGATCCAGGTGAATATTGGAGGTTGGGAGACCCCTTCCTCTTCAAGAGGAAGTAATCCACCAAGTTCGCCCCTATTCCCATCAAGCTCATTACTATGTTATACGGAAGGGAAACTGAGGCACGGAGTGGGACTATGGCTGGTTAAAGGGCATGGGCAAAAGGAAGGAGGGCTAGGACGGGACTAGAGTCACCCCAGACTGTCAGACCTTTTGAGACCTTCTGCTCTAACTGCTACTCTGCACTTCCTTGCCCCAGCTAATCCTGTGCACGCAGCAGATGCAAGTCCATTTCTCCAGCATGGGGTGAGCCACAACAAGTTCCTTTAGCTTCTGAATCCCTCTCCTGAACCACAACTCTCAGTCCCCTAGGCACCTCATTTAATCTCTGTCTTTCCTACCTTCAGTGGCAAGAGCTGGTAAAATATCTCTCTGGACAAAATGATACAGAATAGGTGGAAGGAAGGAGAAGAACACCATAAAGCAAACACTATGGGCAGGAGCTATTTTAAATAACTGGCTAGCTAAAAAAGCCAAGGACATTAGCTACTCAGCAGTTCCATCACAAGAGCCTGTGCTATTTTAAGCAAACCTCTTTGCCTCTCTATTCTGGCTTAAAGTTGGGGGATTTTTCCACTCCTCCCAAATAAGTTTTGGGGAATTTAATTTATAGCTTTGCTTTCTCCACCTAAATCTAGATTTACAAACTTTGTGCACACATTTGTTTTGTAAGTACATTAAAGCTGGGGGGTGGATCATAAAGATTTGCACATCATTAGAAACAAGGAATTTCACTGCAGCTGAATGACCTTGCACTCTGCTATGCATTTTAGTGTGTAGAATATAATAAATATTTTTACACAAATATCTACTGGCTAGTGCATATTATATTATAGATCTGTATAACAATTGGCCATAAAACAGCAGGAGAACATTCCAGGGTGGACACTCAACACCACTCTACAGCTATAGTTTTTAATGCAACCAAGGGAGTGGGAGTTAGGTACAAAAATTCCCACACAATAGTAGTTTCTATGAGTTCCTGTAACCCACTCTTGGTAGCTATAAACTATCAGCCCAGATCTTTCCATCTACAACATAACTGGATGGGTCAGGGTCACTGTGTTCACCCTGTTGCTGGATACCTGGAAGTGTTGAAATTGCATTGGCACTACTGCAAACCAGCGAGAGATTTTGGCACAAGATCCAAATGTCCTGACTCATTCTAGAAGTCACCTGCGAGTTGCCATCTCTAAGTATCCCACCACTGGTTGCGAGATGCAATGTGGCTTTATGGCTTAGGGCAACTTCTTTATTGTGGTATGTACATAGCCCAAACCAACAGCATGGGCCAGACTACTGGTTTTCATTAGGCAGGGCCTCTGGTCCTAGTTTGGATTCTTATCAGGTGTAAATGAAAGCAGCACTTGCACTACTTGATGCACAGTGAGGGTGAGCAGCAGGCTGTGTCTGGGGAGCTGTAGGGAACAGTTCTGGGACCATTTCCTCACGTCAGTTCTGCAGCCCTCATGTTCCTCTCTGGTTGAAGTGCTGAGTGGGCTCCCAACTCACATTGCCCCAACACCACAGAGCAGACCATCCAGCTACCATCTGAAAGGCCAAGAACTGCCTCACTCCTTCAGCAACTTCCTCCAAACTGATGGTTGGGAAGCTCACAATCCTGCAGACTGCAGAGAAAGACTGTGTAGCCGGGCACACGAGGGTTGATCCTTGTTGGGCATCTTCCCACAGCCATGCTGAGCTGACCCACACAAGTTCCAAGATGCACTTTCCTCCATCTTGGCCACTGCCACAGAGACCTGGTGTCTTCAGAGACTGGAGAGCTCAAGACTGCAATTTCCTTTTACCGCCATGTCCACCAAGCCCCTGCCAAAGCCTTTCAGCTGTGCATCCCAAACCATGCTCCTTCCACCCTTGCTCTCTAACAATCCCTTCCCCACAGGTGTCCTCCCATCATACCACCCACTTAGTCTCATGTTTCTCCTCTCCCATCCTCCACACACCCTTCCCTTTTGCTCCTTCCATTTAACTTCTGTCTTTGCTGTTTCTACCTTCTTTTCTCCACTTCTAGAACTGTTTGATTCACGGTACTCTTAAAGCAGTCTAAGGCCCTTTTTACTCACTTATTACTTATTTACTAAAGTACCTTCACTTTTTTCCTTCATTCCTTGACTTGGTATCTACCATTAGTGCTGCCGCCCTTAAAATCAGCTGTTTTCGCCCACTTTCTTCTTCTACCCACTTCAAGTCCTTTTCATACACCTACAGGCTAAGCCCGACTATTCTCTTCCTTTCCCCCCAAGAATCCCCTGGCCCATCCCCTCCTGCTTCTCCCCTCCCTTCCTCATGCTCCCCCTCCTCACCAGAGTCTCAGTGCTGCAGCCTTAAAGCAGGATAAATGGATATGGATATCGTACAATAAAACCTTCAGAATGGAGAGTTTTGTGCAAGTGAACAGCAGCCAAGCCTGAGAGACTGAAAATTGGATAAAGGGATTAAAACAGTAGCACATTAACAGGAGATTTAGAGTGTAATAAACTCATTTCATAATAATATGTGCGTTGGGGCTGGTAATAAATCATCGCGGGATCCCTGCCTTCCGCAGTGCCGGAACGAGGCAGTGACCCGAAAGCGGGGTAGGATTTCAGCGAGATGTGGATTAATTTCACAGGGTTCTTGGCCAGGAATAGAGCGGCTGTGCCATTGCTGTACAGCTGCTGCTGCCGCTACTGCTGCCTTTCTACAAAAAACACAAAAGGCAAACAAATGAAACCAAACAAGAGGACCTGCCAAGCCCGCCTGGCACACATCTGTGGGGAGGATTGGTGAAACGGCCTTCAGCATTGTAACTCAATGGCCAAACATCAGGGCTTCTCAGACACTTCCCCAGGCAATCTCCTGTCCCCCTCCCATCCAGACTTGTGGGGTTAAGAAGATATAATAGGGCAGAAGTCAGCTAGACAAAAATGCTAAGCTAAGTCAGCACACTAATGGTCCAAATAAGTTTGACTAAGACAGTAGAGGGGAAGTCAAGAATACAACAACCACATGGAATAACTCAGATTACTGGGTAGACCCAAACACAACCCAAGGACAGCTGGGGGTCAGGGAAGGCTCAAAGTCCATTCATGTCTCCTGTGCAAAGCTCACAAGAAGTTACAAAAGGAATGAAGTCTCAGACCTAGAAAGAAGAGAAACATGCTGGAATGTTCCCAGAGAAAGAATACAGATGGACCAAAGCCATAACACAATTAGGTGAGCAAGGACTTTGCAGCAAGAGGTAATAAAGGAATAAAGAACAGGAAAATGCAGTGCAAGTGTCCTGGAATAAAAGACAAAGGGCTTAAGGAGACCAAGGGGAGTTGAGACGGGGTGATCACATCTTAGAGAGGTCTAAAGAGCAAAAAAAGCTTCCCAAAAGAGCGGAACTGAGAATCACCCAGTAGTCAAGGCACTGGCCCCACACGACAGGGGAACTGAGCTCTACTTCTTGCCATGGAGCTTGCCTGGCTGGAGAGCTCTCTGGGAAGGGCCTCCCTTGCTGCACCATAACCTGTAGAAGTGGGGCCCCATTTCTGTAATAGAATCACATAGGGACACAGATGGGTATGGAGCTGAAAATAAGAACCTGTCTTTAGGAAAAGGCAGAATTGTGCCTGTCTTAACAGAACTTCTCTAACCATAAGCTAAGGTTGATCTAGCATGAAGCAGAGAAAAGTACATGTGCATGAGGAAGAGAGAGAGTGAATTGTGAAATCTGAGGTGAATGGCCCAGAGGACAAAATTCAAGTCTCCAAAGAAGAAAACTTTAGGTTTGGAATCTATAGATTCATGGAGATCCTTCTTTTCTAGTATCCCGGAGATTAGCTTACTCACAATGCTTACTTAGCCATGGCTGGAGGAACAACTAACGCGGGCCTTTCATGAAAATATCGCTGTGCAGCGCAAATACTGCGGAAGCAAAGAGACAGCAGCTCACAAATCAGCCCTATACCTATACGAGCAGGCTGAGGGTGTTCAAACCAAACCAGCACATAACTGCCCCTCGAACAGCAGCCCAAGGCTCGCGAGGAGCCTGTGTCTGAGGCAGAAAGCTACGTCCAGCCACATTTTCATCCCATGCGTGCAGTGCCTGCGCACAACCCGCCCTGCATGCAAGTCCGTCAGGGAAGCCCGTTTCCTCCGCACAGGCTGTTCTGCAGCGCCGTGCCGCTGTGTGCAGAGGGCACAGCAGACTCCTGTGGCCTTTTTCAGCAGGTAGGGCAAAGTGGCACCCTGGACATTTAAAGAGGCATTTGAACAGACATCACATCTGTGCTTGGTCTGGCTCTCTGTATTTTTTTCTTTGAGACCTAAGTGCAAACTAACATTAAGTGAAAACTAATATTGACTTATGAACTCAGAGTTATTGAAATGCAACCTCTAATAATCTAAGACGTATGTAAGCTGCTAACTTATTTCGCATAGGGGAAAAAAATCACAATAAGACTAGAGCAATCCTCTTTTCCAATATGATAGTCTTGGGGACACGTTCAACCCAGCCACCACCCAATCAACAGAAGTGGAGTCCAAATCTGAGGTTCAGTTTGGCTCTTGCAGCTTTCGTAAGCAGTGCAGCATAGGGGTAGCCAGTCCAGTTCCAGTCCTGTGCCAAGTAAGGCCACCCGCAGCAAGCCTGGCTGCGGCACAAGGGTCGCACACAAGGACCTCTGCTTGGGCCTACCTAGCCGCTCACAGGCCTCATGGACACGACTACCCCTCTGTGCTGGTTAACGCATCCCCTTGGGATAGAGGAAGCACAGGGTCTGGTTCATTTTCTGAACTACTTGAACTACTCAGTGTCAGGACATGAGCTTCTTTCCACACAGGGTGCTCAAAGCACAAGTTTATTGATTTCACTAGTTCAGCTGTTTTTGATAAAACAGGTTAATTCCAGTCAGGAAGTTCCCATGATACTGTTGTATGAACATTGCTATGCTCCCACCAGACATTTTCATTTCAGTGAAATTATGCTATATTTCAAGGAGAAAAGATTGACAAAAGAATTCCAGCCAGCACATGTCTCCCCATTCCCTGCTCCACACTGTCCCTAGGCAGCTAGGGTAATGCACTCAGGAACCAGCAGAAAAACTGACATTTTGAAAATGCATTGCTTAAAAAATGATGTTTAGTAAATACTTAAGATAAAAAAGAAACATTTAACATAAGACAAGGTTTAGCATTAATAAGCCTTCATAAAAGCCAGGTGTTTTCCCTCAAAATATATTTCAATTTTAATTTTCAATAAAGACTTGAAAATGCAATCAACAAACCCAAAGCAGTCAGCTGGTTTATTAAGACAATTGTGGTGGGAAAGGAGGAAGGAGCAGCTCACTTGCCCTTATTTTCTAACAGATCCCAGCTCAGCAACGCGGGAGCCCCAATACTCCATCCAAGGTGGTCAATCAGGACACGCACAGGTACCAGCTGTAGCCACCAGTACCAGCTCCCTCACAGGCAGCCCGCAGGGTCATAAAAGCCCAAGAAATCAGAGCCCCCTAGCATGGAGCTGGTGCATGCCGGACTCCACGTCAGTTTTAGCCAGGCAGGATGGTGTCACGGTGGGAGGCAATAGCAGCATTGCTCTTCATCTAAGCTGGCTTTCAGTCATTACCAGAGCTCTTGCCACATCACTGAAGTGTAAATTCGCTCAGTAAATCACACCAGCTTCACCGTTACAAAATAGTACTCAAGAAGCACTAATAAAGCAGAAGAAATTGGATTTGCATTGAAGTCAACCTGCCACTTCAGCTGTCAGTCACTGACAATCAAGGGCCCCTAAGCACCATCCAAACAGACTTCCCTGGTAGCATAGGAACTTTGCAAGCTTGGGAAGGAGTGAATATTATTCAGCACAGGAATTTTTATATGCTTTTTAGATTCCTTCCTCCCTAAACACACACACCCCAAAAGAGCCAAAAAGACCCGAGGACCAAAATGTTGTGTAACAGCTGGTGGACAGCAAACAAGAACAGTGAGTTACTCTGAAAAGTGACTGAATAATCAAGTGGCTGGAAAGCACCTTGATTTCTCTTCTGTTGGATTCAATGGAGCAGTTTCCTTCCATTCCCACTCCCTTAGTGAGTGATTTAAGAAAAAAAATAAAATTCTAGAAACGACCAGTCAATTTGACAAGCTGTTTCAGTTGGAAAATACCAGGAGAAGGGATCTGAAAATGCTAAAAAAACCTCAAATTCAGTATCTTACAAACATTATTTCTTGACTCTGAGTCAAGATTATTTTTTTGTGTGTGTGTATTAGAGAAAACAGCTAAAAGTTATATTTGGAGAGTTAAATGTGAAGACTTGGAATTACTAGCACTCATGTTTATTAAGGTTGATACAAATATGCTCTGCATGACAGTTCTGATGTGTGCTTTTTTGTTCCTCCTCAAAAACAGTCAACAGCAAACAGTCAATCCCGGGAAAGTGTTCCAACCAAAACATAATAGAATTCTCCAAACTAAAACTTTGTTCCACTTGTTAAAGGAAGATGGAAAACTATGAAAACAAAACAAAGAAACTAATCCAAAAATCTTCTCTAGACTTCAACCTTCTCTTACAGAAAGAGACAGCAAGGCAGAAAGGGAGAGAAAAGGGTCTTAAAGGTAATGAAAGCACCAAAAACAGGCAAAAAAAAAAAGTTTCTAGAAAAGCATAAAGGATTTTTTACATGAAAGGCTGTTGCTGTTTTGCAACATTCTCCTTAAGATAAAAAATGACTTGTAAAATGAAATTAAAATCTCTGCTTCTTTCCCTCACCACCAAGGCACAGGTGCAGTGACCTCCTTCACCAGTTTCAGGGTTGCCCCATTGGAAAGGGTCCCCATCCAGGACACAGGGCTAGCTCTGTGGCTGGTGAGCTAAAATACACCATTGATTTTTTTTGTCACAAAATGTCATTGCAATGCAGTTGCATGATATTGCACTGGCCAGAAATCACCTTCAAGCCAGTTTAGTGGTATGACATGGTACGTCGTCAACAGTAAATCTGGTCTAGGAGGCAACAATCTATTCCGATGCTGATCACTGAAGACATCAGAATCAATTAAATGCCTGTTGTTAATCATGCTACCTGGCCTACAGACAAAGCACCTTGTTCTGTAACCTTCTATGCTTTTATTAGCAGAACAGACTTGCATCAGGTTGATTTTTGTATAAGAGACCTACAAGGACCATCCAGTGTGGTAAGAAATGGCATTACTGCAGTCAAGCACTGAGCCCAGTCCCAGCAGAAATTGAACCCTGAGGAAGTGTAGTTGAGTGCTGCTTGGCCCAGCCCTAAGCTCAAATCTTTGTCTGAAAGACCAGCAGCATTCACTAGTGTGGTGCAACCTAGGTCTCAGGGGGACAATACCTCCCCATTTAAATTGCACCTGTCAGGTGGAGTTATCTACAATTCCCATTGCAAAGTTATATAACACTTCCCTGTATGCGAATGAAAAAGCTGCCTCACTTGGGTGGGAACAGTATAGGATACAAATATGGGAACAAGAGGTGAGGCAGATGGGATCATGGCTGACAAGAGCTATCAGGGAAAAGGTGCAGGAATAATCCAAAATCTGGAAAGCAAGACCTGAGAAGAACTGAAACTGTTCAGTCTAGAAAGGAAATGCCTGAGACATTCCTAGTAGGTAAAAGGCTACGCAAAACAGAAAGGAATATTTCCTTCTCCACGTCCTCAGTGGAGAGAAAAAGGGCTTAATCTGCAGCAATATCCAGCCTAGGCACAAGGACAAAGTTTCTAGTGCAGAGACAGGTAAAGCACTGGAGTAGATTGGTGCAGAGCAGCTGTGAGGTCTCCATAACTGGAAGCTTTTGGAAGGAGTTTAGAAAAATAACCAGCCCAAGAGGTTTGGATACAGATGATTTTGCCTGTGGAGATGACCTCAAAATGCTTCTTCCAGAATTATTTTTTTTTTCCTGATAAGGATATTTAAATTAAAGAAACAAAGTCACAGTAAAGCTGACAGATATGTTCACTGACGAGTATTAGACCAATGGAAAGAGAAGACTAAGAAGATCAGGAGCCGAAACATGGACATGACTTAGTACTTGCTTTGGCAGTAGTTTCAAAAAAATAAACGAGAAGGCCAGTGTATAGTAATTTCCTTCTTTAGTGTCCTAAAGTATTTCCAAAATATCCAGGCCAAAAGGCTGTAATATGTCTGCATCAATAGAAACCTTTCTCTTGACTTATAAGGAAATATTTTGATTTTTTTTTCCTTTTTTATGTTAAATACTAAAGTACACTTCTCCATGGAACAGTACTTTCCATTAATACAGACATTTTATTACAAAATAAGGGAAGATACAATGTTTGGACTTGTTTAGAACTTTTTTCCCCTCCGCTGAGAAAATGCATTCAGATCTGACACCAGCATTTTCAGATTGTTCTGTATCTGCATTTTCTTTCAAAAAAAATCTAAGCAAGTGATTTCTGACAGTGGCTTAGATTGTCCCTCTAGTTTGTCTCATAAGGTAGAGACTCTCATACCTTTCTTCATCCATATGAATTTACAAATCTGTCCTGCTCTAATAGAATCAAAGTCTTTGCCGGTATAATTTTAGGGGACCCATTGGCATTTGTTGATGGCACCCTTGGCCCTGAATGTTCATCTGAAACTGATAAATCTATTGCATGTAGCAGCTACATGACAGATCTACATGGATACTTCCCAGAACTCTGCAGCCTGGTCAATAAATACTTGTCTCCAAAAGTGAGCAATCAGCCCAGATTCTTTTACCTGAGTGTAATAGCTACAGCAAGTTGCCCAGTGAGTGTAAGGAATAAGGTAAACTAAACATCATTTCACACCCATTACTTCTTTCTGAAGGATGAAACTTGCACACGTGCGCCCAGCCACAAGCGCTATGGGTCACTACAAACAGAATTTCAGCAGGTTCAACTGCTTCTGGGTACAACAGTCACATCCCCAGCTCCTGCAATCCAGCATCTTGCCACTACTCATACAAAGTCCTGTTGATTTGCTCGCCTCCAGCTAAGGAGATGGAGTTTGTCATCCAATGGGAAATTCCATATTTTTAAGGAGGATTTGCTGATAGCACTAGTAAATAAGAGTGTTTCTCACATGGTCTGTCCTGACCTTTCTGTCAAATGAGCGCTATTCTCGCACTTACTGTCATTGCTCTCAAATGTCTTGTGCATACAGATCTTGCTGTGAACTAGAGAACATACTTTGTGTGAACTTCATGGTTTTTATCACCTGAGTATTAGTCATTCTCAGTATGTTTCTGTTGCATTAATGGAAAAATATGAGAGCCCTCCGGTGGTAAAAATAATACCTTTAATTTCCCACAGATGATAACCAGAGACTGTAACCCAGCAGATAAAGTGCCTACTTCAGCTTTCAAAGGTGCAGCTGTGAGTTCAGAACCATATCTTCCATATAGTTTCTCCTCATTTTATTCACTCGTGTTACTTTTAATTAATACCTCTTGATTTAGTGGGACAATTGCAACAGCAACAATAGCTGCCACCACAACCACTACCAAAGGGTCAAATTGAGACAGGCATTAGGCAGCAAATGCTGTAGGAATGCAACCTAGAATGATGAAAGCTCATTTTAAAGTGAAAAAATGCACCGATTTACACCAAATGCACAAAGTACCTGATTAAACTGAAACAGTGAGAGTTTCAGCTTCAAAAAAGCTTTCTTCCTCACAGGAATTGCTTAAAAAAAATACAGATTCCCAATAATGAACTTTTATCAGCTAAGAGGCTAAGAACATAAAACCACCATGTTAGATTAATCCAGAACTATTTCTTCCACCTCTCCCAAATATTTCACTTTTAAAACTACATATTTACCAAAGAAATAGTATGCCAGAGAAACCAGAGGGGGAAAGAAAGATCAAACTTAGCCTTTGCAAAATGAAAAAAAGAGAGTATTTCAGAGCAACCAAAGCATACTGTTTCATTCCAAAATAGCCCTTGTATTTTGATTTTACATTTTCTCTATATAACATTCTTAAATTTCATTTAAGAAAAGTCAATCTCAAAACAGTCAAAACAACAGAGGAAAAAATGAAAGGTTGTTTTCCTTCTAAATCTTACAAAGTAGTATTGGACTCTTCCTATATTTTTCCTTTGGATCAAAAAAGTAGTTTTTAGCAAATAAGTCCTTTAAAAACCGGGGTAGCTGCATCTGCCCACTCTGCTTGGCTCAGCACGAGGGAAGGGCTTGTGACAGTTACTGAGTAGCAAGTGGTAAGAGGTAAGTGTCATCAGGATGACAACCAGGACTCCAAAGCACCAATGGGAGCATTATCCTTTTATTGCTACACACGTGAAATACTCACCTAGCTGTCTCAGAACCATTCCTCTAGCCTTCGTAATTGCAACTGAAAGGGACACACAGATCCATATGATCCAATGTGTCTATATCCCCATTTGGGAGACAAACCAGTTACCTCCTCTCATCACCTAAAAAGGGCAGAGAGGGATATCAAAGATGAGAAATCCACCACACACAGCACGTTCTTGAAAAGAGTCGCAGTAAAGGCTGCTCTTGAGGGAGATGCTCTTTTCATGTAGGGACAGAACAGCAACAGCTTGTCCTGGTCACATCACCATTCCATGGACTTGCAGTGCTGGGGACAGACTTTCAGGCTGGTTGTTCACTTCCCAAAGGACAAAATCGGGGCCCAAATCCTCTTGTTCTTTGATGCCTCCTCAGGAGGTAAAAACACAGGGGCACCACAGGAAGGCTCAAATCTTCATGTATCCTGGCTGAGGACCTTCCTATGCCCTGTGCTACCCTATATCCCCAACATGCGCAGTTTTGAGCAATTCCTCACTCCAAGTCATTTCAGCCTCCTAGCAGTGTGGCGCCCAGCTTGAAACACATTTTATAGGTAGCTATAAGCTATATTTATAACCACAAGCTATAGCAGTAGAATATAACTACTTAAGCTCTTTGCCTGAACTGTTACACTGCGGGGAAAGAAAACATGGTTTACGTCAAATTAGGAGCAGATGATGTTCTAGCAAGTCCAACTGACAACAGCAGCAAGGAGTTAGTCTAAGGTGCATAGGGACGGAAGTATTTCCTTACCCGGTATAGCAACTCACAGCCCGAAGAGCTTTCCTCAGGCCTGCGCAGGGTACTGTTCTGCGAGAAGGACCTGCCTGCTCAAACATGCAGGGATGTCACATGAGAAAGCAGAAGGCAAGACCCACCACGCAGATCTGAGGAGGATACATTGGTGGCCTATGCAGCAACTGCTCTTCCTGCGAGCACACAGGCTCCGTTCACCCTGACTATTTTCAGAGCCAGTTGACTGATGCAGGCACCATAATGTTTTGCATTAAGCTTATGCTTCTTTGCTGTTCACAGTGCTGGAAAAGGATTTTTCCAGATCTCCCAAGCACCATCCAGTCTTTTCTACCTGGGCACTGAGCTCAGAAGTAGAGAAGATGCAGAGAAGAGTCTGGAATGCACAGCCCCCTTCCTGAACAATTTAAATGCTTCCTTTGTCCAGCTTTTGTCCTCTTTCCAATGATGTTCTATCTACAGTGTTACACAAAAGCAGAGAGCTCATAATGCTCATGCAGAAGGTCACACTATGTTACCAGCTGAGTATAGCCTTAACTTCAGCCTCAAGAGTTTTGTGCTACATCCAGCCTGTATTGATCAGCCATCACTGACTGACTCCAGGTGCCACTTTGTGAGCACAGAAGAAAACACTCGGAGCAGGGCAAGTCCCTTGACATCGACTGCACAAAGGTATAGATTCCTTCTGCTGCTATTCACAGCGCCTGGGGAAGATGAGATCAGATATAATGAGGCAAGAGTGAGACTTA
Organism: Crypturellus undulatus; assembly: GCA_013389825.1. Taxonomy (NCBI): domain Eukaryota; kingdom Metazoa; phylum Chordata; class Aves; order Tinamiformes; family Tinamidae; genus Crypturellus; species Crypturellus undulatus. Next base: position 239,708 of record VWPW01014670.1, read on the forward strand.
TAGTGAGGTCTTCCCATGCCAGGAGCTCAGATCTCTTCAAATCTTTATCTTCTAGAAGCCTGACAAGAAACTCTGGAAAAAGCAAACATTTCTAAGCTAACTCATGGCACTGCAGATGAGAAGGCAGTAAGTACAAATTTTCCTTTCTCATGTGCTTCTTTCTTTGACCTCGGCTCAAAGATGCAATGACCTAAGTTGGTATGTCCCTACTCTTCTCATTCTACAAACCATGTTTGCCATTGCTTTCCTCTCCTCCAGCCCCACTACCTCCACATGATGGTCTTTACCCATTTAGAAGGTTTCCATGGTCAGGTACAGAGACTGCAGAGTATTTGCCAGTAATGGAAGTATTGTGGAGTCTCCGGTGCGCATCCCAAACTGTATCATTAAAGCCCCACAGGAATGGTGGAAGAAGCGTAAAGCAGCTGTGTTTCACAAAGGACTGTGCGCTATTGTTCCCTAAAGGCTTACAGCAAATGTACTCTCCAAACCTCCCAACGCCCCAGCAGATTACCAGCCATGTTTGTAAAGACCCAGTATTCCGACTATGGATTTATTTTGTTCTCCCATCTCCCTCTTTTTTAAGAAAAAAAAAAATGAAAAGCATCACAGCACAGCAGCCACCACTGCTGCAGCAGCTCCGTGCAAGTCACATCAATTCCATTCCCAGGGGTGCAAACCAATTTCTCTTGTTTTTCCGCCCGTCTCTCTGGCTGAACCTCCAGCAGCCTTCAATCCCATTAATCCAAGCACTGCTGGCGATGACGAAGACTGATTTCACCAGCAAACGATCAATTTGTATCTCCCCCCCTTTTTTTTTCCCCTTCTCTTTTTTTTTTTTTTTTGGTATGATGTACAAAATATCATGAAAAAGGCGTTAGTGGTGATAGTTCCACAACAGTGAAATAATAGAGTAATAAGGCAATCCACTTTTGACCTTGCAGGACAGCTAATTCATCTACCCATCTATCTTAATTATTCCCTGGGTTACAAAAGAGAAACTGTACAATTCATTCATTCCACGGTGACAATTCCATTTTCCACCCCCAGTAAAGCACCATCCTTTCTCTGCAGTGATCCTGCCATAAGCCACATCCCTTAGCCTACTAACACCAGCCCACATGCAAACCATCATTAAAGACCTCATCCAAAGCCTGTTGAAGTTGACCAAGTGAGGCTCTTGCTGACCCTAGCACATGCCAGATTAGGCTATTTGACACCTTCTCCTCACTTTAAGCAAACAAGAAAGGCCATCTTCAAAGCCCAGCAAAGGTAGGAGTGGTATCTCTGGCCATGCAGCCTGCCTGTTTCCCAAAAGCCCAATCTTAGATCTTCTCTCAATGCAATGGAGAGAAGGAATCCAACAGAAAGGTGGGTATAACCTAGGAAAGACTGTGAAATCTGTTTGCACTGGGTGAGAAGAAAATAGGACCTCTGAATTTGGAGATTACATGATGATAAGTGTTCACAGAAGATATAGCTAGACAGTGGAGAAGATTCAAAAAACCACCTCTGATGGCACTGCTCAAAGACCTGTTATGTCACCTGCTGATTATTAATGTGGCCAGCAAGTTAGTATCTTGGCATCAAATGTGACCTTACATGTATACATCTCTGCTGCTCTATCTAGGAGGCTAATGCCCATAAGCTACATGGTTTTAGGCATGGCATCTGCAGAAGACTATTCACACATGAGTCTCTTGAACCTGCAGGTAGAGAGGCTGATACAGATATGTATCTCTGCTCTTTACAAAAGCCAAGATTAGTCTTTATCTCCAATAGCAGAGGTGCCTTTGGGTGTTTGCAGTGCTAAAATCTCATGAGGCCCTTTCATAGCCTAACAGCAGCTGGGAAGGAGGAAAGGCAAAGGAGGAAAAGAAGGTCCTTTAAAGAAAATAGTAGGGACTGAAACCGATTCCACTGACTCTTCATAGCTTCTCACATGAGTTAACTTGAGATAAAAGGCAACAGAAGTCCCCAGATGGGCCAGATGCCCGAGGTCAGATCATCAATTCTCCTAGGAAGGACCCTTGGCTAATGTACCCTTAAAGACCTGCTCACTCCTAGTATTCCAATACTCACTTTAGATATTGTTCAAGGTCATATCTGGGCTCCACGACTCAGTATATCCAGATTTCTTTTGGACTTTCTCAGAAATCCTCACCTCACTCCCCTCAAATTGCTCAAGTCTGTATCTCTGCTTGTCTCTCCAATATCCATTTCCTCTTCCCTAGTTTAGGTGCACCTCTCCCTTAAATACTCAGTACTCAGCATCTACTTGTCTCTGCAGCAGATCACCACAATTTTCCTGCCTAGTTTCTCCATGCCTCATCCAGCCATCTCCACTTTGTCCTGGCAGCCCATGCCACATCCACTCACTCTCTCATTCCTCTTTTCTTAGCCATCCTGGAATCCTCTACTTGTGAATCAAAAGTTTGGAATGTGTGAGATATCAGGCACCACTATGGCACTGCTGCTGTTTTCCTCTTTGCCATGTCCAATCCGAGATTTTAACTTCTTGATAGAAGCCAGGTTGTCTTATGTGATGTTTGTATAGTGGCTCATCAATATGCAGTGCTTTACAAACGAGTATGATTATTAGTCACACAAAGATACCACCTTTGGCTCTGGAATCCCTGAGCTACAGATTGCTGGAAGCAGGGAAGCACACCAGAGAGGTTTCATAGCTGTTTTTCAACCCCGTACAGTTTTTGGTTTTTTTTTTTTTTTTTTTTTTTTTTTTTTTTTTTTTCTTCATGAGTCCCATTAGCAACAAGATACTGCACTAGGCAGGCTTTGATCTAACTCAGTGTTGCTCTTCACATATATTATGCTGACCTGAATAATAGGAAACATCTATATTTTAGGAGCAGAGACTGTAAACAGAGAAGTCTGTACTATACATTTCAGCACACACAACCAGAGCCTGAAGTCACACATATATCTGCTACTTGGACATGCTCTGACCCCTAGGGTTGCCCCCTAACTCAGGCCTGAGAACCCAACACCCCTTGACAAGGGCATACAGGCCACAGTGCCTCTGAGCAGCAAGAACAGCCGAGTTGAAGCCCCAAGGCAAAGCCTGCACTCACGGTTCTGCCTCACTGTCAGTCTCGGCCCGCAGTATTTCACTGGAGCCTGTGTGGTGAGTCCAGGCTCTGGAGAGTAGCTAGAGGCCACAAACACATGGACTACAACAATTACTACAGCAGGGCACAGAGATCCTATGGTCCACAGTGACCAGAAGCAGCAGGACCAAAGCATGGCAAGCTGATGGGCTAGCACAGGTTGCTGCTAGCTGTTGCAAATGCAAAAATCTGTACCATATCTACCCCAAGTCCCAGCAGTGGAGCTAACAGTGCACAGTGCCATAGCACAGACGCACATAACTGGTCTGCAGTTACGATACTGGCCACTGGATGAGGAAAGTGTATGTCAGACCCCGAGTGACAGAGGTTCTCAGTGTGATCCTGGTCAATTCATCTGACCTGTGAGTCCATTCTCACATAAAAGAGGGCCACACATCTGCTTTTTAGCATTGCTTAGACATGTTGACAAATGCTCCTTGGGGGAAGGTACAGTCTCCAGCCTCTCAGGAATTTCCCAGTCTTCTTCCATGGGAGTCTCCTCAGTTCCCTGAGCTTTTGTCAGGTGCCTTCCTGACCCCAAGACCTTGGAGCCTTCCTTAACCTACAACCTGAGTTCTACTCTTTGAAAGTCCCCCTCTTCCTCTCAGTTCCCTCCTTCAGCAATAATCCCTTTTCCTCAGACTGAGCACATAGAATCCTTCAAGTCATCGTTCAAACTAACCTCGAGCACAATCCTCCTCTTCGCTCCAGCAGGCCCTGAGCACCGTGGCAGTGAACTGGAAGGCACTACTAGGTAGCAGACCACTTTCTGATAACGTGTCTGCAGGATGACAGGGGGGCCCTGTATGCCAATACTGCACTGGTGCAACACCCTTGTTTTCAAACACCAGGAATTCATGCTGAAGGAACTTTGTTCTCCCCTCTTAAATTAATCTTTCCCTGTTTCCTGCTGCAGTGGCCTTTGGGGTTTGCAGGAACCTCTCCCACCCCAAGCCAGAGCTGCTAGCCTTTCTCCTGGCACTGGAGACAGTACAGCTGTACAGCGGAAAGCTTTGATCTCAAAGGCTGATGCAGGCACAAAGCTTTTGGAATCACATACTTCCCTATTCCCCAGCAGAGCGGAGTTCCTTGCTCAGCTGAAAGTTAATTTTTGGGGTTGTGCTTCTTTACTTACTCTTAAATAGCCTGCAAAGCAGCTCTGAAAGCTAAATACTGCGCTCCTGGGACCCCATGACCTTTCCCAGGCACTCCTCAAGACAAAAGGGGAGCAAAGCAAGGGAAAGGGAAGAACAAGCAGGATAATGGAGGTCCTGGCCAAAGAAAAAGTTTCAGAGGAGAGAAAAAGGAAGAAATGAAAAAGAGGAGGGAAGGAGAGAAAAAGGAAGGAGAGAGAGAGGGAGCAGCAATAATAAGGTCATTTGTTACAGGAGCTACTCCTAGTCTGTGTGTATGTAACACAATTTGAGCTAATTGTATTGCCCTCACTTTGGGGACGCTGGTGTCTGTCTCTGAAGCTTTTTCTAATTTCCCCCCTTAATGTACGATTTCAGAATCTTTCATTCTAATGATTTTAATGCAATCAGCAAAACTATGCATGTAATTGTCTTTGGCACGGCACTCGCTGGAGTGGCACTCAGGGACAGCTCCCTGAACCCAGGACTCCGGCAGGAGAATGCAAAACAGGCCTGTTTTCAATCACCGCGGCAGAAGGCAGCCGGCAACGTCTGCGAAAGGCTGCCGAAAAAAAAACATTTGTCGGAAGACAATGACAAAAAAGGGGGTCTCAGCTCGGTGCTATTCAGAGACAATTTGTAAGCACGGCTGTTGAAGTCGATCCAAAGGCTCCGGAACAGCTGGAGCTTTGCAGTGATTGATAAGTGCGCCCAGGAGAACTTCATTTCTGCCTGAATGAAGACAAAAGCCCCGCGATGCTGGGCGGATGGGTAATGTCACTATCATTAAGTAGTGAGAGTGGATATGCCAGACCTTCAGATGGGGACACAGTCAGGGCTACGAGGAGAGGTCAGGGCACCCTCCCTTCCTTCCCATCCCCGCCAGCTCTTTCCCCTCCGTGACTCCCACCCTCCCCACACACACACACTTTCAGCACCAACACACCCTTTGCCAATTGTAGTGTCCATATAATGAAAGTTCCTCTGACTCACGATATCAAACCACAGGTTTCTCCCTCTTTTCTTCATGAGTACTGCCAACGTGGTCCTTTCAGCCCTATCAGGGCTGGCTTTGGTCAACGGAGTCTCCAGGCCATCCATCCACATGTAGCTTTTCCAGGGACAAGATGGTTGTTGCTCATGGTAAAAAACTCAGAGGACAACCAGCCTTGAGAATCACCTTCAGTACCTAAGCTTGGGTAACTCCCACTGAAGGCCTCTCTTTCCTCATTTATGGCTCACCAATACCTTCCAACATTTCAAGCTCACATTTCCAAAGTCACATCCATCTGAAATTTTTGGTTAACTCTGCGAGAACAGTCAGAGTATCACTACAACAGAGGAAGGCATAAGAAATGTGGAGGAAATCCTTGTGGAACTGAATGCTTCCTGAATATCACCTTTCTGTTAGTATTTTAGGTCAAGTCCCTCTCACATAATGCCGTTACTTCTGTTCAGATCACACACCCTAGGAGAGTACAGGGCTACAGTTCCCTGGCAGGGATCCTTGGCCAAGGCCAAGGCAGATGAACTTGGAAGCAAGAGCAGCAGCTTCAGGATAGAGTGATTTGAGATTTCTTCCAAACTCTATTGCTGATTTGAGACAAATATCACACTACAACTTTTTCCTGTGCTGACTCCAAGATCTCTACTGTGCAAAGTCCACATCTCTGCTATGCAGTTCTGAGTGCAATGAAACCCCACCCTGACCTGGGGCTCTAATGTACCCCAGACATGACTCTGAGGGGTCCCTGTCAGCCGCCAGAGTTTTCCTGCCATATTGCCACTACACCCGAAGTCATCAAGCAAAGCTACTCAGAGAGGGGCAAACCCAGCTCTCAAACGAGGGCATCATCATTCCCCTGTGCTGCACATCAGATCCATATGACCCTGTTAACACCTGAACCTTGGTTCCTGTATCCTTTACATATCGCTCCCCCAAGGAAGGGAGCTGAGACACCCCAAAGACTGTCCCGCTTTGCAAAAGATGATGGCAAACAGCCATCAGCTGGACAGCTCCAGCAAACAGCTGTTTGGAGCCCAGGAGGCTGAAACTGATGCTTCTCTGACTCATTTGATGACACCTATCAGTAGCCCTGTCCCAACATAGACTATTAGTTTTTGTGTAATGAAAAGGCGGGTTTTGTCTCATGTTTGTACAGAACTTGCAGTGTGCCTAGAGCTCTCAAAACCAGAGGTAAGAGCAACCTCCACACAACTCCAACACACACCTACATAAAAAGCCGTATGACATCCCTCTGTACCTTCTGTTCGTAGCAAGAACACAGCCAGCTGACATTCCCTCAGTCTCCCTCCAGACTCCAGGAACCTTTTGCTGAAGCAACTTTCTTTTCCTCCCAACTTACTTCCACCCAACCAGCATCTTGCTCTCTCAGCAGGATGAGGGAATAGCACCGGGCAGTAATCAGCAGGAACCCAGGTTCCTGTTGGTTTGTGAGGAACACTGGCCCAGCTGCTATTTGTACACGTCATTTGGAACCTCCGCACTCAGCACTGTCGTTGCCAAAGCCACCACTAAAATGTGCACATCGTTCCCTAATCTTGCTGTCTCCAGAGCTGGCACTGCCTGATCGTTCTGCCTTCCTGCTCAACCAGCTAAACAGTTATGCAGAGCACTGCAGTGGCGAGGAGGTCTCACATGGTTGGACCTCAGTGTGTACCTTGGTGGTCCCTTGCAGGCATCCTTCCTGAGCTGGTAACCCTACCAACTGCAGCAATAGGAAAGCAGCTCTCAGAGCATCTTGGTGGCAGACTGATCACAGCAGACGCATTTTAGAGAGAGAGGCACTAGAACAGCCTAGTGGTCCCTGTTAACTAAGAAAGCGGATGCTAATGTCTATGTTGCTTACAACTCCTCTCCTCCCTTGAGTGAAGCTACCTAGGTTTCTGGACATCCATCCTGTAGATGGCTGTAATGATAGAGGAACACACTTGTGAAAGCAGAAACATCTTTTTTTTTTTTTTCTGGGTCTGCACATTCAACAGTGATGTCACTGGTAACACACCAGAGCAAAGCTTTAGCAGCAAGCTTAGCAGAAGCAAAACATCCAACTTCAATGATCTGGACCTACAGACACTTGGTTACAACCAAGATTTCTTGTGCTCTCAGTTGAGCTCAGTCAGGCCTAAGCATTCAGCACAGTGACTGGGAATTGCAATAACATCTTCCCCATGTGATAGTTCATTTCTAACAGCTACCAGGTTCCAGCTTCTAGAAGGAGTAGAAACAGCCACGGTATCTCGCAGGAGACTTCCTGCTCTTGATTTTTTTTTTTTTTTGGCATAGAAAAAGATTCAGTGAATCCAATGGAATTTTCTCAATCTTTTACAGCAGTCTTGGATATCTGCTTAGCCTGATCCTCTTGCTGGCTGTAGCTCAGTCTTCCAGTTGACACCTTTAGCACAACTGACAATCCTGTTCAGTATCATCATGGCTTGCAGGTAGCTCAGTGGTAAACAGACTCCTTGGGTTAGGTCATACCATCAGCTACAAGCACCCCAAGGCCCATCCCTGATTGCACCGGATTACATCTTTTTGGGTTCGGAGACCTTGGGTGTCTGAGGGCACCAGGCACAAGAGCACTAGGCCAAGCAGATTGAGAAAAGTTTGCACAGGCAACACATAAGGCAGTTACTGGGAGGGCAGGCATGGGAAAGGTGGCCGGTGCTTTTAGCAATGTGCAGATTCTATTCCCACCATGGGAACACACAGCAGAACCAAAGGTAGTCCCAAGACCTGAGACCAAGATTGCAGTCGCATATGGTGCTGGCAGGATTTGATCAGTTTGTGAGCCACCCTACCATAAGCTATGACCATAGGGCTGGGCAGGACCCAAAATCTCCTCCAACCTGCCTTTGTCCCCACTGGGATCGACGCAGTAATAAACAGTGATCAGTTTTGACAGGGAGCATCCAAGTGTCTGGCATACTGCTAGGTGAGGGCAAGGCGTTCTGTTACAGGAGGTGATCCCTGGGGCTTGCCTGTCATGATGGCCGCAGCAAATTCGCACTGCCCACTGCCTCTTGAAAGGTGGTAACAAAGGTGTGAGCCTCTAAGCCTGACTGGCTCATGGAGTTAAAACCCAGTGAACCCAACCAGATCAGTGATAAAGCCAGAGCTCTGCTGAATTGGTCATTCTCTTGCTCTCTCATTCTCTGTCTGACCCCTCTTTTGCATGGTTCATGGAATCGGCAAAACTCCCTGACACAGAAACTGGAAGACACTCGATCTGTCGGTAACAATTTCCAGCGACTTTGACGGGAACAGGCAGAGCACAGGAATAAAAAAAGGGGAAAAAAATCCTTCTACTTTCGATTCTTCTGGCTCCCTGTCCCTCATTCGTTTCTCCTTTGGTTCCTCTCTTTTCCAGTGCTTGTGAGCATTTCTTTTTCTTGCCTGCTTTGGACAGATAAAAACACAGCACAGGGCCTGCAGGAAGAACCCCAACCTGAGCCATGAAACAGACCCCTCATCATACAGGAAAGCCTATCTACACACAGAAGGGTAGTACGAGACCTGAACACTCCTTTCTTTAAAGTCCCCACTGCTCTCACAAAGCTCTGGTTCTCTTCCCAGGCCTACAGTTGCTTGCACTGGCATGAAGATCTGGAAGAGACTGAAAAAGATGGAGCTAGTGGTAATATATGCCCAAATGCTATTTACATTTTTAGGCCAGCTTGGCAAGAAAAGGGGAAATTACCTCGTCAAGAGATAACTATTGCTGCTAGAAAAAGCCACTTGCCATGTTGCCTTTAATTCATTTCAGAACTGCTAGCTCCAGCTAAACTCACCAGGAGCTGCAGGCAGAGGTCTGAGCGATGGAGCTGCTCCAGCCTTCAGTCCATCAACAGGCTGTCAAGTTTTGCATTGACCCAGCTGTCCCTTTCTGCTTTGCATTGGCTCCACTTAGCCAGCTCTAGTCAGTAGTTTTGTCCATTGCCACAAAGGGAAGGGCAACTTATGCTTGAGACACTGCTGCTGCTCGCTGAAGAGCTGGAGTTTAGTTTTGCTGCAGACTCCCTGGCCACATTCTGGGGAGTTACGGAAACTCTTCAAGGTTTTTGTGGTGACCTATGCCAACTCAGCCATGGGGCCATCTCAACGCCCATGCTGGCCAGTCAGGTGGCATTTGGAAATGCTCCTCTATGGTCAGTAGGACTGAAGACCAGCTGAGTGCCTCTAACTTCTAAAGGCTGCTTACACTGCAAAACCCTGGGGACAACAGGGCTTGTGCACCACAAGCTAGGAGCACATCCCATTCCTTGGCAGGACAGGATAGGATGCTGATTCAACAGGACATCCAAAGAAAGAAAAGGGGACAACTACATCAAAGGGCTTATAGGAGTGAGCAGGGAGAGGCTGTAACAAGCCACAGCACTGATAAAACCAATATACTGTCCTTGCACACTTGGCACCCACATTCATTTAGACTGCAGTCTTCAGAGCAGCTGTTGTCACCAGTCATGCTTCATATGCCACCTAGCACCCAGATCCCCAGCTGAAACTGGAGCCACTAGGCCACAAAAGCATCAATGAAAATACTCAAACAGACAAACTCTACGCATGGAACATCCTTCAGGCAGAACCACTCAGACAATAGGACACAGCTGTTTATAGTGCCTCTGATAGCAAGACCTTTTCTTCAAGCTCTGAATTGCTCCAAACTGTCTATAAGTATTCAAGTTGATACAAAATGCAAACAACTGTCAAAGCTTAAGGAGTCTCAGTCATGGAAAAAAATCAAGGCAGAGAAAGTGAGAAGGAAAAATCGGATTCTCTCTGCCTTGCTACCCCTCCCTCCAAAGTTGTTACAAGTCGCTTCAAGGCTGCATTCACCACAACCACTCCAGTTCTGGGCTCACACCAGTAAAGCAGTTTGAAGTGAACAGTCATGTAGCTGGACAACATGGTTAAACAAGATTACAGCTAATCCTGCTTTCACAGTGGGATACTAGAGAATTTAGCTGACCTTTGTTAAATAAGCTCAGCGCACCCCTTGAGAGATGGTGAATTACTGGAAGCCTAGCAAAAAATATCTGTGCTTGAGGCATGCCTGGAGAAACAGGTTTTTCCTCCCCTGAACAAGAGGCTACAGTCCTCTGCCCTTTCCTTGGGCAAAGATGCAGTTCTTCCACGCTAAGGGAACAGGCTACCCCTCTACCTAACAGCCAGTTGTGTCTCATCTACAAAACAACTCAGCAAGAAGTGCTGGTCTGGGCAGCATGGGAGAGATACTCCTGCATGGTGAAACACACCAGCTGCTGAACTGCAAACTCCAACAGAGGAGGTTGATCTGCCAGCAGAAAACATCCTGCTTCCCCTTCTGACACCTGGTCACAGGCTGCCCTCTGGGCTGCTGGGACCTGCATGGGACCTTTACAGTGTTTTTGTGAGGACAAGCAACACCTGAGAAGATGAGCCTGTAAGATATCAATGTTGTAAGATCCCTTTACCAGTATACTATGAAACCAGCAGTACAACATGAACCCAGAGAGCCCCATGGCCAAATGCAGCCAGCCTAAACTTCACTGCTACACTACATATTTCCTTTGGGAAGTTCAAAAACCTTCAAAATCAGCAAAAATACCTACCCACTTGGTCAAGCACTAACTGGAATTTAGGTCAATTCCATCTGCTTTGCTGAAGCAGTAGATGAGAGAGCAGTGCTCTCTGGAGCTTTTTGATCCATCTTTGGCTGAGGTGAATTTGATGAGACAGAGGTCATATGGGGTGACATCAGCAGAGACATTAACCTCCTCCAACTTGAAATGTAGGCTGCTTCTTCTCCAACATAATAGAAGCAGCAGCCACTATTACAGACTTATATCTGGGGTGTTCCACTCAGCTTTTAACAGCTGGAGCAAAACACTGACTAGGGCTAGCCCCTCTGAAGGGAGTAGAGCTGGGATAATTCCCACCTAGTAAAGATCTTACCCAGTTTTCTCTCTGGGTATCCATACACTGCTTCATGGCTAAACACGGACAATTCCATTTGTCCAGCTCTGAAATGACAAGCTCGTTGATGAAAAATTAAAAATAAATAAAAATAAATAATAGAGGTCCTCTATATAATTTTTTATTTTTGTCTTTTCCTTTGGTCCATATCTTTCTTTTTTTACTTTCTCCCACCTCCCCTGAGCCTTTCATCAGGCCCTCTGGAGGGGAGAAGAGCAACAAGGTCAGTGTCTTGTGGGAAAACAACTACTGAATATGAAACGCCAGAGGACTTACCAGTCTTCCATTGGTACCACAAGGAGCTCTTAGTGCAGGATGTGAACAGAAGGGCTTTCAGAGCGATTCACTGACTCCTCAAAACACATTTCACCACTTGAGCTCTGTGACTGCTCACTCTGTTGTATCCAGCTAGGAAGAGGAACCACATCCAGTCCTGCCAACCCATCCTAGGCAGAGGGAAGGCAGGTGTAGACAAGTAGAGACGCACTCAGCAGCAGCAGTGCTGTGCAGCAGCACGGGGTTATTAGAGCCAGCTCTTCAGTGGAAGCCACATGTGGTGCTTTGACTGGCTTGTAACACCTGATGCAGCCCCAAACACCTACAAGTTAGCCCAACCCTCTGCTGACACCAGAAACCACAACAGCTCTGACATCACCAGCACCTAATCCTTTTTGACACCTGCAGACTCATCCTAAACCCTTCACATCACCATCATCAGCATGTCAGTACCCTTCCTCCCCTTAACCCTAGTGATTATGGTTGGACTTGATCCTGAAGGTCTTTTCCAATCATAAGAATTACCAGGAGAAGACTAGACAAAGGCAGGAAGACAGCAACGTGATGGACCATAGGTTTTGGGTTATATATTCTGCTCTGCGCAGGTCTCCAGCTCATCACCAACCCCACGCTTCAGGAGGCTGGTATTTTTAACCTTGCTTACTTACCATATTGTGTGATCCATAGCCCTTGAGTTGCGCGCAATCCCCATTTTGGGCAACCAGATGGAAAGGAGCTCAGGCTTCCTCTAATCCAGCTCTCTCTACCCACTGATTTTTCCCGAATACCAGTAGTTGTATTTAGGGATCACCCAAGTACCACATAAAACCATTTCTCTCTTAACTTGCTACTACCTAATGCAAATCACAGGCAAAGACACATATAAGCTCCAGTGACCTGCAAGAGATTGTGCGCTACCACCTGACCAACTTTAAGTCTTGAAAATGAATGTTTTACTGTCAAACATACATCTCAACTACCAAGAATGGTCTCTGCTCAAAAATTGGTGCAGGTAACATGTTCCTCCAGGAGGTGAAAAGAATGTAGACAGTATATCATGCCTACCCTTGTAATTAAGGACTCGCTGGCAGAGACAAGTAAAACTTGCCTGATCCCAAGCGAGCTATGTCGATTCACGCTTACTAAGGTTCCAGAGTCCGACTTTTGGGTAGGCTGTCTGGGAGACATCGGGCTGTCTCTCAGCTCCTGCAGATCCCACATACTGCAATGAGGTGCTGTTGTTTACAACAGACCACTGCTCAGGAAAAAAATCTCCTGGTCTCAAACGTGACCTTTCCATCAGAGGTCAACAAAAAGTCATCAGTGATTTCATCAGATATCAACCAACTCAATTGCCCTTACGTGCACACACAGCAGTAACAACGCACAGGTCATACTCATTTCCTTGTGTGACTCAGTCACTCTGAGCCCAAGGCCACCAGTTAGAAGAAAGAAAGATCGTCTGAGATCCTGAATTAGATTTCTGTTCTCAGCTCAGATCTCATTCTCAGAAATATGCCTACTGAGTGATTACAGGAATTACACCCCTATGGCAGCACAGGAGGTAGTCTAGGGACAAGGGGGCTCTACTGCAACAACATAAATCAGTGTGGCTCTACCGACACTCCAGCACCTCTACTTAGACTGAGGATCTGCTCCACTGTATTTACTCTGTGGATTTCTTTGGCTGCTGTCCAATATTGGTATGGGAAAGACAATAAAGAAATGAAAGAAAAATATAGACATGAGGGTGACTATTTTCCAAAGAGAAAACACTTGCTCTAGTTGTCAATGATTTACAGGGTCATGTTGTTCATTGTTGACAGATCTTAGTATTTATCACATTCATTGCTGGAGCACCAAGGACCCCACACAGGAGCTCAGGCTGCATGGTGCAAGGTGCTGTACAAATACCGAGAGCTGTCAGGGAGATAAAAGCACCTGAGTCCTGCCAGCTGCTGCCACTGCAGAAGATACTGCAGATTCACAGCAGGAAATAAAAAGGAGCCAATAGGGGGAAGATGGCAGGTGTCCAGAGTGCCAGAGTATTTCTCAGCTCAGCACAGAACAAAAAAGATTCTCTTCACTCCATCAAGTTTATTGGTAAGTTCACAAATGCTAAACGCTTGCATCATTTTTAACACTTTCTTACTAGCCACAAGGCTATCAAAACGCACAGGAACTGCCCATGCAACCAGAATGCTGATCAGGAGGTTACCTAATTATTATTATTGGTATAATTACAGATTTATGCAGGCTGCCTCTATCAAGACAGGCACTGTATTCCCTTTGTGAGATAACTTTTTCTTTGCTCTTCACAGAAGGGTTAGTGGCTTCACATATGAAATAATATACCAGCAAGTTGCTCTGCAAAAGCCCTTGCCGAAAAGGCATAGGTCTACACTAAACATATATATATATACACACACACACACACACTTGTTTCGCCTATGAACAACCTCTCAGGGGTGCAGATAAGGAGGAACCCTCCTGAAATCAGTACACCAGACACTCCACTAATACAGATCAGTGCAGTTTCATTGGCTTCCTATAAAAGCCCCACAGACATGAAGCTGGCAGGAGAGAGCAATCAGGCCCTGTCCGAGATCACCCTGTGTCCATATGCTGTTCTTCATTACAAAGTGTGATCCATGTGCCCGGAGGCGCCGGCGAAGGCCAGCATCCCCACTCCACTGAGTTCTGCACTGATCAGTAATGACATACAGCACCTGCTTCAACAATTTGCAGTGAAAAGAGACTGAAACTAGGGACATTCTGGATACGACCTCAGGAGAGGAAATCTCTGCCAAGGCTCATAATTATATGAGCCCTTTATAAGAACATTTTTCTTTAGGTCTTAACTCCTGGTGCCCCAGTTGAGCTTATACTAATCTTACAGAGAAAGTTTCTACCTCTTATCCAAAGAAAAGCTTCACGAGTCCAACTTTCAGGCTGCCCTTTCTGCCCATTTCTGGTTTCCAACTGCATCTTCAGTGCATGGCACATTAGTCATTGGTTGGGTTGCCCCTCAATTCTTTTTGTGCTAAATCAGCCTGGAGTGAACTACAAGCCTGAAGAGAAAAAGAGCATAAAGCAAAGGCTAGGTAGCAAAATGTCACTGAAACTCTCGTGAGCCAGAAGTGACACAAACTTTCCAGCCAGTTTTTCAAAGTGTCTGTACTTGAGTCAGAATTACCAGCTCGACGTACACATTTATTTTACTTATTTATTATTCAGATCTAAAGAAGTCATTTATCTCTGTCAAGAAAGCAAGTGAAATATCAGCACACACTGGGGAAGAAAATAAATACACCACTGCTGTGAGATGGTGCTGTGGGAGCTGCACAGCAGAGCTGGCAACCAGAACCCTGTGAGGGTCACAGTGGCACTAAGAGCTCCTCTATGTTCTAGACCATTATTTGACTGGGTTATTTTAGTTAAAGGGAGAAAAAGAAGTTTTCCAAATGGCAACTGCTGCTAAGGACATCCACAACATCCATTCCCACATACATACTGTAACAAAAAAAGGACAAGAGGCTGTAGGGCCTTCAGACTGCACCACACCTGTAGCTCTCGTGGGAAGAAAGCCAAAGCTACTTGCAGCCAGTTTAGTTCCAAAGGCATCTCTGAGGCAGCTTTCCTGAACTGTGCTGCAGATCTCAAAGTGACCTACAGCTCAGCAGCACAACCCAGCCAAGCTGTCTCCGTAAGAGATTTCAAGAGGGTTCTCAGAAGAAAGCCTCAGGGCCAAGTCTCACAGTGCCCCAATGTCCTCTATGATCTCTCTCCACCTCAGTGGGTTTTATGCCACACAGTCAGAACATGGAGCAGGTTGGAAGGGACCTGTGGGGATTGTCCAGTCCAACTCCTCATGCTCAAAGCTGGGTCAACAAGAACAGGCTCCTCAAGGTTGTTTCCAGTGAGGTTTTGGCCATCTCCAACCTCCCTGGGCAACCCCTTCCAGTGTATGATCCCACTGAAATGAGGGGTATATGGCTCACACCTTGAGGTGTTCTGACACCTTCTAACCTAATTTGTCAACTGTGTCAGAAATGGTACAAAATCACTCCACTGTTCCCAGCCAGTGTGTAACAGAAATATTGCAATAAACCCTCTGCAATAGGATTTGGAGTCCAACTGAGATCAGAGTCCTGTATGCTACATCTGTCACACTATGAATGGAAAAAAAACAGGAAAAGATAGACACACAATGCTGAGAGGTGTCATGGCTCAAACTCACACAGCAGTGGGGACTAAAACCAGGGTCCTTGAATCTTCTGTTCACTTGACAGCATCAGAACTTTGCTAAAACCATCCATAATGAAGTAACTTTGTATTCTGCTTTACCACCAACACTGATGACATTTTTCACTACCCCACAACTAGTAAATACCCGCTACTGCATGTTTAGCCTCTACTTCCTTTTCTGTTCACCTTTCTGTAAAGGAGGGACCACCTGCAAGACAGTTCCCCATTTATAAGTATTCCTCACAAAGGAAACATGATCCCATCTTTATTCCAGTAATCCATCTTCAAAAGGTCTAACTATTCTTATGAAAGAAATCTGAGGTCACTGAAATTATCTGCTCTTATTTTTTCAGAGTCAGTTAGCTACAGAAATAGCAAGTGGCCAGAAGACAGAAATTTCCAGATGTACCAAGAGCTTCGCATGTCAGACTCTTACAAGACTTTGTCTTACTAGAAGTACCAGATACAAACACATACCCCCCCTTCAGGGCAGTGATACACCTGCCTCGAGAACCACAGGTTTTTCCAATTGTCACCTTTTGCCAGCAATTTTCTGGTTAAAGGAAAAGCAGAAGGAAAGTTAAAGACTAACAACAGCTGCTCCGGTGCCTTCCCCAGATGTTCAGCTACATTCAGCCCGTTAACGGGTTGAGAAATCATTTGTCAGCAAAGGTTTTGCTGCCTTGCAGGCTTATCTTTGAGACAACATGGTACTTAAAGATCTCACTCTCACCCTGCCACACTTACCATCTAGAAACACCTTGTCATTTCTTAAACCAGCAAACTCAGTATTGTTTCTTTAGGTTGCAGAAATTCAGTGCTATGGAGGGCAGAGACGCAGAGAGGCATCCACGCAGTTAAGATCGCTCGCATGCTCTTACAGCAATCCAAAAGTTTCACAAACAGGAAAAGTTAGTCTAGCCCTCCCGAGTCCCTGTTCTAGCCTATCTCCCTGCTGGAGAGAATGCCGTCGTCTGCCGATTGCCATTCAATTACTGTTATAGTCCCCTATTACAGGGATTGATTGCAGAGGTCAGTAAAAGGCAGAATTACAACCGAGTGTTAATGTTGAGATCAGGGATATGGTTAAGATCAGGGTGAAGCAGAGTGGCTCATGTCCAAAGCTATAGCAGGTCAAATTACAAACAGCAAAAGGCAGTTGAAGCAAACCAGTGTTAGGACCTCTTAACACCCAGTATCAAAGACTTGGAGCTGAACCTCTGACAACAGATAGTTGTCAGAGAGATACAGCCAGGACCAATTACAAGTATTAACTGCCAATTAAAATGACAAGGGCCAATATCAGAGCCACTGCAAAGATCAATTATGGGATTACTGCAAAGGCTCACAGGAAGATAAGGACAAAGAGACAAACAGGAACCTACAAGAGGAGCTTTCAGATGTAGGAGAAGATCCCTCCCCTGGAGGCAGCTGGGAGAAAGGCTCAATCTCCCATAGCTGGGATGAGGGAGATGCAGAGAAGCTCCAGAAACAAGACTTATTTCCTCTAGGAGATATTCAGCCTGAAGGCCTTCAGTGTTGCTAGGAATGGAATAAGATTTGACTCATCTTCACCATGGCGTTAAGAGCTACCAGGCTGCTGCACTTACAATGGGCTCGCTCAGGAGCAGCGAAGGGCACAGCTCTATCGGCTCCGAGGAACCAGCCAGGTGCGAAATTCAGACCTCCTCTACTGCTTCTTGCTAGTGTTAACACCAGTGAAACCAGGATCAGAGGTTTTAAGTTCAGCCTTGCTCCCTCCGTGCTTAATTACCTGCCCATCCACAAGCACATTACGCAGGGTGTGAAAGCGCTTCTTGGGCCTCTGCCCAGTGCTCCCGCTGTGTCAGTGCGGTAGCTTCATGAGTAACATGAGGGGTTCCCCTCTGTCTGCAGCCTCACACCTTGCCACCAGGTCCTGATCTGCCTTCTCAGCTCATGCAGACCTTCTCATTGACTTTGAAGGCATCTAGCCCCAGCTGTACTACAATTTCAGCACAATAATACAAAAACACCATGTGCCCTGTGCCCTCCAAAACCACCTGGAGGATGGGAGGTCAGAGCATAAGGCAGGCAAGCAGAGAGGCCATGCAGGGCCAGAGAAGTACACACAGGTTTCCCTGGGGCCTGGACTTTGATCTGCTAAAAGGAAAAGGCTTGGGATATGCACCCAAATTTCCTACATCCTTTTACAGATTGCTGCCTCTAAGTGCCAGACCCCATTCCAGGCTCTCCCCCTTTCAATATCAGTCCATCAATACCTAGATGATGACAGCTTGGAACAGAAGTACCATATGCACATACATACTGACCACATCCACCTCTGGGGCAGGGCACGTAGCACTCCTACACCGTGTCACATAGAGAAGGGAAAAGAATCCTCTGCACACCAGCCCTTGAGATGTCACAGCACACTCCTGACCACAACGAATACCCTCAGGAAGGCTACTCAGATCTCTCTGGACCTGCAGGAACCACCACCACAGCAGTAGACTTTTAGCATCAGGCTGCAACGCTACAGGACATCTGTCCCCACAGCACAACCCAAAGGACATCAGGCCCCCACTCCACAGGGCTCGCCCTTCCCAGCACCCGCTGCACCAAGAACCCCCATCCCTGCACCAGGCTCCCCACAGGTCCCATGAGCCCAGGGTGGCCACGTCCTGCCTCTTGCTCAGGCTGCAGCAAGATGCCCTGAGCCACCGCAAAGCAGCCAGGCAGGGTCTTGCGCCCTTCCAGCTCACCTCAAAGGCTGCTGTAAACCCAGCACAACACTGTCTTACCTGCCACAGTGTGACTTCCCTGACTGCTAGCAACGGCAAAGGGACTGGTGAAAAATGCTGTAAATTAATTAACATCAGACCTCTTGTAGCTGTTTGTTACTGTAAACAAACATTTTAATATGCAGTAATTAATTAAATCTGCCATGCTGTCCCCCTCCTCCCATTGATCTTTCTTCAGCTTTTCTTCTGCTCAGCCTTATCTTTTTCGCTTGGTGGAACAGATCACTTGCAAACAGAGACACCGCTTTCCCAGTGGTCCAACAGCAACGACCCGATTCGGAGAGATCACTTTCCTCTTTTTAATCAAATGCTGTTTCCTTCTTCTCCCCATGCACACTGGTCTCCTCCCATGCACATGGTTTTCTCCCTCCAACACTTTCCTGCTATAAGATGGGAAAAAGCAGGAGATCTTCTCATTTAACAAGCCTAAGCATAAAACTCCTTTTTGTAAAGATTTAGGCAACACCCTAACACTGATTCTTTCCCCAGACAAAAAGTTTCTATTAGATGATGCATCTTGGCAGAATCCAAGCCTGGAAAAAAAGCCCTACTCTTACACAACAGCTATAGCACTTTGCCCACCGCACCCCAGAGATACAGGGATCAAGGTGGAGAGCAAGGTAAAGATAAACCACACATCTGTTTGGAAGTGAGCTGGAACAGGGTGGCAGGTCTCATTTGCTCTAGACTAGGAGATTTTTTTTTTCTGGGAATTGTTTGAGAAAATCTTGTTTGCTGTCTTCCATAAAAACTAGTATCAGGGAGGGCATGGACAACTGTCTTACCAGCCAGAGTACAGTCCCACTGCACCTACATGAGATCACCAAAACAGGGTGCTGAGAAGAGTATCCATCAACATTCAACAACAGCAAGACAGGCTGGCAAAGACTCCAGGCCCTTCCAGGGAATCTGCTTGGAAGCAGGAGCAGCATGAGATACAGCTATAACTAGGACCCCTTCAGGAGACAGGGCTCAAGCATGGGTCAGACAAGGAACACAAGTCCAGGCCTGAGCCAAAACAAAAACCCCAACCAACAGGCAAAATGTGTGTGGGTGGAAGTGAGGTTTGTCAGGCCTATTAAGTGCCTGAACAGGCCTTAGGGTCATGCTTGGCTTCTCCCGTCTCCTTGATGCATGTCCTCAAACTTTACAGAGATTTGGGTACCTGCTCTGAAGTGGGTTGACACCAGGCAGTAGGTGTTGCAGGCACCAGCTGCAGCAGAACAGGGTGTTCTCAACAGCAAGACCATCCAGAGTGTGTCCCACACTACAGTAAGGAGGCAAAAAGGGGATCTCACCCTACGCACAAACAAGATGCTCCAGCCTGGACAAGCTCTGGGAGCCAGATGGAGCAAGCACAGGGCAGATGCAGCCTCAGCCAAACTGCCCCAGTTCCTGTTTCTTGAAGCCAAAGGCAGGCAGGCACTAAGCACCTCACTCAAATTTTGGCAAGTGCCAGCTCCAGAATATCCTCTTTTGCAAACCTGGCAGCAAACGTGGACAGCCTAGATTCCCAGCTAATGTACTTCTGCTCAGTCTGGCAGGTCTGAGTTCTAGCTAGGACAGTCTCACCCCACAAACCCAGTGACTCCAGGGGCCCCTAGGACACTTTCCCAAACCCACAGCAAATATCCATTCACTAAACATGAAAAATACTCTAGGTCTGGCCCAGTTCAGGCTTCATGCAGCATGTTCACCCTGTCATCACCACGTACCAAACTCATGGTAACATTTGTAGGACAGGAATGTTTTTACTGCATGTGTACACGAGAACTGGGATTTTGGAGTGTTATGAAGGTGTCCTTGTTCATTCATGAAGATAGAGGTGGGCATACAAGAATAAGTCTGCATATAAGTACACTCATGTAGGAATGACTGTTCTCACTGACTGGTTTAAGCAACTTTGCCTTTTCGCAACATCTCCTCTCTAAGGGCTCCAGAAATATTCAGTCAACAGGCTCAGCAACCCATTAGTTTGGGAGAAGCTAAGCCAGGACTGTGAAAAGCAAAATTCATATAGAATAAAAATTAGTTCCTCACCTATACTCGGTTATATATTGAAGCCTGGAAAGGTTGCTTTTCTTGGCCACAGTCTCCCTGAGAACTGTACTATGGCTAGCAGTATAGCCCAGGAGATCTGGACCCACTTCTAACCACTTGATGGGATCTTTATTTCTTCCAAAAAGTAGAATTTCCACAAACCAGATAGGTGTGTTAGTACTCACTTCTCACTTAGGAGATCACACAGTTTGTGTCACTACTGGGGAAGAGCTCTCTAACCTCCACAGAGCTGCCAATGTGCGAGTCCTAAAGTTATTTCGTACTTTTCAAATCACAGGCTTCACCTGGAGGGCTGGCTCCAGAAAAGCCAGCAAGTCATGAGTACCCAGCACTTCTCAGGAGCAGGCCCTGCATTTGCAGTTTTATTATCCATTTTTCTTTTAATGTCCTGCACACTTGAGAAACCCTGTGCAAGACAGAACGAGAGAGAGGGAGAAAAAGAGAGAGAGAGAGAGCTCATCATGCCCATAAAAGGGACAGATTCTGATTAGCTAAAGTTATAAAAATGATTTATACTTGCAAACATTATTTCTACTTGCATTGTTTGCCTGCAAGCATTAACATCACGTCATGGACAGTGTAGCCAGACTCAGTCATCCCTTGAGACGGGACAGATGGCTAACGTCCCCTTCCCATCAAAAAAACCCCAACGCAGGGTTGGGGTGACCAGAAGAAAGAGCGCTGGCTCTTGGCACTTCTGAGCCTCCCGGAAACCTTCATCCTCGTGCAGCCAGACAGTACCCAGCACGGAAGAGCGCGATCCTGGCGTCAGTTGCTTCCCCTCTGCCCAGTGTTTTCCGAGCAGGAGAAGCATGCTGAGTCCTGCCTATATTGTGCGCTTTCCCCGCCTCCTGCCAGCCCAGATCTGGGTTTATTTCCTCATCCGTGATTATTTTAAAGAGGAGCAGAATGAAATGCAGATGCAAAACATGCTCGTAAGAATTCCTCTCTCTCTCTCTCCCCCATCTGCCAGAGAATAGATTTTAATCTTTAATCCATGAGCAATCAGCGAACACTAGCGAATTGCAAATTACAGATGTTTTACTGTCTTTGGCATTTTTAGCTTCCTCGCTTCCCACTGCCACTCAGTGTCTTTCTCACATCCTCCCCTCTTCTGCATTCATCGAATGCCACACGCCATCACCAAAACCATATGACACTGTCATCATTTGGTAATTAAACCTTTACTCACTTTAAATACGCAAAGCTGGCTGGAGTAAGCAGCACTTAACCCTTTCCTGACAGGCTCTGTGCATATCTTGAATGAAGAGAAGGGGGCGGGGGGGGGGGAACAGTAGACAGAACAATAAGTGAGGGAAAGCCCCAAGTCTGAAACCACAGCCAAGTGTTGATTACTTTCCTTAAGGGCATCTCTGCTCTCAAAGGCCAGAGGAGATAAAAAAAGGCTTCTGCTTGTTTCACTTTACCTTGTTTCCTTGTTAATGGTACCACTGGCAGCAAAGAGCACAAGCTTCTCTGTCAAACTCCTCCTAAGCTGCCGGAAGATGGTAGCTCCGCTATGAAGACAATCTCCAGGAAGGCTCACTACACCTTAACCCTGCTTTCCCACTAAAAGTACACCCATAAACATGGACTACCTCTGGCTGCTTCAGGGTAGTTTTTAACACGAGCTCTTCCAGTGTGAGGTCTCTTGTTTGATCCTCTGCTGGCCTCAAGGAGGCCTGGAATAACCTTTTCTTTCTCCTCAGCCCCAAGTGAGTCAGTCCAGATCTGCCACGTTCCCAGCATATATGTCATGCTACCTAGTACCTTAGGCTACATCTTAGCTGCAGAGGAGTAGGAAGAATTTTTGCACTGTCTGGATCACAGCCCTTTCTATTAGCAGAAAGCTCAAAGAGGAGACAGGTGGCACAAAATGACTCCAACAAGAGTTGCAGTAGCAGCATACAGTTCGTCTCAGGTTGCTTTCAGTGGGGGTCCCAGCAGGGCCCAAAGCAGAAGAGAACCCTCATCACAACTATCCCAGAAATCCAAACTGGCAACAGGAGGTTACATCACTATTCCACACTAAAAAAATCCAAGGCAAAGCTAGCCTGGAAAGAGTGAGATATAGCAAGAAAGACACAGACAGGAAAAGTGTCTGCATTTTTTCCCCACAGATTGGCAGGGTGTTCTTTCCCCATAAGAAGGCTGCAACATTTGGGGAAACATAAATAACGGTTGACAAGAGACGGCACCACAGAGACAGGCTGTAATTGTTTCACCTCCCTCTGTGCCCTGTCCACTGCAGGCTCCCAAGGAACTACCTTCGTATCTTAGCTCGAGGCAGCAGCTCAGGGCCCCTCTGCACCAGGAACAGCAAGAGCCTTAATCATTTTCTACAAGTTTGTCAATTTAACAAGTGTTTGCCCAAGGGGCACCTCTTCCCGCCTTCCTTTATTCATCTCTGCTGGCTTGTGAGCTGGTGCATTCTGGCTGCTTTCGCCACACCAGCTTCACAGACATCCAGCTCCAAGCAGGATAGAGACCCATTACTGGAAGCAACATGGTCCACCCCACTTTTAAAGCTTACTAAGTGACATCCTCTCCACCTTCTGCCTTGATTCCTTTCTTTCCCGCATCTCTCCTTCACAGGTATAGAGACTGTTGCAGCCACACAGATCCCTCCCTCTTCCTCAGCTCTTAAACTTATAAACTTAAAATTAACCACACTTAATCTAAGCAATAAAGCAAGTTAAAGCATTCTCTCTTGTTCCCATCAGTCACTTCCCAACTTCAAGGGTCTTGAGAGGTTCCTCCACTCTAATTCCCAAGTCCTGCTTGGAGATCTAAAAACTAGACCACTCCTGGATGCTGCAAGTGATGAAGAGGATCAGTAGCTGCTGTGATTAGTGCCTTACATCCCCCAGACTGAGCAACTGGGCCCTTGCTATAACTAGGAGCACAATTAGATCAGACTGTGTTAGAATTTTGAATGCTGAAGAAAGGAGAATCCATCTGGAGCAATGGCTTGGGTTAATGCAGACCAATCTCTCATTCTCTTTCACACATAGGTCAGATCTTTTGACTTCAAGCTGAAGTGAGAGTTAGCCATGGCATTAAAGTGCTAGGCCTTCTTTCTTCAGGAGAGTTTAACAGGAAGCAGTACAACATATTCAATTATTTGTATGGATTTCATTGCTCTGCTATTTGAGCACCAAATCCTTTTCGGAAGGTCTCTTCACAACACCATCATACCAGTCATTGCTTTATCTTAAAGATAGAAAACTAATAAAGAGTAAATTTGGCTGATTTCTTACAACATTGAGCTAATCCACAAACATAATCCACATTTCTTGCATGTTGCTACCTTCAATTTGATTTAGGTCTAAATGTTAAATATTAAGCAAATGATTAAAATGTTTCAAGAAGCTGATTAAAGATGGGAATTGTAGCAGGGTGCCAGTATTTACTTCCCCATGAGATGGGATAGGAAAGAAATAATTGAGCACAAACCACTAATTTTATTATGAAACTGGCAATGGAGCATTGCCACAGGTAGGCAGAATTGGGGCAACAAGTCCAAGAAATATCCCTGTCACTAACAGGGATTCTTACACTGAGACTGCTCTGCTTTGCACTCAGGTCAAGGTTATGCTGATTACAAAAGGAAATTTGCCTGGATGAGGCTCCATTTGAGAAAGGCAAAAAGATCCACCCGGCCCTTCAGGTTCTCAGATACCAGATGACAGGTAAAGAGGTACAAGTCAATGGAAGATTTTCCAAGATGTCCACTTGTTGGCTTGCCTTGATCTTTGAGACAGCAAAGAACACACTGAGTGTCACCACTGAGAACATACCCAGTGTGAATAACAACGAACTGTTGATTCAGGTCTTTCCCCTTCAATTGTGAGAAAGCTACAGTTGGCAGCAGAACTTGTCTCTGAGCAACCTTGTGCTCTCCATGCCTGGAGCTGCTCCACAGCCTTTGCAAGGCTCCCTGCCCCAAGGCCCTCCACATGCCAGCAGTGGTTCATAATCTCAGGCTCCTCACCACTGGCAGGCAGGACTTCAAGAAAACTGGATGCAAAAGCCAGGAAATGGGTGTTCTTATTAATCACTGTTACAGCTGGCATTGGGGGCATTAAGTCTTGGAACACATCCAGATGCAGCAAGGAGGGAGTGGGAACTGGAAAGACCACTTCCCAAAGCTGGAAACAAGGCACCAAAGTGACTCGGACGCAGCCAGAGGACCTGCAGTGTTTGCAGCTTTCAGTCCAACTTGGAGATGGATAGGATCAAAGCAGACACACCAGGACATTGTCCATCAGCCACCTTGATCAAAACAAGTTTTTCCTCCTGCCTTCTTTGCACCTACTCCACTCCTTGGCAGAGAACAGGTTCCTGATTCATGGACAACAAAGGTGGTAGGTTTAAGAACCACCAAGTCACTACACAGAACATTTCCCAAGTCATGGCCAGAGGACAGAAGAGCAGCAGCTTTTCACATCAGGATGTGGCTGCAGCCCCCCAGCGAGAGCCCATGCTCTGCTGCAGGGCTTTCAGGCAGGGCAGCACAGCCATGGCACAGCAGCGCAGCTGAGGTTGGGCATGCAGAGCAAAGAGGAGGGCTAGGAGCAAGCGTTGCAGAAAAGGCACTGCCCTTCGGGTAGAGGATGTGCAGGGGAGAGCTGGAAGCAAAATAATAATAATACATTTTAGAAAGTTGGTATTTGACACCAGTCACACTGTTGTGGTTTCCTCTATACTGTTATGTTTTTCCTCAAACTTAACCATGCAGCATTTTCTGCTTGATTCGGGGAGGTAGCTAGAATATTTCAGTGTAGGTCACTGTGCCTCCGTACCCTCCCCTTGGGCATGCTAAAATATCATGCAAAATAACATCACCAACTCCTAGCACACTGCCTCGTCCCACCACAGACTGCAAGAGGAGGGACATTACAAAAGAGCATGGAAGCAAAGCCCAAATGACTCCACAGAACTAACCCAGCCAGCTTGGCTCTCTTGCTGAGCTCCACCTGCTAGGGAGCCTGGAGAGCATCCAACCCCAACTGCTAGCAAGGAGCAGTGAGGAATTCTTAGCAGAGGATGCTAGGAAAGCAGTACAAGCCATTTACCACCTCAGTGCCTTTTCTCCCCCCTCAGCCTTCTCTCCTGATGTCTCTACCCTGCCTGTGTGGTGCATCGGGCAGCACCTTGCACACAGCTATGCTGGCCTCTGCTGGGCTGTCAGGGCTCACGGCAATAGGAATGATAAAGCCCAGATGAGGAAAGTCAGAGCACTGGGAAAGGACTGGGCCACAACTAAACCCCATCAGGTGGGCAGGGGTGGAAGAGACCAGCAGTATCATAACAGCTTTGAGAAAAGGGACAGGCAAATTCCTAATAGGAAAGCAACACCAGATGGGCTCGCACAGAGCCTTGTCACATGCTGCAACCTGGCTGGTGGCCCATAAAATAGGGTAAGGTAATGCAGCAGTCATCAGCACGGGGGAGGGACGAGCCAAGGTTGGTGCCAGGCCAATTCACAGGCTTATTAATGATGTGGGGTAAAGCACATCAAACAACAATGGATGGCATCTAATTCTGTCATCTGTCAGGTCAGCAGTTACAATGGGGCCAAGGAAAGTTCCTCCATTTGCTTTATCCCTGCAGTCTAACACATGCAGGATGTTCCCCCACAACTATGGCCACGGCACCCAGGCTTCCTTGGCCACTTCCCATGTAAATACTAAGCAGACCCCAGCCTGCTCAGCACAAAAGAGGATACAGGATCCATCTGCCCAGCAAAGCTAAAGGCAAGCTCATATCCTGAGAGTCATATAATGGCTGAACCAAATGAAAGGGGCTAGGCACAGATGCAGAGTATCAGCTATATTGTAGTGCCTCTGGGCACTTCCTAATTGCCAGGAAATTCATGACAGCTTAGCCCAAATTTTTGTTGGTTCAGGAACCCAAAAGTCATCCCTTAATGACTTTGCACTGTTACTGGGTGCTACTGCAAAGAATATGTACAGAAACTGCCCAAAAAAGCCAACAGGAAGCATGCCCCGTCTAGGTGTACCTCATGGTAACTTGTTTATCTGAATCCCAAGCATCTGCAGATGCTCTTCCTGTTGCCCTCCCTGTCCAAATGTCCACACATCTGTACAGTAGGACACCATGCCAGTCATTCCCAGAAAGCAACCTTCAGACTTCTTGCCAGGATCTGTGCAATCAGCACTGCCACAGAACAAACAGGTCCCACCCAACACCACTCTAGTCATCAGAGAAAGCAGCCAGAAGAACAAGGAAAGAGACTGTGCAAGCAGCCAGTGACAAAGCCAGGTTAAGAGATGACTTTAAACTGCAAGTCGCAAGAGTTTTAGGCCATGAGCAGGGGAAGGAGGAAGAGACATCTCTGAGCCAGATCTCTACAGAGAAACCTTCCTCTCTACAGAGGAGGGTCTTACTGGGTTTAACAGGGAAGAAGGGCCAACTTGCAGGTTATGTTCAAATGCCCCGGGGAGGGAATCGAATCATCTAAGACAGGTAAAGCTTGCCTGGATCAAGCACCCAGTCGAACACACTGAAGAATAAACCTTTGCTGACCCTCTGGGAAATGACAAAGCAGCAGCCTGCATTCCCATGGAGGAGCAGTTCACACCAGGACACAGCTGATGAAGTGCTCAGCTCTCCCAGAGCACTGCGCAGAGGGCAACGACGCAGCCAAATGCAGGCAGAGCAGCACTCAGGCTCCTCACAGGCTCCTGAGCAGTGTTGGGAAGTTTGGCTCACCATCAGCCCCTGATGCGAGTTCCTTCCTTTGCCCAAGCAGACTGCTGATTAACTAGGAATTAAGCTGGCATGAGACAAGAGCTCATTGATGTCTCTATAATGCATCAGCTGATAGACAAGAATAACTTTCATGTCATCTATTTTGCTCCTTCTCCTGCAAACATGCCCAATGCTGCCAGGCTGTCAGCCAAGGTCCTCCTGATACTGCAGCATTATGCTCATACTCAGCAGTATGGGTACACAGAGATGTTCAACTCACACACTCCCTTACCCAGACATATGCATTCAATCCTATGCAGACACACACATTTCTGGGCATCCCCACAAATTTATACTCATGCATACATTCATGTGTGCTGGACATGTAAAGCATCCCCAGGTGGCCTCAGAAAGGACATCCAGCATACACTCAGGGATGCACACATGTGCCTATATATGTCTTAATATTGGCATGACAGGACTGTGAGCAAAGTACCCAAGTGCATCTCTGCAGGCATGTCCAAAGCTGCCTTCGAAGGGCGTGTTCCCACTCATTCCCAAGCATTCACACATTTCAGGATAGATACTGTATGCAAATCACATGCTAAGACACAGAGACTGGCATGTACATGGGTAAGCAAATATATAATTATATGTACATTACAGACCACACACAGACAACATGCACATTTAGACATACCAGTAAAGGGAGTGTGAATAGCCTGCAAACCTACAGCAAGACAAACTGTTAGGTTATGTCATGTACAAAGCAGCCTTATTGAGAAATGAGTTGCTGACAGTACTTAAAAGGGGAAGAATTATTCTCTTTGCTAACAATCAAATCCTTGCCTCTTCACTGTCCATTATTGTGGCAGGAACATGTAGGAGTCTTAAATCGCAGATTTTTGTTACCACATTAAACAGCAAAAAGTCCTCATAATGCTAATTTGCATCTTTCTAAAAATGCTTTCCTCCTCTCAAAGCAGTCTCAAAACCCCACAGAAATACTGCCTGCTCCCCATGCCCAGCTCTTTGTCACCATCACCAGCGGCACTGCAGCAATGCCAGCTCCCAGGCTGACCCAGATGGGTCAGCAACACACTGTACCAGGACCTACAGAAGTTACAGTTACCATCCAAATCCTGTTTTCCCCCCTCTGCTTCATGCTGCACAGAAAGCACCTACAGAAGGGCAGGGCCTACCTGGTGAGTAGTGCCCACCTGCACAGTCTCCTCCACTGGCAGCACAAGGTTTCCCAGGGCTGCAGCTCTGCTGCTGGCCTCCCAGCTTCGCTCTTCAGGCCATCCCTGCACATCCAGGTGTCACCAGCTTCTGCACAGGAGCCACAGCACAAGGCCCTCAGCTTGTGCTGGCTCTGCAACTCATACCAGCTGCGAAGCCCTCCTGAGGGGGGAAACATGTATTAATTAGTCCAAATAGGACTTAGGAGCTTTCAGGCTAGTAATAATACACAGGCTAGCAAGTTTAAAGTCAAATTGGATAGGTCCAAACAATACAATGGTCTAAAACACATTTACTTCACCAATACAATCAGCTCTGGAGTTTCTACAGCTTTCTGGAAAACAAAAATTCTTCAGGAGTCAGAGATGTGGCAGTGAAGAACAGCAGCACGCAGGAATTTATTTGTTTAAGAGTCACAGGTTTTCCTTCTCCTTCCCCTAGCAAGTGAGAGATATTATATAGGGTCCACCATCCTCCAAAAGGGACAGCACTTACAAGGGACAGACTTTGGAGAGCTGCTTCAAAGCAGCATCAGGAGTTACAGGCTAACTTTAAACCAAATACAAGTGCTTTGGGAACAGAAGCAGTGAGAGTGGAGTAGAAGACAATAAAGTGGAAAAATTTTCTGCTATAGCTCTGTAATTAAAGAAATTCAAGTTAACTTTTAGCACACTCCAACAGCATCATGGTGGCACTTACTGTTCCAGTAATGGCTCCTATTACTTCCCCTGCACAGGTGTGCACATAAGAAAAGTGAGGTCCCTGGTACAGATTTGACTAAATCCTTCCACTTAGGAGGGAACAGAAACAAGTTTAAGGCCTCTATGAGGAATAAACACAGAACAAACTGCTTGATACCTTCCCACCCCCCACAACAGTATACTGGCTGACAAGGAAAGGAGACAGCGAAAGCAATTGCTCCTAATCCATCCATTGACTTTTGACTCATCAGGAAAACTCTGTAGGTTCGAGAGAATGATTTCACAGCAAGTTGAAGTTAAGAAGGACAAATGCCCCCCATCATCACCTCACAAAACATTAAACTTTTACTTTGTGACTCTGTGAATATTTATGGAAGACCGATGGTGAGCAAACACCAGGGAGTAAGGACCTTTCTTAATCCTTTGACCTCTTGACTGCAGCCAGGGTGTGAAAGGTCAGAATAAACAGCAACAAGAGCCCAAGTAATTCTTCAACAGGAACACACCATAACACTGCAGTCCTTTTGCATCATCCGCTCTCAAGAATGGGTGCAAGCCTCAGCAAAAGGCACAAGGGTCTGTAGCAGCTCAGATATCAATACCAGTAGTAGCCTCTGTCAGGGGACAGCAAAAGGCAGCTGCTCCCTAAGCGACAGGGACCCCAGCATAGGGAATGTCCTCACCAACAGGACACAACTCTACAGGGGCCAAAGGGGACAGGCAGAGCCAGCTGCTGCCAGGAGGCTCCATTTTCCATCCCAGACAAAGCAGGTGACGAACCCAGCCTGTGAGAGTCCAGTGAGGAAGAAAAGACCACAGAGCAGATCTAGAGCCCATACCAGGATCATGGGCAACAGAAAGACTGGAGACAAACACCACCACAAACCCAGGAGAGCACCCAAGAGATGAATTGCCTATGTGTTGGCCCAAGGTGCCTTCAAGAGGTGAGTCAGCCAGAGTCACAGCCATATATATATATTTTTTTTTTTTTTTAAAAAAAAGCCTATGGCCTGCCCTGGCCTCTGCTTAAATAGAGCTCCTGGACCCAGGTGAGGCTGGTTAGGGCCATTAAGGCCCAGGTGTACTCAGGGCCCCAAGAGGATCTTGCCCCAAAGCACTATAATCAGCCTAATGTCCAACTCCTGGCCAGGAAGCAGTCCTGTGTAGCCCAGAGGCATCTCCAAAGAGCCCCCAGAGCCCAACTGGGCACCTCTGCAACGAGCTCAAGGAGCCTGGGTGCATTTGTGCAAAAGTGTCTGGGTGCTCGGGGAGCTCCACGCACTCTGCTGCTCTCTGGACAGGGACAGCAGTTGTGCCCCTCGCTTTGCCCAGGCCTTAGGGGACACCAGAGCATTTTGTTTAACAGGCCTGCGCGAAGTTAGCAGTAATGCAGTTCCCAGCTCTGGCACTTCTTCCTTTGGATTCTTCAGTTACTTTTGCCTTTTCTCCTCATGAGTAACATGGAAACACCCTGTTTAAAGGCATGCCCTTTATCTGCTTTGTACTGTAACTCTGAAAGCGCTTTCTGAAAAGTATCCCATGATGCTCTAAAACAGGTGATTTGAGGACTAATAATTCTTTCCTAAAAGGAAGTTTTGGAGCAAGTATCTTCTTATATCTGCCTTATAAGTTAGTATCAGACTAATAAGTAGCTATTAATGCCTCCATTAAAATAATATTCACTCTGTACCACTTCATTCTTTAAGAGGAACTTGCACCTACTGGAATTCTTCACCTTAAAAATATATATATATAAGATAAAAATACACCAGTGAAAGTTACTATACTTCCATATAGTATAACTGGAAAAAAATACAAAATAAATTGCTTGGTGTGTGTTTTGCTTTCAGGTTATTCTTTAACCATGGACCGTACGAATTCATGTGATTACCTGGCTGCAGAATCCTGAGGGAGCAAGATGATCTTTATACTTTGAAATGACCAGAAGGCTTGGTTTGTGTTTTTAAAGAAGAAAGCTGTTACAATTAACAAAATGTGCAGGAATACACTGCCATCCCCAAACACTACAGCAATCGTGGATCAGATACACTCAGAGAGGTTTGCAAAATAACACTAAATTTTATCTCCTTTTCATTTGACTGCTGAGGTCTGAATTAAGCTTTTCCTTGCAACCACAATGGACTAAAAACTTGCTTTTATTTAAATACACTGTTATTGAGATTTGCATGCAATCACTTCACTCCGAGAGCTGGGACTCTGAGAGGAACTGCTGTCAGGATAAGATTTGTGACAATATCCCAAGGTCCGTGCAGGCACCTCAGGAGAGAGCTGCTGGATAAGGTTAAAAGGCCCTCCCTCGCCCATGCCCTGCAACGAATATGTAGATCCCTCCAATATTACTTTCACGCAAAAGCCAGGCTGAGCCTCAGAACAAAGTTCTTAAATGCTAACAACAACCAAGGGAGGCAACAGCCTCCAATCCATGCTCCAAACGCGTTCCCTGGGCTAAAGGGCACTCAATGCGTTCCTGCCATGTGGTTCTTTTTGTTGCTGGCTGTTGATCGCTTGTGCTCACGCGTCTCATTCAGTTGTAAGGGCGTCTAGAGGTGGGGGGGGGGGCGTATGTGGGTGATTTCTAGTCTTATTTTACATCTAACGGGACATGTTTCATTAGAGGCCTGTGTGAGCTCATCCCTGTACACGTTCCACCTCTGGGTCCATCTCCGACCACGCAGCCCAACAAGCTGCCAGGAAGGCAGCAGGATTCAGGGAGCAAGCAGGGCTCGGCCAGCTGCAGCTGTGGGACCTGCTCGGCGGATGCTGCTCTGCGGAGCACCTCAGCCATCCATGGTGAGAACCACAGAAGCTGCGGGTGTCCAACTTCCCTGCCTGGTGCCAACAGCAACCGGCACCACAGAGGGACCAGAGCCAGGCAGGCCACGTCCCCTGGGCCCAATGCGCAGTCCAGGCCGATGGCTTTTCCACAGAGGGACTGCACAGCCTGTGTCCCCCCTGCCATGACCCATATCTCCAGACTGTCCGCAGCATGCCCCGGGACACAGCATTGGGCAGGGGGGTCCTGAGGCATTACCCCCTTACCCAGAAAGGGAAGCAGAAATAAAAGGCAGAGGGAGCCTTGTGTGTGTTTTTATTATTATTATTTCTGATTAAAGAGGAATTCATTTCATCTTTGCCTCCTGCCAGGGGCTGAGGTGCCGCCATTGAGGTTAACGGTGCGGAAGAATACAAAAAAATTTCATTGAGGAGGATTATAAAAGTTACTAGCTGGAACATTAACAGAAGAGTAACTTGTAAAAAATGCAATATTACAATATTCACAAGGACGGTAGAGCGTGGTAAAGCTATAAAATTCAACATTAAAATCTTCTACAGCCTAGATAACCTAGTTAACAAACATTGTATTGGAACTACTTTGCGGCGCGAGGCCGAGGGGCGCGGGGGCGGCGGGGCCGGGGGCGCCCGGCTCGTGTTCCCCCACCCCCACCCCCCCCCCGCGCTGATGAACTTCTCGCCATTAGCGAGGCGTGGGAAGGGATTTGTCTGAGCGCGGGCCGCGCACAGGAAGCAGCGACTCGTTTCATTTGTCACCAGCGCCAAGTGCCCATATAAATAACGGCCAATATCGCCCGCCGCCCCGGCGGATGCTGCGGGCAGCGGGAGCAGGGAAGGGCGGCTTTGACCCACATCGCGCCGCTGCTGCCGCCTCCGCCGCCCTCCACAGGCACCGAGGCCGGCGCCGAACCGGTGCCGTCGCGCCCAGCGCGGCGCGGGGCTCTCAAGTCCCGCTGCAGCAGCAGAAGTTGCCCGGCGGGCGGAGAGCCCCTCTCGCCGCGTTGTCCGCTCTTTTACCGCTGCTCGTCGCGGCATCTTCCCCGCGCCCGCTCCCCTCGGGGCTGCGGAGTCGCGGGAGGCAGCGAGTGTGAAACGGCCAGGGGAGAGGGAGAGGGGGAACCGCTCCGAGCGAGCGCGGAGCGGGATCCGGGTCCCCGGGGAGCTGGCAGGCACTTTGCGGAGATGCTACTCCCGAGTTTCAGACTATGATAAATATGATAATTTGTATAAAATTTGAATGGGTTCTTGTTTTCAGGGAGAATGCCTCCGATGATGAATGTTCATGATTTTCAGATAGATGGCTGATAAAAAGTGTATTGAATTGTTGAAAGCGATTTTAATTTTAATTCTCTACCTGCAGATGTCTGATAATAATAATGTCTCCTAATAAAATAGGAAGGTGTCAGTTTAAGCAGCAGTATTTCGCTTCACTTCATCCTTCCCATCCCCAGACTGTGGCAACATTAACCTCTTCTTATAAAAAGGCACATAAAATTATTATAATTACAGAGTTATTAATTTTAAAAAGAGGGTTAGCAGGATTTTTTATTATTATTAATAGAGCTCGCAGAGTACCCTGCAAGTAAATCCCCGAGCGAAATGATGGATCCGATTCCTAATTCTATTATTAGATATTGCCTAGGAATTGCCTTTCGGGTTTTTAATTAGAGTAATTGAAACTAGAAGAGGCGGGGCTAATTATTTTTATTTTCTCCCTTCGTTATTAGTTAAAAGTCATCGATAACGCTCCCCGCGCCGGGCTCCGCACGGAGCCTCGCGACAAAGCGACAAAGGGAAAGGAGGCAGAGTCCGCGCGGCGGGTCGCGGCTCCCGGCCGGAGCTTGGGGGGTGATTTGGGGAGTTGCGGGTCTGCAGGAGTAGCAGGAGACCCCTGCCCGCCTCCCCGAGCCTGGTATTTCATGTCAAACCCTCCACGACAGCAACGCCGCAAACATGAAATCAGTGACCTGGCGGTTACACTCTAATTAGCGCCTCCTGCGAAGCGGCCCAAAGCGAGCCCGGGAAAACCGCACGGACACGCGGGGCGGGGGGCAGCGCGGCCCCGGCGAGGCCGCGGTCGGGGTGAATCCCCGCGCGGGAGGAAAATGCGCGTTTATAAACAACGGCATCGCCTGGCAAGAGGGCGAAGGGCTGCGCGGAGCCCGCAGCCGCTCTAAACCCCCGCGCTGATATTCATATGTGCACAAAGGGAGAAAGGGAGAGATACGTGCAATGTATGTGCACAAACAGACTGCACGACCACGTAGGGGCATTCACCTCCAAACCTCTGAACAGGTGCATCTATCCAAGATTAAATGTTCCCTAGCTTTTCCTAAAGGAAATGGTTATAGGCGACAAAATATAGAGAAATTAAAATCCATTCGTTTTGATATAGAAATTTGATTTTATATCATACATTTTCTATATATTTCCCCGTACTCCTCTCCACAGACGTACTTATTTCGTGTGTGCGCGTGGAGTTGTGAATATAACCTTCATCTTACAGCCACGCCGGGAATCAGGGAATTGGCGCCACGTCCAGCAAGAAGACAACTCGTTAGCTGCACGTCTGTATAAAGAGCCCTGCACAGTTGCATTAAATCCCATTAAGAGGGGCTTCGCACGCGGAGTGACAACGCCGGGCTCCTGCCTGGCGAGCGGGAGACACCGTTGGAGCCGGCGGGCTCCGGCCCCCTCTTTCCAGCCGGCGCGGGGGGATTTGGGAAGCGGGAGAGAGGGAAAAGACATTTATTCAGGGCAATTAGAAAGCAGGTACCGCTTCAGGAATGGATTTATTAAGGGGAAAAGGAGCTGAAGTTATTGTTTAAAAAATGCACATAAACGATTCTAACAAAGTAGGGAAGCAGGAGCAGCTTGGCGTGCAAGGTATCACATTGGAACTGCTTCTGCTTTAGACCTCGGGATTAATCAAAGAAATCGGTGCAGCTGATGAGGAGTTATTCAGCAGCTGAGCTCTGGAAAACTGCATCCCTGCTTTCTTTATACATTTTATTATTTCCAATTGGCTTGAAAAATTAGGAGTGTTTAGAGAAAAGAAATACACATTTCTTCTTCCAGCGGGCTGGAAAGCTTCGATTTTTATTTTCTCTCGCTCTTCTTTCCTTCCTTTTCTGTTTTTTCCTCCCTCCGAAGTTGGCGGTGGGGGCCGAAGTGAGGGCTGCGTTTGAGAGAGGGGAAACAGAACCGCTCTTTTTTTTTTTCCGAGGGTGGCCGTCGGCTTTGCCCCTCCCTCAGCATCTACCCCTCGCATGGCAGCGGGGCCGACAGCCCCGTGCGGCAGCAGCCGCTGCGCTTTGCCCCCTTCCGTGGCGAAGCGGGAGAAGGGACAGAGTGACAGCTCTTCGTGTCACCTGTCCTCCCCACGTCCCTCTCGTGGCCGCTGCGAGTGGCCGTGGCGGGGGCGATGGGTCCCTCCTTCGCGTGGAGGTGACAAAACTTTACCACGGAGTTGCCAAAGCGCTCGTCGAGCAGCCTGCGGGGTGCCCAGGATGCTCGGCCTCTTGCCACTTTCTCCGCTTTCAAAAGAGAACCAAACAAATTTCTGCTTCCTCCCTGAACTGCCCTGGGTCTTTAGTTCCGCTGGATGAGGAGCCCCGTCCCTTGGCTGGCCTGAGCTAAGGGCGTCGCGGAGGGGACAGTGGCTGCCACATGGGAACCGCGTAGGGGACGCGCGCGCCCCGACTGCACTGCCGTGCGGGGGGGGGGGGGCCGAGGGCGCGGNCACGGTGAGGGGTGGGGGGTGGGCAGGGGGACTTGAGCCAATTTATCAGTTATTAAAGGGCTCTTCCCGGACTTAGAGAGCTCGGGGGCACTTCTCGTCTCAACTCCAAATAGGGAAAAAAAAATGTAGTCAGCTATCTTTAATCATTGACTCCGGGGCACATTTCACATCATCTCTCAAATCTGCATTTTTTATGAAGTGGCCAAAACGTGTGCTGTGTGCCTAATTTTCTCTCCCTTATAAGCGTTAAGAAGAGTAATGAGAAACCGCCGGGAAATTAAGTGGCTTTTGCCCCTGCAGCCTTCATCCCCGATGAGGGCCTGCAACTTCCAGCGACCCCCCCAACACACACACTTTTATATCAACTGGTTCGAGGAGCGGCGACGCGCGGGGGGAAGGCTTGCTCGTAGCCCAGCTGGGAGACAAACCCGCAAACTTCCCTTTTCTCCGCAGCTCCCAGACCATAACCAGGATTCGTGTCCCGAGCACAAAGCCGCTGCTCCTGGGATAAGGTGAAAGGCACACGAGTTACATCGTCCCCGGCTTTTATCCTGCCCATCAATATTCCTCTCCCGACCCTATTCCAGCTCTCAAACTCTCGGGAAACTCAACCAGGGCTAGAGATCAAGGGAATCTCACACGGTGGATATACGAGGACATTTATTTCTTCGGGTTTAATACTGGGAAATGCGCTGCTGGCGCCGCTGCCACGGTGGCTCTGGGAGCGTTACCGATGCGGGGGGGGCTCGGGGGTTTTCCAGTGAGTTTTGCACGGAGCGGAGGCGGCGCGGGCGGGGGCTGCCTCCCTGACCCGCTCCCGCTCCGCCGTCCGGGAGCCCTTGCCCGGGAAGAGCCGCTCTCCCGTCCTCGCCGTGCAGGGAACTGTTGCTCCTGCCCCGCAGTTCGGAAAGGGGCTCCCGCCTCTCTCGGGAGCCGCGGGTCAAGAGAATGTCCAAGGAAGGAGTGCGGGAAGGGAGCCCTCGCTTCCAGACAGCTCGAGGCGGGGATTTAGGTGCGCCATAAAATGCCAGTGGGGAAGTCGCATCGGCGTGGATTGTAATCAACATTCCTGCTTTTCCCTTCTAATTCTGATACCTATCAACTGTCTGACCCTTTTAGAAACGTCCTCTCGCTTTTTCCTTTCCTTTCCTTTCCTTTCTCAATGTTTTTTTCTCATTTTCTCTTCCCATTTTTTATTTTTTATTTTTCTTTATTTTTACTTCTTCTCCTCTCTCCCTTTTCTCTCTCACTCATTTCTCTCTGCTCAGAGCCACTACAGCTTCTCTTTCATTTTGTTTTCTTCTTTCTCTGTTTTTCCTCTTTTTTTTCGCATTATAATTCTATCACTATTCTATTTATCCATTCATCCATCCATCCATTTATTCTCTTTTCATCTTCAAATTAAATGTCCCCTTCTTTTAGTCAGTCTCTTTTCTCTAATAGTACTAAAAATCAATGTCTGTCGCTCTGTCTATCTATCCATCCATCCTGATTTTCATCTTCTCGCTACTGCTATCCTTCTTCTATTTCCTCCTCCTTTCGCACGCTAATAGAACGTGCGCGCTCTCTCCGACCCCTCTTTCGATGCGAGCTTTCAGTATTCCTTCCCTTTTCTTTAGTTATGGCCAAAGTCTGTGTGTCCTCATCCTGTCCACCCAGTCCCCAGGGCGACTTCCCAAATCCCCCAAGCCCTCAGGGCAGCTTCCCAGCCCCTTTCAGTCCACGCTGTCGCGTAGTGCGGGGCAATCGCAGGTCAGCCGGCTGCTGCCTCCCCCGCCCCGAGCTACAAGTTACGTCGAGCGGCCTGCCGAGGGGACCGAGAGCGTTCTCGGACCGAGGCCGCCGCCTCCGGGAAGGGGCGACGAGACAGGATGGCGGAGACACTGGGGAGCCCCTGGAGCCGCCCCCGCCGCGGCTCGGCCCGCAGCAGCAGCCGCGGGCGCCCCGGCCCGGTGCCGACCCGCACTGCCGCCTC
>VWPW01014670.1:291135-440996 GCA_013389825.1 Crypturellus undulatus
CACGCGCACGGGCTGCGCTGACGCGGCCGCCGCCGCTGCCGCCCGCTCCGCCGACCGGGGGGCGCCGCAATCTCCCGCCCTGCTCCCCGCGCGCCGTTTTGGTTTGCTTTTTTTTTTTTTTGTTATTTTTTTTTCTCCCCTAAGTCTTGAAGTTGAGTTTTAGAGGCGACACGGCGGCTTCAGCCGATTTCTTCCCCTTCTTTTGCCTCCCCATGGATATGCACTGCAAGGCAGACCCCTTCTCAGCAATGCACCGTGAGTACTGGAGCCCGGCTCCTTCCGCTGCTCTTCCTCGCTCATACCTCCATCCCTCCTTCCCCAGCATCCTCCCTCACCTGAGCCTCCTTCGGCTCCAGCTTTTCTGCCGCCCGGGCTTAGGGAGGCGCCACGACGGGCCCGGCCAGCCCGCGGAGACTCCGCGGGGACGGCCCTGGAGCGGCGCGAACGGCCCGGAGCGACGCGCTCCTTTCCACAGCGGCTCCTCGCCGCTCGGTGCACGCGGGCTCCCGCGGCAGAGCCGGGTTAGGGGCGCTTCTCCTGCCGCCCCCTGCGCCGCTGCAGCCCCGCGGGGGCAGCGCTGCCCCCAGGTGCGCGCCGTGTCCGTGGCAGCGGGTCCCCGCTGCAACCAGGGCAGTCTCGTTAGGTTCAAACTAGCGGCGGGCTAGGCAGCGCTGGAGCAATTGCAGTGCCAGGAATCGAATCGTAGCGTTTTCGGAGGTTCCCGAGACGGTCCGGCCCGTCCTGCGCTTGCCGCACACCCCCGATGGGCGTTTTAGCCGCGCGCTGAGCACAGGGGAGCGGAGCCGCGGTCCTCTCGCAGGTACGGGGACATTTCCACCGAGGGGGAAAGTGGAAAGATCCCAGGTATCACAGTAAGGAGTTTTCCAGGGATTTCAATTTCGGTGCACAGAA
Organism: Crypturellus undulatus; assembly: GCA_013389825.1. Taxonomy (NCBI): domain Eukaryota; kingdom Metazoa; phylum Chordata; class Aves; order Tinamiformes; family Tinamidae; genus Crypturellus; species Crypturellus undulatus. The sequence goes on from VWPW01014670.1 coordinate 292,048, forward strand.
AAAAAATAACTCCCAGCTTTAAATCGAAGAAAATGCAAAAAAAAAAAAAAAAAAAAAAAGAAAAAGGAAAAAAAGAAAAGAAAAAAAGGAAAAAAAAAAAAAGGAACCCCCCCCTCACGAGACTGAGACCACATTGACTCAGGAAATGAATAATTAAGAGCAATTTGTAACTTTTGACACCGAAACTTTTAAGGACCGCCCTGCCCTCTGCATAAAAACAAACCGAAAAGACTTTCGTTAAAATTAAAGACTTACGTTAAAATTAAAATGTTTGAAGTCTATAAAATTACGATTTTGTCAGGCGAGGGAAGGCGCGGCAATATATTTAAAAAATCAGATCCCATATTGTGGATGTAGGTAACTGTCTTACTTTTTTTTTTTTTTCTCCAAAAACAATGATTTTCCGGCTATACTGCTCAAAATCGAAGGATTAAATTTTCGACCCCCTTCAGCACAACCTACTCCGAGTACTAAATGTAATTTTATTAGTTTTCCCCGGCGCGACGCTCCTTCCGAAACGGTAGCAGCGAGTCAGCCTTTGGCTGCCTGGTAAATGCAAGAGCCGACAGAGACGCTTCCCATCGGAGCCACCGATGTTCACAAACTCCCCCGAGCTGCGCGAACCTTTTTTTTTTTTTTTTTTTTTGGCTCCTGAATTTTATTTTTTTAATTGACATTTGATCTGGTCCCCAAAATGTCTTTCTAGACTTAGCCGGGTATTAGCAAGCGATTCTAATACAGAGAGGCGCGGACTCCTGATACACACACGTACAGGCAGCAAAATATAATCTTTTCGAAAGCAGGGTGTATATGTGTACACATGCACGGGCATTTAGACGGATAAATATACGTATTTTCCTCCTCCTGTAGAAATAACCTTCGCAAAGCACGATGCGGAGCTAAAAAAAAAAACGAAAAATAGTCGGGTGCAATAATTTGAATTATTAATTTTTAATCTTTTTTGCATCTGTTGCCTTTTAATACTTTGTAATGCGAGTTATCAAAGGTGCTTTGAATTATTTATTATGGAGTTGCCGAAGAAATTGCTGTCTTGTAACTTTAGAGGCAACATGTGCAGAAGGGGCTCTGGACAAATGAAGAAACACTCAATAACGTCGACCCGCAGGTTTTAGTGGAGAAAGATAAATATCTCCCCTTCCCTGTGCAGTCCTAAATATGTTTCACGAAAGCATGACAAAAGACGGCAACAAATAACATGGGCTCCCCGGGTGCCGGGGAGGATGGGGAGGCAGCGGCTCCCGGCTCGGGATGCCGAGGTACTCGGGAAGGGGTGGGGGAGACGGAAAAAAACTCTATTTGTGAGTAAGGACTCGGATCGATCGCAGGGCAATGAGAGTTTCCACTAAGTTCAGAGCCAATAAGTCAGTGTCAGAAGCAGGGGAGGGAAAAAAAAAAGAAAAAAAAAACTCGGCGAAAACACAAACAGATCATTTTTCAGCAAACTGCGAAACCGAAGTGAGATCTCTTTGCGAGGAGGATGCGGGAGGCTAAGGCTGTGAGGGCAGAGCCGCGGCGCAGTGCGCAGCTCTCTCCGCGGAAACCCGCGCACGGGAGACAGCGGCACCGGTGCGGCCGAGCCCGGCGTGGCCGCGGGACGCGGGGGCTCCGCGCCGGGCCCGAGCCCCGCAGCAGACACTGCCCCTGGCCCCGACACTCGCTCCCCGGCCCCGGGGACGCCGTTATTCCTCCCCCTCCCCCTCCAAGTTATTGCTCCGAATGGAGGAAGGTGATTCGGGAAAAGGGACCTAGCAGCCTTCCAGGAGAGCGAGCGCCTTTTTGTTTGGAAAGGGGAAAACGGAGCATTTCCAGTTCTCCCGAATTGGAAGCGGGCGGTGAGAGTCTGCTGGATTTTATTACTAGAGGATTTTTCGCTTAAAGATCGAAAACTGATGAGAAAAAGGGTTATCTGTAAACGAACATCGACTGCGGGACACAAAATATTTTCTTTCTCTCTCTCTCTCCCCTTCTCTTTCTTCGTTTCTTTCTCCTTTTCCTTTTCTCTCCCCTTTAACCCACATCTGAAAATAAACGGGAACGAAGAGCTGTGCAGGGCACAGGCTGCGGGGAGAGGGAGGGCAGGGTCCGCCGGGGACCCTAACCCACCGCCTAGCTCGAAATCGCGGAGAGAACCCAAAACGAGTGGGAAGAGAGGCAGGAGCAGGACCGGGGCCGGCAGCAGGGCTTGCCCGGGGCCCCAGGCCCCGTGTCTGTCTGCCCGCTGCCGGAAGGAGCGGCGGAGCTGACACCGGGCCCCGTCCCCGGCATCGTCCCCGCCGGAGCGGCTCCGAGAGCCGCCGCGGCGCTGCGCGGGCCGGCTGGGAGGGAGGCGGCAGCCGAGGGGAAATCCCAGCGACTCGGGAAAATTCCCTCTGCAGTCTCGGTTTCCCCGCTTCCTCTCCTGCCTTTTATTTTCTTCCTTTCTTCACCCCCTTAAGCCTTTCATTCTTTCTTTCCCCTTTTTATCTTTCACATTCTTTATTTCTTTTTATTTTCCTTCTCTTGCTCTTTTGTTTGTTCTTTTCGTTTCTCTTGCTCGCTTTTATTTTTTCTCTCCTTTCTCTTTCCCCTTTTCCCTTCTCTCTTCCTCTCCTTTTCTCCCTCTCCCTCTCGCCTCCCGTTTCCTCCCCGACCCTCAGCCATCACCCCCATCCATCTCTGGTCAATGGAGATTTTGCAGCACGAACGGCGAAGACCCCACGACTAACGGTGTGTTTCTGGTGTGCGTGGGTTGTTGTGTGTGTGTTTTTTTTTTCTTTCTTTCCCCAGCAGGGCACGGGGGTGTGAACCAGCTCGGGGGGGTGTTTGTGAACGGCAGGCCCCTACCTGACGTGGTGAGACAAAGGATAGTGGAGCTGGCGCACCAGGGGGTGCGACCCTGCGACATCTCCAGGCAGCTGCGGGTCAGCCACGGCTGTGTCAGCAAGATCCTGGGCAGGTAAGGGAAGGGGCAGCCCCCCGGCTCGGCCGGGGCAGCCGCTGCCGTTTCGGGCTCTGCCCGCAGCGGCCGTGGGAGGAGAGTGGCCCCCACCCGCCGCGGGGCTCGCGGACGGCGGGGGGGACGCGCGCACTGCGAGGGGAGGGCGGCGAAGGAAAGGGACGGGGAGGGGAAAAAACGCCTGGAAAACAAACAAACAAACAAACAAAAAATAACAGAAAAAAAAAAAAAAACAAGAAACCCACCAAAACAACCAGCCCAAGTCCCAGCCGCCGCCGGCGGCCTTGGCAAAAACCGCGGGAGGAGAGATGCGGGGAGCGGAGCAGAGGCAGAACCCGTGGAGGGAGCGGAGCGCCGCGAAGCGGGGCAGCCGGGCGCGCAGCCTCCCTGCGCGGGTGCGCTGCGCGGCCCCGCGGCACCGCCGCTGCTCAGCACGTGGCGAAACGGGGACCCCGCGCACCGCTCATGGCCACAGGGACACAGGACGTGGCTGTCTCAAACGCCCCCGCCGCGGGCAGGGACACGGGAGGGAATGACCCACACTCCGCGTCCTGCGCGCAGCCCCGGCAGCGCCATCCAGGCGTCCGCGGGGCACAAACCGGCGCGGGACGAGAGAGGTGCGTGAAATGCGGACGCGAAAGACCCCGCGCTTCTCGCTCCGCACAAACAAACCAAAATTAGTAAGGTGCAAACGAAGCCAACGCGAGGCGGGCAGAGGCGAGGCGGGCGCCGCGCTGCGCGGGGCCGGGCGCGCCGGGCACGCCAGGTAACCGCGGCCCTTTGTGCTCTGGCGGGGCAGGTACTACGAGACGGGGAGCATCAAGCCCGGCGTGATCGGCGGCTCCAAACCCAAAGTGGCCACCCCCAAAGTCGTGGATAAAATCGCCGAGTACAAGAGACAAAATCCCACTATGTTCGCCTGGGAGATCCGCGACAGGCTATTGGCCGAGGGAATCTGCGACAACGACACGGTGCCCAGCGTCTCTTCCATAAACAGGTAAGAGCAGCCCTGCCGCCCCTGCCTGCCGCCCGCGCGTCCCTTAACGGCCCCCAAAACCACCGCGGAGGCCGCAGGGAGAGCCCGATGCCTCCTCCACCGGGTTAGATGCGCGCGGCTCCGCACGGCGCGGGGCCGCAGCCCCAGCGCGCGGTTTTCCCTGTCGCTTTGCAGCACTCCCGGGCTTCCCGAGCCCTGCCGGGCGTTACAAAGGTGCCGAGCTGGGCTCGGCCCACGGGGACGGCCCGTGGCCTTCCCAGGTGCCAGGGAGGGATGCTTCTTGCGAGGCGTTCACGGTCTCAGGTTCGAGGTGGCAAAAATAACCATATGACAGATAGGAAATGATTGATGTAGGAAAAAAAAAAAGGCCGTAATACAAGTCACCGATATGAACACGCTGCAGCACTCGCGCTGCTCATATGCAACGCTCACCGGGGCTTCTTTGCACACTGCCTGCACGCGGGTGCCCCACCACGCACCCGCTCAAAGTAACCCCGCCGCTGGGCTCTAGCATCTTCACATATACACCGGCTGCGGCCACAGAAACGCAGCCTCTAGGACCATGCTAGCGCATGAACTATTCACACAGCGCATGAACAGAAACAGAATAGAGTACGAATACAGGAAATTTTGCATGCAGTCCCAGCACAGAGCTCCCCACCAAAATGAATGTATTTAGGGTATATGCGAACACACACACAGTCTCCTTTAGCGCATTCATAGATAAAAAATGCACGAGTCAGTATGTTGGTCTTTTTGATATACAGTGAGTTTGGCCAGATTTTTTTTTTAAAACTGGTGAATTTACGGGAAGGGAAACAAAAATAAATAGCAGGGGAAACAGAGTGGTATTTTTTTCTTGCACTTTTCATAGCAGATTTATCAAAATATGTCGAATAACTCAGGCTGTGTATTTCTAAATCTGGCATCCTATATAAATGGGTTTTAATATTTTGCAAATGATATGGAATTATCCCAAATCATCTTGAAAACAGCAGGTAGAATTAGCTAGTGGAATGTACCTTGGCTAGGGAAGATTCCCTCAGACACACTGTCTCTGTAATATACTGCTAGGCTACCCTAGGAAATTATCCCTGTGTGTGCCATCTGTATTAAAATGGTTATTAAGTTATGAACAGGGTAACATAATACTGATCGGCTAATTATACACCCTCCTAAAAAACCTCCAGGTCTCTGTTACTCTCTCAGTCAGGTACTGAAATAATAACGGTTTGACATTCAGACACCTTGCAAAGGCAGCTGTGGAAGGACAGGCAGCTTTCCCTGCAAGGAACGAAGCCAGGGAGAAGGGAGCTCAGTAAAGGCTGGGAATTCTGTTTTTTGCAGGAACAGAATTCCATTTTCCGGGAAACTCGGAAACCCGGGACTAGCACACACATACTTCCAGCTCCAAGGATATTGGCAACCAAATGCTGCCAGAGTCCCAGCCTTTTGCTTTCTGAATGCGATGCCCTGTATCGTGGCTGCCATGCCCTGGGCGATTCCGCTCTTGCCTTTGCCACTAGCTTGCGGCTGGGCTCGAAGGGTTGCACCTCAGTTTCCCATCCTGGAAACGAGGACTGATCCTTGCCAGAGGGAGGAGGGAACAGGTGTCCATGAATTCTCACTTACAAAATGCTGTGAAAAGGACAAGCGCTTTGCAACTGCTAAGTATTACTATATTGAAGAGGCTCAGCTGTGACCCACCACATTTGATTCAGATAGTGATGTGTGTAGTCACCAAAGCATGGGGCATTTTGACTTTGTATGATTAAGACTTTCCCCATTCCTTTAAAAAACTCAGGCTCTGCTTCGTCGTGTTCACCTTTGCGTGCGACTCCCCCAAATGCTTATTTGTGAGGAAATGAACCCAAAATACCATAGGTCAGAAAATCGTCGGGTTTGTGCTAGGTGAGAGCAGGACATCAGGCTGCAAAAGAATTCCTGCAGAACAGGAAGCAGCAAGCATGGAAAGGCCCGATCCGGCTGCCGCGGGCGGCAGCGCGATCTTCGCCAGCGCCGAGGAATCAGTAACCAGCTCACAAAACACAAAGACAGGGCTAAGTTCACAGTTCAAATATACATTTTGCTGTCCCCCATTGCCAAAGTAAACACACAGAATTGGGCAATCATTTGTAACGGCGCATTCCTTGTGTTCCCCTTCCCTACTGCATGGCCATAAATTGGACTTAATCTGACGTTCTGACTCCCTAAGCAGCTTCGGGCAGATGCCGATTTTTAAAAACAATCTGCTAGAAATACCTATCTTCGTATTTTCTCAAAATATGGCATTTCCACAGGAAAACTGCCCTGGGCCATTATTCAGAACTGTTAGAACTACTTCATTTAATATCTTGAGACTACAAACGAGGTGAATTTAGACGGTATCGAGCATTGTCAGTAAGTTCATCATCTCAACCTCATGCAAATACAAGGCACATCCAAACTATAGCGAAAAAAATGTCTTAACTACCTCTTCAAGATTCAGCAAAAAAAATTATCTTTTGCTATGTGGTGGCCTTGCTTTAACGGTGGCAAAAGATCAAGACAGCGTATTAGTTATTTGGTAAAGCTCATGAAAACAGAGCACCGAGGCAAAGCAGTTGTCTCTACAACGGGACCTTCCTGTCCTCATTTCATATAGTGAATGCTATATGTTACAAGCCTCGTATGTATATGTATGCACCCACATACATGAATATAGATATATATGCACAAGTATATATGTAAATATACACACGCATATGCAGCACATGTAATTGAGAAGTAGCTGAGTGACAGAAATCCTTAATTCTTTGGTAAGCAATTAGTGCTTACTGCAAATCTCTGGAGCATAGGGAATCCTAAGAGAACTTTTCCATCTACCCTATGGCTACAGACAAGTTATCTTTGGTCACTGCGGGCTAGAACACTTCCATCGGGTTTATTTAGGCATTGTTGTGAGCCTTGCGGTGGCCTCCCAAGAATGAACTTGGCAGCAGATGTTAATGAGAATTTTTGCTTTGTTTGCAGCACGTACAGTTAGCCTAAGAACACATGTTTCATGAGATAATAACCAGTTCAAGTAAAATCTTTGAAATTAGACTGTGTGCTTTGGTGGGAGCAGGAGTAGGCACGTACTGGACACACATGCATGGCTGTGCAGCTGGAGGTGCGATAGCTGCTGTAGTTTTAGCACTATTCTCTGTTTCTCTTAAATACATGAACTCCATTCAGTTCCACCAAGGCAGACCAGAACAATCCACTTGCAGACAATCTGTGCCTCTATCCCAGCTTTCCCGGGGTCAGTCCTCGGGGCTCTCTGTTAGTGCTTTTCCAAGGAATGCAGAAGCCAAAGGACTGTGGAGTTACACTACAGAACAGTTGCTCTTCTGCGTACATCCCAGACTGTGGATTTCTGAGAGTAGATCCGCTATCCCATGGCAGAGAATGGAGTTCAGTGGCCGTATCAGCTCAGTCAGGCTATTTTCTCTTAGGTATTAAGTATACATTAATTTCCTGTGTTATGTGCTTGGTTTGGGGATATATTTTCTGTTACATCATATACAATTGGTAATGATTCCTTGTTAAAGCCTCTGTTAATTATGTGGTTTTTTATAAATACGTATGGGAAGAAACACACATTGATTCACATCATAATAGCCAAGGAAATGTGCTTAATCTACAAAGAAATATTGAGCCTGTGACCAATTTCAGCGGCCATGGGCAAGCTTGTATCTCAGAGCAAAGAATGGCATATTAGGAGATTGGGTTTTTCTCACCATTCTGGCATGAGCGTTCTGGCTGACCTGGGACTATCGGAAGAGCTCCTCATGCAGTAGTTTTAACACCTGCAAAATAAAACCAACAGTATTTAGCTACCTTCTCAAAATCAGTGTAATCCTTCCACAAAGAGCTCAACAAAGAACCAACACCCCAGCCAATGCCACTGGTGAATTTCTCCCTAATTTCCCCACCAAACAGGATGTAAAATCTGCAATTCCTACTCCAGATACCTAATGATTCTAGCGAGAGGCATGAGGAGCATAGAGCAGCTCTACCGGCAGCATGTTCTTAGTGACCAAACACAGTGACCACTGCTTGGTCTGCAGTGAAGGATGGGTGAATTGCACAGCATCCAATGGGTAAATGTCTGCATCACCCAAACCTGCGCCCTCTCACTTTTGGTGCGTGCAGGAGCAACTCAGGATCCTATCAGGGATCCTCCCATTTAGCAGATGTCGAGTCCAAGGTTTCCACTGAATTTCCTGTACCAGGGCATCCTCTCGGGGTAAAAGACTTCTATTGGCAGCTGCCTTCAGCTGAGCAAAGAATGCAAGTGGGTCACACAGGGCTTCACTATATGGAACATACCCTTTAAACTCAGATTCTTTGCCATCAGACACAAACCTGGTATTGTCATCTTTTCATCATTGCAAATAAAGACCAGGCTCATAAAGCAGAGGTTACAGACAATGTTACTGCAGCTGCAAGGGTAAATGAATGCTCACAGCGTTCCGCTTTGTCTTACTCCTCATATCTGGTCACTGGAAGGTTGTATGGAGATCACCACAATAAACCAGTCACTTTTTTTCCCCCTGACTTTCCCGTGATGCAGGCATCAGCTCAACAGATGTGGTACTGTTGTGAGTGGGAAGTTTTGAGCTTCCTGTTGTGTGAACCTAGAAGTTTGGTACCACATTAGTTTCCTTAAAATAAAAATGCCAGTCATTCCTTTTGTATAGACATCAAAAGCTTGATTTTTGTTAGAAGTTACATATTTTCAAGCATTTGCATTAGTGAGTGGTTATTGCACTCCACCACAAAGGTAGCTGCATTTCAGCACTGGGTGAGTGAGTCTTATAGAGCTAGACCTCATTCACCAGAATCACTTTTTTTTTTTTTTTTCCTTTAATCATTTGACTTTGTGAAGAAAAAGGAGAAAATATAAGTGGCTTGGCCATACAGTGATGAAGCGGTGAGAACAATACAGAGATCTGAAGGGCACAGTCCCTCCAATGGGAAGGGAATTATTCTGGTTTAACAAAGCGGTAGAGCCAGGAATGAAGGCAGGGCAGTAAGAAAGCAAACATTTAAATAGCAGCAGAAGGAATCTCCTCATAGGAAGCCCCATTAAATTGTGGAATTGCATCCGTTGGAATTCCTTATTTTTGGGGGGGGAGTGGTGGTGAATATATATAGCTAAATGGGATTAACAGCACAAGCAAACACACAGTAGGAAATATTCCTGTATTGGCTGAAGAGATGGAAAATGCTCTAGTAGACCAGCTGGGCCCTCTCTGGTATGATGTCACAATGTATACAAATATACAAAAGCCATGTCTTCAACCATGTATCAAATATATCAAAAAGACTGTCTCTGATCCTAAAACTCATTCAAACAAATGATTTCTGTATTACTTGCATAGAAACACAATACTTCAAAACAGCTGAACAGAGCCAGATCTTCATTTAGTTTACCTTGACACGGCCTTTAATGAAGGTATGTCGACATTTAAATGGAGCTTAGGCTCACTGTTTATGATCTGCACTGTACTTAGGAAAGCTCTTTTTGAATGGAAAGACAGAGACTTCCAAAAGTATTTGTCATTGCCCTGACAGTGCAGCTAACCAGGGCGTCAGGAAATCCCATCCATGTGTAGATGACTCTAATGGTAGCTCTTAAAGCCAGTTTGAATTTTGCCCCCAAACAATAATTTTTTGATGAGAGCTGATGACAATGAGAAGTTTTCCACTGTAATGTGAATTAATCTATTGTAGTCTACATACATGGACAGATTTACTAGTCTCAACAGTTAAAAAAATGCTGAGACAGAGCCCCACATCATGAGATCAGCTTAAAAATCATGAGTCCTTGTAATACAAAGTGGATGTTTTCACTTGTTTTCACTTCTGTATCTTCAGTTTGTAAAAGGATTTGCGTATCTGACTCCCACTAAATGATTTTAAAAATACTTTAACAGCATGGTCCTTTGCCTCCTCAAGGAGTAGAAAGGCCCCCTTTTAAGATCCTCAAATACCCCAAAGCACTAGAAACAGACTTTATTAAATGAGAACTGAAATTCTCACGCTATCCCTTGGCCAGAGGAGCTAAAAAAACCAAAAACAGTTAGGCTCATGATGAAACACTAGACAGCACGATATTCAGCGTTAGACTCCAATTTTCTCTGGTGCCAGTAACTGGAAGCTGATTTTGTAGCACTTATACCCAGCTGAAAATCACAAATCCAATCACTTGGTTTCCAAACTCCACAGAGTGCACTTACAAATATTCATTTCCAATCAATTTGCACCTGCTAATATTTATGAATGCTCACATGTGATGACAGAGCCAGATGCAATGTTGGTGCTTACTGTTTCTAGTGCAGTAGCATAAAGAAGCTCTGTGCACAGATCAGAGCCCACTGCCCCAAAAGGCACTGTGCAAAGAGGAATTTCTTTCATGAGATTCTTTTAGAAAACCAACATATGCACATGTGTCTTTCTGCCATTCCTTTAACTTCTGCTAGGCTTGTAGTGCAGACAGTCCTTGTGGTTTTAGGGATTAACAAACATCCTTATCTGTCATAAGGAGGGAGAGATTTGGCCAGGGCTCATGCACCAAAGCTGAGCGAGGAGCCCTCTCCTTCAGGCTCGTATCTGACAAGATCGAGGGTGAGCACTAGCCAGGCTGCGACAGCCTGCCCCTCTCCCCCGATAAGTAGGCAAATAAATAAATAAATAAATGGCATCCTAACTGTGCTGAGAACTCAATAAAACAATCACATCAAATATGAGAAGGTATAAATCTCACGTCTGCACAGGTAACCCACTCAATTGCTTTTATTATGGCTCAGCCTGACTCCATTTATTACGATCTGTGGCCTGGGTGAAGGATGTTTGCATGGAGGGTGGTCTCCTGGTCTCCTGAAATCCTATCCTCAGCGCCGTGACTACCAGCCCATACAGAGCTGGATTTTGGTGGGGAGACCAAAGACAGATCCATCTGTCTGTATGAAAACCAGTCAATAACCCTGTAACGAGACCCTTGTCGCTGGGAAAGGTCTATACAGTAGTTGAACACCACAGCCACAGGCGAGAACTTGCCGTGCCTGGGGTGTGAAGAACAACAGGCTGAATGCACGATGTGCCTGAGGTGTATAGACAGAGCCTGTCTATCCCTAGAGACATGTGAGGAGGAGTGAGGGGCAGGAGCCGTGCAGAGGGTGTCTTTGCATATACATATACAGTCTATAAATTAGAGAGGTCAGTGCACCTGGAGGTTGGCCCAGGGAAGGAGAAAGGGCAGGGTTACCCTGCGAGTTTGTACAGGTTGCTTATATGGGGACTGTGAGTACAAGGCAGACGTGCACCTCTCCAGAAATGTGCCTGGCAGCTGGATACCACCTATGGGTATATTGGTATCTGGCAGGGAAAATGTAGCTCCTGGCAGGCCCATGCACAGTGGCACAAAGTGCCCATAAGGTAAAGGAAGCACATGCAGGAGGCCTGTGTGGCAGGGAAGGATATTCCTTTGTCCTCTGTCTGCCTTGGGATTTATGTGTGTACCAGTTTGGACGGAGAGGAGAATGAGTGATGTGCCAAAAGCCAGAGCTAACGGCCTGCAAGTTCACAAATTGCTTCCTAGAAAGTGCTATGTATGAACCATCTACCCATGTCACTGTTAGCCAGACAGAGAGGAAGCTGGTGGCCTGTCCATCTGCAAGAGGAGCAGAAGCAGGACACGTTTGCTGCTCTCATCCTCTAGCTTTGCCATGTCCGCAGTGTCTCTCAGATGTGCATGGCACATCATTCCCAGTGCTTTAGCATCCTGCAACACAGGCACATATGTGTGCACACACACACTGCACAGAGAAATGCTGGAGTTTGCCTCTATTAACTCTCCTCTCCTGGAAGCCAATTTAATTTTTATTCCTTTGGATCCACTGTGAGCAATTCCTCCTCTCTGCCAAGGGGAGCAGCCTTTCCTCTCTGCAGACTTCAGGGATAGCCCTAAACTTCCATCTCTGCTTGGAATGCAAACTGCAACAAGAATAGCCATGGGCTCCGTCAAAATGCCCACCACTGTTTTCAGTTGAGAGGTATCTATATTTTGCAAGGTAAATTGATCTCTGCTTATAATTTATGACCAGAAAAGCAGAGAATGTGACAAGAAAACAAAGGCACAAATGAAACTCTCAGGTATCTGCCAGACAGGATGCTCCACACCGCCTTGTCTTTACGGGTAGTTCAGACGGCTCTGGCAACAGAAATGGTACCAGTTGCTTTAGTTCGGCAGGGCTAATACCCCACCCTTTGATCCCCGGTGCCAGATCTCATTTTCTTTAATAGAGTTTCTGCTTCTCCAGGCTGGGCTAAAATAGGAGGGAGAACCAATTACCCGCCGCCTATTTTCAAACTCTCTCTTTAAACCCTGGAGTCTTTGGGCACTACGTTTGGGTGCTTCTTAAAGGGCTTTTGCCTTTCAACACAGTCATACTTTTCTAAAATTTCTTAAAGAACATTCTTGATCAATCAGCCTCTAAAATAAAATTGTGGCATAATGTGGCTACATAATAGAGTCTACTGTTAGGATTTGCCTAAATTTAGGCTCAGAAAACCATTCTTTATTATTTAAGCTTCAGCTTTCAAACTTGTATATACATGTATACACAAAATACATATACATTTATATATAAACTAATGACTAAATTAGAGATCCAGAAGGAAAGAGGAAAAGAAGCAATGAAGATATTTTTTGAGGGGAAGGGATCCATGTTTGCATACTGCAAGTACAAAGAGGAACTGCATCTGTGGGGTATAAACGGACCAAGGCTGCGTAAGCAGAGGCAGAGTGGAAAATAAATAAGGCCACAAATTCCCTCTCCATGCAGAACAAAGAGGAAATTTCAAGTTTTAGAGAGACTAGGTGCTTGTGGTGCTGTCTCTAACAGAGGAGACCTTCCCGAGCGGGTGGAGAGCAGAGCTGGATGGGGTGGATGGCAGGAAAGGGCACAGAATAATGCTGGAGTGCAAGGCTCCGGGAGATTTGTCTTGGATGCCATCAGGAGCAGACCTGCCGTGGTTTCACTCAGGGCTGTCTGGCCGCTGTGCCAAATAAGGCACAGGAGGGAACACCCATTATCAACACCCAGCTCCCTTCTGCAGCTTTAACAGTCTCAGGCTACATGTGTGCCTGTGTCAGGTTCTGTCTGTGTCTGTGTGGACATGGAAAGGACAGGGATGGAATAAGTGCATGTGGCTCTGCATGAATCCTGCTAAGATATGCAAGCTGGAGAGCAGGGAGGATTTGTGTGTGTGCGTCTGGGTGTTTGCAGGTAAGAGCACACATGTAAACATATGAAAATGTGATTTCTGCGATCCTAACCCCTTTTGTGGATTATATACATTTTTTGTGACTTGCAGTGGTAGTTAAAGAAAATTACAGAGTTATGGGTGACTGCCCCTTTAAAGCAGATATTGCTTAGTGCCCAGCAGGCAAAACTGGTAGAGTTGGTGGCACAGGGACGCGCACAGTGGAACAGAGTGTGGCCCATTTCAGGCGGATGTCCGTAGAGGGAACCAGGAGGAGCAAAAGGCAGGGGGAATGTGATCGTGGGGAACACGAGTTTTGGAAGAAAGCACGCAGAGGGTGCCGACCTTGTAATCGATGTATTTGTGCAGCATGGAGCACCACCTTTCCAAAAGGAAAGTGCCTTTGCATGATTTGAATGTGCTCCTGGATCATTCTGCACTCAGTGAAGTAATCTGAGCATGGAGAGCTGCAGGCACTTGTATAGAGAGACCGCCGAGCCCCTATTGTTCCATCCGACAGCCTGCTCTGTAATGGATATTTGGGCTACACTTGCCCTGTCCCTGTGACATGTGTACGAGGAGGAGTGTGGGCATGTCACTGGGGCAGCTCCAGTTGGGAGTATAGGCTTCTAGTAAGAACCCGCATGTGTGTATGCTGGTCCGTGGAAGGACTAAGAACAGGCTTCTCTGTGGAAAACGTAGCGCTGCACGTACACGCTGGGAGTTACAGAGGAGAGCAAGGGCATGGTAGCATAGGCACTTCAGAAGCCTCTCTAGTTTTGTGGGGCTGTGTCTGTACACAACGCTGCACGACTGTGAAGCAGTGCACTTCTTGCTGGCAGGGCAACAGTGTCACGCACTTGCTCTTCGTGGCAAGCACAGACGCACATGCGGGTGCCTAGCAATGACCCGTCTATTTGTCAGGAATCCTTCTGCGCAGACCTCTGAACAAGGTAATGTGGAAGTCACACTGTCACCTTGTGTGAGAGGCAATGTTAGTGCCACAGACCTGCCTGTGAGAGCATGTATGGCAGCGTGGCGTGTGCTGGGATGGGTGAACATGGAAGGCACACGGTGGAGTGGGTACACGTCTGCGCAGAGATGTCGTGCATGGAGGTGGGGGCCTCCCCCGCCCGAGGGAAGTGCGTATCCGGCACCACATATCTGGCAGCTACTATATGTGTGCTACTACAATGTATAGGCACCTGGGGCAGCAAGAAGGCGGTGCCTGGAGGAGTGAGGGTGAAAGGGGTTATGCCAGAGAAGATATTTCTAACACACTCTAAGAGTTTAATGCACTGGACTCTCCCCTTCTCTCCCCTTCCCTCACACTTTTCCCCTCATTACCCAAGTTATCTTGTTTGGGTTAAGAGGCCAATTTCAACAGACTATAATTGAAGAATGAAGAGAATCTGATAAGATAAGGAAGGGACATCATTCCTCAAGGGATCAATAGAGGTTCCTCCTTTCCCTGCTGTGTTCCTAACAAGCGAACTCTGTGTGCCCATGGGCCTGGTTTATTTGCTCTGCTTGTCTGTGTGCCAGGAGGGGAGGAACGAAGCAGGGAGGTGGCACTAGACCCTTGCCTGTGTGGGCAGCCAGAGCAGAGGAGGGGGAAATGGAGTGTCCAGCGGGGTGCAATGAGCAATGGGCAGGACGGTGCGGCAGCAGAGAAGAGGCAGGGATGTGACAAGCCTGATGCCTACCTGGGCCTGGCAGGGGGCACAGGCTCACAGGGGTGGTGCTCACCTTTCATCTTTTATCTCAGGGCCTTGTGCGGCAAGGGAAGGATATTGACAACTTGTCTAAACTCCCAGTAGCTTTTCCCAGTGTTCCCCAACAGCGAAGCTTACAGCTTCATGTGTGCACAGACGGGGCCGAGCCCTTGGGCGCGGGAGCAGCAGGCACCGCTCTGCACGGCGAGGCCGCATGCCGGGCCCTGCCACGCTCACCCGGGAGCTGCCACGCAGGCCTCCCGCCCAGGCGGTTCCTAGCAGGCCCGGCCTAAAGCGGCATGGGAAGGTCTCAGACACGTGTGAGCGGCCTTGGGAGGCGCCACAGGCCCCTCTGTGCAGAGAGACCGTGCGGGATGCCCGGCCTCGTGCAGGCGGCGCCGCCGCGCAGGGCGCGCTCCTGTCCCGGGCAGCTCGAGCCCTGGGAGAGGAGCGGAGGGGCCAGCGCAGTGCAGGGCCCACCCAGATCCCATCCTGCGAGGCTGCATGAGTTCCAGGAGAGCCTGAGGCGCACCGCGGGCTGCAGCCGAGATATCTTCTTCCAGCTGATTTCTCTTTTAACACCCAGAGAAACAGACACTGAGAGCAAGTCAGTCATGCAGTGAGCAAGTGGCAGAGTTGGGAATACAACCCAGATCCCCTGACTCTCAACCTTGGGCTTTAACCACTAGACCATGCTTCCCTCTAAGCCACCTTGAACTTTCCTCGCTGAGGAAGGGGGCTGCTAAGCCTCTGCGGGCTGCAGTTTACCAAGCTGTCAGGAGTGTGCTCACTGGACCGCCTCACCAGAGACAGCCTTCCTCACACGCGCTAAAAAAGTTGAAAAGAAATTCATTTCATGGACGGTGGTTGCTTAAAAAAGGCGATTCCAGCATATGTATGTGATAAATGTTAACTGTGCATTAATCGCATTAAAGAGGACCCTATAAACTTTTCATTTCTAATTAAATTCTGGCTGGTGATTCTGGCGAAGCCGGCGCACTCTGGGCCTTTGTTTATGTGGAAAATTAAAATGCAAATACAATGGAATTTATTTCCATTACCAGAGTGATATGCTGGGCTCCTCTCCTTAACAGCCTCCAATTACTTCCCACCAGGTCTCTCTTGCTCTCTCCCTTGCTCACTCGCTCTCTATCCCTCGGCCCCAAACATGGGGCTGCCACCTCCGGGCTGCGGAGCGGGCAGCAGGAGAGCAGCGGGGCGCTGAGCACCGTGTCACCTGCTCAAGGGCAAAGGCAGGCAGGGGAACGGAGGAGAAAGGGGGAAGAGTGGGAGAGCCCGTGGGAGAAGGCAGAGGCGGGAACACAGCTTGAGCTAATGCAGGAAGGAGGGAAGGAGTTACCTGTTGGCAACCGCACTGCGAGTGTTAGCTAAGCTCACTGCCTTGCTGAGTCCCAGCAGCAGAGATGACCTGATTGGGAGAGGTCGCAGGCCTCCCCCGATGGGATGTTTTGGTGACAGGATACCCCTGAGAGCTCTCTTGGGAAGCTGTCTCGGTCTTTTGTAGTCCATGCCATGACTTTGTCTGGATGTGACTGCAGCTGAGCCATATCCAGATGCCTCACAAAGCACAGAAAGGTTCTAGCGCCACGTTGCCTGCTCACAGCAAATAAATCTGTGCAGCAATGACACCTAATCATCAGCAGAAAAATTACTGAGCTGCCTTGTTTATTTTTCAAGTGACCAAATGTAGTTACACTGTCACAGGGCATTACTACCTACTATGCACACAATCAGAAACCCAGAGATTCATTGCACATTTAATATATCTTAGCACATATATTTACAAGTAAACACTGCTGACACAGAATCACATTCTTTCCTATAAGTATGAAAGACCCTGGTCAGGTCAGACATCTTCATGCATGAACATCCTCAGGCAGCCCCACGCACAGCACACGCATCTGCTAACAGATACGGTGCCCTCCCATGTGGTCATACAGAAAGTCACACAAAAAGGCCCTTGCAAAGGCAAATATGCACTTCACTGGAGACCGATGTAGTCACTCACAGGTCTCCATGGATTCTGCAAGCACAGAAGTGGAAGTGCACAGTGTAGTGTTGCTTCCAGAAATGTAGAGCATGGAGACTTGCTCTGAAACCTAATGGACAAGCCTTACCTAGACCAGAAGCGTGCCCGTGGGCGCACACATTGAAACATGCCAGCCTAGAATCACGTGCAAGACGCACACGGCTACGGACACGTGGCTGTACTCCCTGCAGCACGGGTGGCCCAGCCGCCAGTGCCGGGGCCCCGGCACGGCCCTGGGAAGGCAGAGTCAGAGGGCTGTTTTGCTTACGGCGAGTGAGCGTCTTGAGGAATCACCTAGTGTAAGTGATCCCGCCTCGGCCGACACAGGGAAACACGAGAAGGACACATTCACTCTCAGCACTGAAAAGAGGCCATTACCCAGTCAAACAAGCCAATCCCTGACATCATTATTCAATACACAGGAGCCCTGAAATGCACACTAACTCAATCACGGCGACACACAATTACAAAATAATCCTGATGGAATCAATGAGACGGACATGCGGTCATACAAAGCGCACCCACCCCAGTGTTAATACACAATAATAGCAGCCCAACAAGCGAATACAAAACAGCCATTCAAAACACAATGGCAAAACATGCGGGTCGCCCTCTCAAAGGGGGCTGGAAAATACCAGCAACAAAACTCGCCATTGGCAAGCGGGGCGCGAGCAGGACTTGCCTGCACGCGAAGGCTGGCTCCTGTTGGCCTGGGGAGCAGCCGGCAGCAAGAGCCCCAAGCCAGAGCACATTCGTGTCCTGGCGAGGCCGGCGGTGCCCCAGGGGCTCGGTGCCACGCAGCGTTGCGCCCCGAGCTACCCCTGCAGTGACAGGACATCCTGTAACCAAAAGCACAATCCACAACCCTGCAAGCTTCCTCACGAGCTGACCCACAGCGAGCTGACGCAAGCGCTTAACATGAGGCCCGAACGGTGGCTCTTGCAAATCCCGCGTGCTCTTACGGGCAACGACGGGCGGACCCATCTCCTAAGTCCTCTCCTGGGCACTGGCGGCATGAGCTATAGGCAGGTTCTGTATCTAGGAATCGGTTGTTACTGAGAACGGTGGCGAGGCTGTGGGCAGGCTGCTGTCCTGTGTGTGTGCGCGCAGGAATTCCCCTTCCTCGACCAAGTTGGCTGTTGGCGGCCATTAAAAAGCCTAGGTCCTCGTGCTGGGTGTTCAGCGAGTATTGATTCAGTCTGCAAGCAATTTTAATATTTCTTCAGGGACTTTCCAGCAACAGCACAAGTCATTAATTCACCCTCCCAAATTGCTTATTCAATAGCAGGAACATGGCTCCTGAATAAAGTCCCAGAATTTATGTGACTCGCACAAGTCAGGAGGTCAAACAACTGTTATGGAGCCAAGTTAAAAATCCAAATAAAATATTGACACTTTTTTGGGGAGTGGGAGGAGGGGGAGTGGGGGAGGGGGAAGAAAAGGTATTTAAAATAGGGTTTTGTTGCAATGCCCCCAGGATAAAGAATGGAAAGAGATTGAAGACAAGTTGGAGTTTGTAAAATCAATGGGATTTATTGCATATCCGTTTGGCATTTAATAACTCCTTCCCTTCCAACTCCCTCTGCTCTGTACATACATGGGGAGATAAACGCTTCCACAAAAGCCGTAGTTTGGGCTATGAACAGCCACAAGGTACACAGATGTGCACCCAAACCCCGGCGTACAATGGCACGCACGTGCAGGGATGAATATTGCTGTAAGGCACTGGTGTAACACCAGGGGATCCTCTCAAGACCGGGACACCATCAGATACAGAATTATCCATATCCATGTTGGGAAAGACAATCTTCGCCCACAATCCCCTGTAGAAAAAAGTCAGGAGGGGAAGCTGAGGCATAGAGCAAGTTAAGAGACCCAGAGCCCAGGCAGGGATTGGAATCTGGGCCTCGAGGTGCCCACTTAGTGCCCAGCTTAGTGCCGTCCTTTAAGGAGTGCAAACACAGGCCGTGCCAGCAAGCCCGCACAGGAGGACACTCCTCTCCCAGGAGGGACACCCGCACATCCTCTGTGGGCGCACACGAAACCCAGCCCGCGCGCAGAGCCGGCGCTAGGCACACACGCAGGCAGGCGCACGCGCAGGCACAGACGTACACAGGCCTCACTGAGCTCATTGCTATTCACAAAGTGCTGCCGCCAGCTCGAGCCCGGAGCGGGAACCTACCCGCCGAGTGACACACACGCACGCGAACGGTGCGCACACGCACCGGCACGCGCACACGCACCCGCACACCGCTGCCGCCTTCAGCAGACGCTTGCCCAAGCCAAAATGCACAGAAAAGCTCAAGCAAACTGGTGTATGGGAGCACACATCACTTATAGCCATATCTATTCAGCAAGCTGCAGAGACAGACACACATACCCAAGCAAACACATTCTGTGCAAGCACATTAATGTATAGGATTGTCTCCTTATCAAATTGTACCGGTAACTGTTTCAGGGAAGCCAAGCTAATTTACACTAGCCCAAGATGGGATCCTGTATTAGTCAAACAACATTTATTCAAAGCACTAACTCCCTAAAATAAGGACTGCACAAAAAAATAGTTAAACCATGTAATGAAGAAGTACTTAATGGCTTGGGAGGTGGAAGGGTTTTTTCCTCTGTTTGGGGGTTGGTTTGTCTGCCTGGCATTTTAGCAAAGAGTCAGGGCAGGTGCTTTATCCGAATTGAGATTTTCCAAAATGCAGTTTTTCAAGGGCTTTTTTTTTGGCATTCTGATAAAAACAATATTTGACATCATTTTCCTACTAAAATATGCTTTGACCAGACACTCAAAGTAGTTTTAATTTAAGCAAGGTAATGAAAAGTTTGAAATGCTCATAATTATGCTGTAAAATATTAGCATTTGTGCTTCAGAAAATGTGTCTCTAACTGCTTTGTTCATAGCTGATTTTGTAATTGTCCTTAAAAAATGGCAAGGTAAAATCTTTGGGCTACCTTATGTACCCTCTGTGTTCTTAGACTACAAATTATTCAAGAAAAAATGTAGAAGTAGTAGAGTTTTCTAAGCATCATTGCCTCTGTCCCTGTGTCCTCCTATACCAGCAAACCCTTACAGCACTGCAGCTTGTTCCCATGTGCAGTTCACTCCGACAATGAAATAACTGTTCATTTTGGGTGGAAGGCACACTGGTCCGTTAAGGGAAGAGATACCTAATTCAGACTGCTCTGGAGTAATGGAACTGTGTAAAAACAGGGCAAGTTCTCCAGAACACCATGATTTTTAGCAAGGGCAACTTGTGATTCCCCAGAACTAAAAACAACACAGGTTTCCACTGCGAAGGCCTAAACAGCAGCACTCGATCATTAAAAATAATCAGTACTGGTAGCTCTTCACCCTTCAGCCCAGCTAGTGCCCATGGCAAACGCAGGGCCCGGCTGCGGGCACTTGGCGCTGCCGCCCTGGGGACGCTGTTTGTCACTCGGCAGTTGCTGACAGGGCCTCAGCCGAGACGGTTTCATTGACAAAGAACAGGCGTCGGGCTCGTTTACGCAGGGGCAAGCAGGAGAATTAATCTGAATTAACTCTGAAAGTGGATTGGTTAAAACCATTAAAACGCTGTTTGGATGCTCATTCAAATTTTGAGTGTCCTAAATTCAATTTCATTTACTTCATTTCCAAAGTGAATTAAGCTAAACTAAATTAAAGCTGTCTTAATTCTAAACAAGGGAGCCAGAGGTGTAATGTAGTTTAACTAGAGCATTTTAATTTCACACTTTCAGGTAATTCCAATCAGTTATTTTGCATAGCCACCCATAGGCAAGCCCCCACACTGCTAACTTCTATGGACAGGGACTATTTCTGCAGGGGGAAGCACAGCGGCACTCAGACGTGCAGGGTACTCTCTGCCAGCCAGCCCAGTGCAAGGCAGCGTCCCACCAATAACAGCCAGGTTGTCCAAAGCCCACAAAAACCCCACACTTCTGCAGTGTCTTAAATGGATGCCAGATATGCCACCTAAAAATAAAACACACCTGAACTTGCTAATTTATACAACTAAGCAAAACCTACAGATGTATGAGCCTTATAATATAGCGAGGTTCCACGTAAATCATACATCAGTATTAATACATGTTAGATATTACATAATGGATATTATAGCCTCGCTATGGATGAGTTCTAGATGATTATGACTTATTATTTGTAATAACTGTGGTGGGTGCTGTACAAAAACATCAATATAGCTGACTGTTGATGGTTATAAGCCACAGATCTGAACAGCCTATCTGCCTATTAAACTCTGTTAAAAACTGTAATGGTTGAATAAATGTTTATTAAAACATCTATTAGTTCTGCATGGGGTCTGAATATAATATGTGACCCAAATATCTAACTACATATAGTCACAGTCATAAATACAGATCTATGGGCAAAGATAAACATGTACACACAACTTCATATGATAGATTAAAATCTGCTAGTGTTGTTAGCCCACAAGCACAGCACAGATATGTAAACCAACGTACAGTTCATGTTCATGAAACTTCAGACCTGTTCATGACTTACATGGAGCCACACAGTCCAGCTCCTGGTTTGTCCTCTGGTTAAAAGAGGATGATTCTGTCCCATTAGCATGAAAGCTATACTACATTATTTTGAGGTGAGCAATAACTATATATTGGAAGTCTATGTAGCACCAGCATCCTGGAGCACTGGCGTGTGGCTGGCTGCTTTCAGCAACATAAAAAAAGCAAGAAATAAATACGAAAAAGCAATAAGGATTAGAACAGGAAGGGAGGGAGTCAGGTTTTCCCCAGAAAGTTCCTTTTTTTTTTCTACAATTATATCTCAGCGTAGCTGGAAACTGTAGTCTCAATAAAATCAAAAAGTATGATTCAAATTTTGTTTTTTAACATAGCTTCAAATGTACTCAAAGAGGTAATTTAAGAAGGATTTTTTTCTCCATTCTGATAGGGCTGAAACTCCTCTGACAATTTTGTTTGCTTCTTTAAAGCCCAAGATAAAACTAACATTAGATCTAAACTGACACACTCCCAGTACTCTTTTTACCTTGAGTTTAGTCAAACATCATTTTCCATTATAGAATTTTCCCTGATTCTGATAGAAGATAGGTGACACCCCCGCTAAATGGGATCACTCCCCAACAGACTCAAGCGAATACTGAGACGGAGAACTCCAGAACATATAGAGATAATAGTGCTAGAACAAAATGCTGCCAAGCCCCAAATTAAAAAAAAAAAAAAACACAAAGTCGATATTCTCCGAAAGTGAGAAAGCATCATAAGATTCACAAGACTGTAAATAAGATTGGATAAGAATGTACATGGGTTTCCTTCTCCTTGCCTCTGGTTTTGGGTCTTTGAGAGGCAGCTAGGGCCCACTTCCCACCTGCTCTTTGCAGTTGTGAGAGCCAGAAATACCTTGGTTTTAAACAAAAGCGGAGATTTCACGTAATTGCTTATCTTTCAGATCTGAGCTTTTACATAAAATACCAAGTATGAAGAGACTTGCAAGAGAGCTGAGAATATTAGTTGCATTTGTCTGTTTCTCCCCAGTGCAAGTCTCTTTTCCTCATGCACACATGTCTTCTGTTAATCAAAATGAATGTCCACAAGGAATTCAGCACAGGCTCCTGAATGTTAATAACTGAAAACGGGCTCAAAGCAAAGCTTTCAATTAAAAGTTCCCATGCTCCAGATTAGGATATTTAACCTTGGCAAGCCCGTGTGCTCCTGAAACTCTCTTAACTCACTGGCTGGCCAGGCCCTGTTGTGGCAGCCCAGCCCAGAGGTGCAGAAGTTGCCACTTTGAGTTGCAGTGCCCAAGCGGATGTATTCTCAGAGAGCGACTAGTTCCTAAGATCTCAGAGATATCTGCATGTTTTCTTTGAAAAAATATCTTGCTGGTCAAGTGGATGCAGTCATTGCTCTCCTGCTCTCTTCCCGTGGCTTACTGTGGCTCTTTAGGCTTTTGGTCTTTTGTCATAGAGATCATGCGTTTGTTGAGGGGAATTCATGGATCTAGGGCTGCTGGAAGGGATATTCTCATGGGCGCTCGGAGGTTGTGGGGGTTGCAGCCGTACTGTTAACGAGACCTGTTGCACGTTGTGGGAGTTGCAGCCGTACTGTTAACGAGACCTGTTGTACGTGACAGAAGCAGAGATAGGGAATGGCGGACGGAAGATCTCGCGGTGTCACGGAATGGGCAAGGGTTTAACCATATTAGGGCAAAAAGTGATATCTGGAGCCTAATTGGTACATAAGACAACTTCCGCCTGGACAGAAGTTATAAGAGCCAGCAGTGAATTTCAATAAACGTCATTTGGCCTATCATCTCATAGGTGTCAGTGCTTCTTGACCCTGAGGTGGATGGCCTCAGTATTCCCTCTATAACCACGGACAACCACCACGGGTTGATAACGAACCCGACAGGAGGTGAATATTTGCTCATGGGTGATACTGAAATTTGGATTCGATGATTCAGGTAGTTTCTCCATAGCCTGTAAGTCCAAGATAAGCAGAACCTATTTTGTTCTTGGAGTTCTCCTTCATTTTCCTTAAACCTGGGATCTACAACCAGATACAGTCTGATTCCCATCTCTTGTAAATCTTCTAGATGTTTGGATTTCAATGAATTTCTAGCTTTCATGGCTGCAAAGCAAGCCCTGCAAACGTGAACTCACTGGCACTGCAGTAGAAGCACCTACCTTCGGAGAGTTCTGCAGTGCAGTCACTGCCACACTGCTCCTGCAGAGGTTAGGTTAGCTGGCCTGGGCCTTCACAGCCGTGCAGCCACGGCTTCGCAGAGCACAGCAACCCCCTATCGTGCATAACACTGATGCTCTTGGATAAGTGGGAGAGTGTCTCTCAAAGTCTAATGCTGCACTTGATGGTGGGAGGCCAGGCTACGCAGCCTACATGCACAGGGATGAGCACCGTCAGCCCCAAGAACACCCGTGACGTGGAGCTGTGTGAACTGCTGCTCATCAAGCTGAGCTCACAGGCCAATATTCCCCCTCTGGTACAACCCTCCTGCCATGGGAGGTGGGCAGCCTTCACCTGGTCCTGCTTTCCTTGCACCACTCCTCCTTTCTTCTAGGCTCGTACAGTATAACTGGAACAGTGGAACTGGAATGGGCAGGGATCTGCTAGAAGCTGAACGTTAATGCTCTGCTCAAATTAAACGAAATAAAACCATATGGTGTCATCATGGGTCACTGATTTAAAACAACAAAAAAAATCCTAGCTCCTCTCTAAGCCCTTCAGATGGTAAAACTGTTGCTATGAATTCTGCCTCTCCTCAGAGTGCAGCCAAGAAATGTTTCTTGCAGCAAAAGAAAAGGACAGGATTGGACTTTCTCTTGTGGTCTGCTGTGAGCATGCTAACCTGGAACCAAGTGCTCCTTTTTCCCCACCTTCTCAGGCATTAATGTCAGGGTAGCACTAGCAAAGTTGACTGAGCTTCAAAGATTAACAGTAGATAAGGAACCAGACAGCCTCAAGGAGGGACTGTGTTTTGAGATACACAAAACGTCTCCACTTCCATCGCTCATCTATTTCAGAGAAATAGGTAATCCCTATCCAGCTACCTCTTAGGGTCTTCTATCTATCTGCCTATCTGTATAATCAGACTATCATATCTAAGGTTTGCTAAGGTAGTAGACAATTACTTCTCTTTCCCCTGCTGAAAGGTGGGGAGAAGGAAATAGGTGTCATGACAAGAGAGTGGGAACATGTGAATATTGCTCGTAGCCCCTGGAAGTGGCCAGCTTTGAAGGCATTCTGCTGTTCTGGCAGACAGAGCCAGAGCCTGGGGCCAGCGAACAAGAAGTGCGTCGCCGCTCCTGCCAATGTCAGCTGTTGTTCTGAGGGCTGCAAGTGTCGCGGTAGATTTTGAGAGCAGTAGGAGAAGCTGCTATCCCCAGCCTATCTTATTGGAAATTGTTATGGCTTTTAGGGGACTACTGCAGCTCTGATCTTTCCAACTACACCTGCTGCTGCAAATTTAAATGTGCAGTAGACCACTGAGGTCCGTGTAGTTGAGATACAGCTCCTGTGCTCTTACCATCTTCCCTTGCCTTAGCATGCAGCTACTGTCAGCGGGGTACAGGCCACTTCTGCTCCAAGCAGGGGAATGGAGCCAACGCTGCGCTACAGTTCGCTGGAGCACTTACTTGGCCCCTGTTATCACTGAGCTTGAGTGCTTCATTCCTCCTTCCAGCTGTCCTCCCTGTGCCCCAGGTGGCAAGGCAATGCTCCTATCTGCACTCCTCAGGCAGGAACCAGAGCACACAGAGAAATATCATTTTGTCCGAAGTCTGGATGAGAGGTCCATGGGAGAGCAAGGAACCAAAGCCCTTTCCTTAAGTCAGATTAGGCTCTATTAGACTTTTATTTCCTTTCTTTCACCCCCTAAATCCCTTGGTCATGTTTCCTCACCACGCTGTGGAGCTTGCTTTCTATTTTGAACTTTGTGCAAACAACACGTTCGTCCCTTCCTGTTGCTCAGCCGTAACTTCAGCAAAGCATAGAAACAGAAGACTCTCCTGTTTGAACCAAAGCCATGTTTAGAGCTCTTTACGCCTGCATAGCACCAGCCCTTATGTGGGATATTGTTGGCTCCATGGTCACTGTCAGCAAGGGGTCCAAAGCCTGCTCTTCCCATCCCACGCTCTCCCTCTTCCGCAGATGCACTTGATGCCAGCAACACTGGGATGGTTACCAGGCTCTTTGCTGGAACGGATGCGGGAGGGAATCGCCGTGCCATTTAGCCCAGCCTCAGTGCCTCTCTGGGCTGGCCCTGCTGCTTGGTGGGCCGCACGCTCCTGGCTGCCACGGCCTCCCTTGGCCACACTGCCGAGAGCGCGGCCGGGCTTAGCGCCGTCCAAGCAGCGCTTTAATTGACCACTAATGCACACCCCGGGGTCTCCTAATGCGCTTCTAATACAGAGCGTCTAAACCAGGAATACTCCAAAAGAATTACAAGGAGTTTGGTGCTCTGTGGTGTGTACTCCTACACTCTGAAAATAATCCAGTGCAGAAGAATATGATCCAAGTAAGGATACAGGTGCTTTTGAAGTCTGTCAAGGTCTTTCCCTGGGGCAGAAGGACACACCATTCCTTCTCTTGATGCAACTTCACTCAGTTCTTCCAGGATTAAAGGAATTGTTAAACCTGGAGCCCCAGAGGCTTCAGACCTACCGCCTCCCCATCTCATCAGCCTCAGTAAAGAACTCTGCGGTGGGCAAGGAAGATTACCACCAGCAAGCGTCCTCCAAATTGCTGTCATCTGATGCCTTATTTCCACACCGGGAAAGGGCAGCCATTTAGCTATCTTAAGATCTTTTTTCTTTAGGATGTTGTCTATAGATTCTTCCAGCAATAGCAGGAGAGGTGAAACCACAGAGTGCCTCAGACTAGAAGTGGGTCTAAAAGTAGTGTCAAGAAGCACGGGGACATTTCTTTTAGTCTGTCATTCTTGCAGCAAATAATACCTAGGCAGATTTAGAAGTGATTTTTCACTTGCTTGTTTACAAATAAATAAAGAAAAGTTTTACTTCTCAATAAGGACTATATCTCAGCTAGTTTTATCTTTAAAACTTGATTAGAGATGGCTATAATTCTCATATGAGGATAGATTTTTTTTTATTTGTCCATCTGTATTCAGAATCAGCAAAAGGAACTGTATTTAAACAGAAATAACAAAACAGAAACAGTAACTAGAAATTCCTGACCTAATGCTGAACACTTACGAAAGTAAGAAGTGTCTGAAAACAGGCAGTTGGTTTCAGTAGGAACTATAGGAAGTGTTATTGCAAATCAGCTGTGGTAACCCATGAATCCCAGGAGTGGATGTATAATTCATGGTGTGATGATATGTCCTGTAATAATATAATATGCCATTTCTTAACATAATATCATATATTAAAATCAGATCGCAAAATGAAGTTCAGTTGCTTTACTGCAACCAAAGATCTCTAAATGCCCCACTGCTGAAGCTTCAGAAGGTTATGTATTAAATCTGTGCCTATTTGAAACTCAAAGTAGACCACTTATACAAAAATCTCCCACTGGAAAATGAAAAAGGAGAATTTACAGTAAGTATGAGTTTATGCCTCTAATTAAACACCAATGCTGTTATTGGAATCACTGACTGTGATGGAATTAGAGCAGGAATTATTTTAGTCCAAAGTGCTAATTTCTTTTTGAGAAAAGCAAGACTTTGAAAAATCTGCATTTACTTCAAGAAATCAGCACTGCTGAGTGGCACACCAGGATCTGTGCTCCCCCCTCTTTTAGGCGGGGTTGAGTAAGGGCAGGTCTCTCTGCAGTGCCCAGAGGTAGGAATATGCCATCAAGAGCAGCAAGAGGTGATCCAGGTTTTGTTCCCTCTTGGAGAGCAGTAACCCAGAAACCCCAGGTAGGCACAGCTGAGCTGCCTTAGGGCCTGTTTCGGCCTTTGGGAAGGCCCAGAAGCCTTCAGCAACCCCCGAATTTCATGATGCTGCATGTGCTGCTGCAGGATCAGGTCAGCTCTGCTCACCTTCCACCTGTCGTTTCGTCAGGTGGTCCTGTGTACAAGAGACTCCTGTAAAGCCTCTTAAAGCGAGAGCATCAGCTCCTAGCAGCACTGCTGTTTACCCTGTTTATCATCATCCCTAAATGAACTGGCGCAGTGCAGTGCACTGTCGTGCTCTGTACTCACATTAGCGTCCTGAGAGCTCTCTCCTTTCCTTACAGTATCAGCATCCAGCCATGACCATAAGGCTCGGAGCTCTGCTGGGGAAAGCCTCTTCTATGAACCATAGGAAATACCTTCAGTGCTGGGACTTTGTTAGATTCAGTCATTCAATGCCAAGAAATATTTGATCCAAGTCATTAGTGGTTGCAGAAACAGAAATGTTCCCCTTTCTTCTCACTGTTTCCAGACACTTTCTTGTGACACAAAACTAGTTTCCTTCTGAAGAGGGGCATGTTTTTCAGCAGAGCCTTTCACCTCTGGGTCACTAGCTGAAATCTGGCCCTGGTTGGTGGTGACCAAAAATCATTACTAGCTGATGGCTGCTTGGTGAAATGGGCTGGTGGTCTTCCAGTTCCTACCGGACACGTCTCAGCAGACACAGACACAGCTGGCGCTAACCGGCACTGCCAGCCCAGTGAGCGCCAACTCACCGGGAAGGAGAGTGAACCTTCCTTTTCATCCCCTGCCTCAGTTCCTGAAGCATTAAGGGTTGCAGTTTTACACCACCATTGCTTCACGGGCTGCTTTTACTCTAAATAGCTTTGCCAAACGTGCTAGTTTTCATGCAGCATGACTCTGCACATCTCACAGGAACGAGGCTCATCCTATGGGTGCCCCGAATAGAGGCTGAACTGTCTGATGTCACCTTTCAGTATGGCTAGAGCTGTCTGATGTCATCTCAAGCTAATAGGACATTTTATAATATGTCATCTGAGGCTGCAGGGGAATCTTCTAAGCCATTCCCCATGCTGCAGAACAATAGAACATAACATGGCATAATGTGTAGGTTACCTCAGACTGCCTCAGGCACATTTTGGATGGATGGATGGATGGATAGATACATTTATACAAAGTATACATACATTATATCACTCTATTGATTTTTAAAAAGTTCCAGGTCTGCCTGGCTATAATGAGATTTTTGAACTTTGTGTTGCGATCAATGAGGGGAATATTATTGGCCTGGAGAATTGATATACCTGCTCTCTGTGGCTTGTTCTGCTCCTGGACTGCCCCTGCCCCCAAGGTGTACGATTCCATCAGACACTTAACCTCTTTTACAGTGTCATCAGGCTAAAAGGAATCTAATAGTGACACGGGACTTGTGCTCAGCACTCTGGCACTATTGCTTTCCTGTCACAAATAATTTATAGCTTTCTATTTCCATCCCTTTGCCTGCACCCCATCCCCTCTTTCTGTTTCTCTGGGCTGGGGGGAATCAATAAACTCACACAACCAGAGTGGCACTTCAGGGGGCTTTAGGGAGAATGCGAGAGGAAAAAAAAGAAGAAGAAGAAAGTTACATTATTTGCCCTAGCCTAGGCCTCTTAGATCAGCTCCTCAGCTACTGACAATCAGCATGACCTCAGAATCTGGTCCCTTGTCCCTAAGGGCCTTTGAGCCCTTATGCCTCGGTGCTCAGCAGCTATAAATAAGGGCTCCCGGTACCACCAAGTTGTATGTGATAGGGATCTGGATCTCCATCCCCAGCTATGAACCTTCACATCACCTGTCGCCAGCTATGTGCCAGGAACGTTCTCTACCACTCCAGTTACTGCTCACGTTTCATCCTGTAAATAACTGAATTTGCTATCATGCTGTAGTGATAAGCTTTGAAGTAGGCTCCTTTCCCCTCAGAACCTCTCACTCTCACAAGTGATGCTTTTTTAGAAAAGTCCTCTTGAAGTCTCTGCCCACCTCAAAGGCTGCTTTATCCATGCCATATGGCCCACTAGACAAACATTTCTCTTGGATTTTTTGCCCACTTATTCTTCAAAACATGTTTTTCTAGGAGCAGAGCCCCATAGCAGGAGCCCTGGGGTCGCAGGGAGAAGACCTGAGTTTGTTACTTTCACTTTGGAGGGATATTTGGGGAGAGTTTAAAACTGTCCTAGTGCAGAGCAGACAGATCCAGAAACAGAGCCCAAAGAGCATGCACACCCTCACCCCAAGCACAGAGACTGCTTTTAACTCCAGACAGGAATTTTGTCTCCACGGCCTCCACACTTCATGGCTGATTTGCTAAATTCCTTGATGAGAGAGTGTTTCCTAAGCCACAAATACCCAGCAACTGCCAGTAGACAGGGCCCCACCAGCCCAGTATTAGGTGCTAGTGATTTTCTTTCACCGTTGACCTCAGCTGCACTGGAACCAGTGACCTAGCAGTGAAAGATGCCTTGTAACAAGAACTGGAGCACTGATAATTACAGCTCAGCTCGTTTTCAATCTGAGCCGCATTATGAGCTCTGTGGCATTTACTGAGGCACCTTTTTGGGGTTCCCATGCTGCACTCATTCACCACCCAATAAAGACCAAAGATATCTCTGTGCTGCAGCTTCTTTTTTTCCTGGTGATCTGTATCCAGTCACTTCTTCCCACTGACTGATGCTTTCTGCTCCCAGCTACTTGTTTAGGAAGGACAAGGGCTTCCATAGAGCCTTCCGTAAGTTCTAGTCATTCAGTTCAAAGCCAGAGAAGCATTTTCTAAGCACACAACAAAATGAAATCTGCACTGTTTGCAAATCCAGCAGAGGCTCTACTAGCTGCAAAGACGGCCTGATGACCAAGCTGCAAATGAACATGCTGCAGTCAGATCATAAACGATAACGCACTTGCTGACACACAGGAGAGACTGGCCCAAGCTCACTGAGCACTGTAGCTATGCAGTGAACACCCAGGTTTGGGGAGGATGGACTCAACAAGGACAACCCTTTAGGAACTGACCCTAAAGTCCTATGACCATTAAAGTAGGAGAATCACGACCACAGGGAGGCAAAAGTCGTGCTTCCCCATCAGCGGCTGCATCCAAAGGCCAGCTTGGGCTTTCAGGTTGCGGAACAGCGACTGCTGCTGTACAAACCACAGCGAAGCTGTGTGAGGACTTGAGTTCTGAACCCGTTTTGCTCTTTTCCAGGATTATCAGAACCAAAGTTCAGCAACCCTTCCACCCAACGCCAGACGGGAGTGGGACAGGCGTGACTGCGCCAGGACACACCATCGGTAAGAGGCCAGGCACGCGGGCGGCGGGACGAGGGCAAAGGGGGAGGAGGCCTTGATGAGGGTCCAACCAGCAGGTGCTTGGGCAGAGCAAAAGGCAGAAGGGGTGAGGGGAAAGAAAGCTCATCAGAAACCAAAATTTCTGCTCTCCATTGCCTTAACGATGTTACAAAGAAGGGTATGAGGGCAGAAAAACTGGCTCAAGGTATAAGCTTGCTCCAAGTGTTTCAGTCTCTACATCCATTTTACTTTCACTCCTTTTACTCCCTAGAGAAAAGGAACATCTACCACTGTCCTATCTAAATTCCAGCTTTACTTTCTGTCTCCTTATTTCAGCTTGCCTTCCCCTTCTCTTTCCGTTTCTCTTCTTCCCCTTGGACTGGAACTGGCCCATTTCTTTAGCACAAGAATTAGAGTGAGATATTCCTGATGCCTTGCAACTGAGTTCTTCCTTGTTCTAGCCCTGCAGGCAGGTATCCCAAGGGTGTTTTTCACTGAGAAAATATATTTGCTGCTAGGGAAGATGGCTTTATTGAGATGAGCAGAAGATAGAGACCGTAATAAAGCTTCGAAATGTCTAAATGTCTACTAGGCTGTTGTGTTTAAAGGCACCGTGCTGGATGCGCGGTATCTTGCACTGTTGTCTCTGGTTTGCATGGTGTACATGCCCATTGTTGCTAACATGCTGTAACCCTGTAACAATTCAGGGCAGGAAGAAACATGCTGTATTCGGGGATACTGTGACATACAGGGCCAGCTGTGGCCTAAGACACTGTCTTGGAGCTGACAAACAACTGCAGTACAGAGACTGACTGGAAAGGGCAGGTTTATATTGACTTTGCTGCCAGGTACAATCCTGTAGGTGAACTGTGCTCAGGGACATAACGGAATTCAGCCCATAATGGAATGGCCTGTTATGGAACAGCATTTCTGGATGCCCTTTTTTACTGGACTTGCTCACGGGAAAGGGAAGTACTGACCGCACCAGATGGAGTTGGCAGATATTATTCCTTCTTGGAGAAGCGCTGCAGTGTCTAGGGAATGTGCTGGCTGAGCTGAGATAGCGTTTGGGAGTGCTGCTACTGGAGCCTCCTGTGTTCTGGGGTGGACCGGGATGTGGGTCAATGCTGTGATGGTGCTGGTAGGTTCTGCTCCATCCTGGAAAGCTTGAACTGAAGGTATTAATTGCTTTAGTTCAATTTTTTTATGGCTTGGATGATGGGTATGAATAGCCTATGATAGAACTGGGCTATGCTCCTATTTACTGGGGCACGCTGGGATGTAATAGGGCTGCCGACTGGATGCAAAATTCCTCTTGGTCTGAACTCTAAAGCCCTGGTTATCATGAAGTGGTTATTTCTAATCTGGATGAGTTGTCATTTCTGATATAATGGAACTCATGAGGAAAACCTGGCCAGCCCTGAGCGGCAGGAGGAGTCTGCTTGTCTACACTGCTCAGTGCAAAAGGAGACACGAGATTGTCTGGGCTGGAGGATGTCTCATCAGCTCATGATTTGTCCTAATAGGGAACTGAATTTATTGGCCTAAACACTGAAGTGCTTCTAATCTACGCTAAGAGGAGGAGAATTTTCACTGAGTGTACTGGGTGGACATGTAAGAGGCTGGTCTGGCTAAGACAGAATATGTGCATTTCTAGTGGACAAGTGCTGGGAGGAAAGGATCTGTATTATGTTCTTGTCAAAATATGGATAGCTTAGAAAGTCACTAGCAAATACGGCCCGTGCAGATGTGGCTCTCAACTCTGCCGGTGTGCGCTGGGAAGGT
The DNA here is from genome assembly GCA_013389825.1 of Crypturellus undulatus. Taxonomy (NCBI): domain Eukaryota; kingdom Metazoa; phylum Chordata; class Aves; order Tinamiformes; family Tinamidae; genus Crypturellus; species Crypturellus undulatus. Next base: position 324,565 of record VWPW01014670.1, read on the forward strand.
TGCTCTGAACTGCAACATCAGGACAAGGCTGAAGTTCTTGATGGAATAAACTTGCTGTTGATATTGGCCTGAACTGGAAGGCTGGGATGCTACAGCACAGAATCAGACTGGCAAAGCTGGAATTTAGTGGTACAGGAGCATTAGGGTGAGTCCTTTGCTGTGAGGGACTGGGATTTTGTTAGTGCGCAGGCGTTCCTGAGAGACTGGTGGCATGTGCAGCTTTCAGCTGGGGCTCCCTGAGTGCTGTGCTGCTCTCCTCATGGCCCTTTCTCCCTTCTCGTTTTGTCCAGTGCCCAGCACAGCATCCCCTCCCGTCTCCAGTGCCTCCAATGATCCAGTGGGCTCTTACTCCATTAACGGGATCCTGGGGATTCCTCGGTCGAATGGCGAGAAGAGGAAACGTGATGAAGGTAGGGGGAGGGGAGAAGTTTATCCTCCCTTTTATATTCTTTGTCCCCATGTACAGGCTCCAATTTCAGGCCAAGGTTTGCAGCTGCTCCAGGGCCTAGATCAGTTTTAGCACCAGAGACCCGTTCCCTGCCACTGCCCTGCTGGCTTGAAGCGCTCTTCTCGCGAGGCCTCTGCGCGACAGGCCGCGCTCTGCAGACATCTGCTCAGCAGGCACAGAGCCGTCCCCATGGCTGGAGCTGATCCCAGCTTCGCTCGCTGCTGGAGATGGCTGGAACTCCCCGGGTGCCAGCAGGTGCCCAGGTTTTGAACCACAGGCAAACAAGGTTTCCCTGACTCACTTTCTAACCAAATGCCATCGTGGAGAAGCACCAGCAATGTGGGAGGATCCTTCACTCCCCTTGCAAACAAGCTCCGGCTCTATGGTATGCCACGAGCTACATTAGTTGATGTCATTAGAAGGGTCCAGTTTTCGATGGGTAGCATCTACTGCTGCAGAACTGCCACACTGCAAGCAATGTGAAAGCAGAACAAGAGGTCTTTGAGTTCTGAGGTCCTAAGGTGTTATTAGGCCTTTCCTGGGTGCCCCAAGAAACTAAGATTAAGGTATCTCCTTCTCTTTCCTACCTGGGAAGGAGCCAAGGCACAGTGAATCTTGAAATGAGCCACAAGCTGGACCAGACGGACAAGGTCAGGAGAAGTGGCTAAAGTCTTGATGCTGTTATGGTGGTTTTGTAGATCTTTTGTCTTAAATCTTGCTCTTTTATTTGGATACATTCAAAAACTGGGGACCAGGAGGTGAACTTTCCCAAGAGTGATACCTGAGCAGGTTGCTTGGTTCTGCCTTGCCTTTATTATGTTGCTTTCCAGTGCTGCCTATTGCATGGGGGACCTCCGAGCAGTAAAGGTGACTCGCTGTAAGCCCAAGGCTGTGGCCTAATGCTGGGGTTTTCCATGATATGTGGTGGGAAGAGAAAGGCGCTAGTAGAGATGCTGCCCTTCTTTGGGATTATGCCAGTCATTCTCTCCGTGTTTTTTTCTCCGGACATTCACATCTTCAAGGTTGGGATCCAAATAAATCCAGTAATCTCAAGAAAAAGGCAATTGTTGTGGCCTAATAAAGTAAAACAGGGCGCTGTAAACAAGGACCCAATTCAGTTCCTGTTAAAGTGAATGGAAAGATTTTTGCTGAAGTCATTGGAAATTGGATCAGGCCCCAGAGGAAGATCCATTTCCCAGCTAGATGGCAGCAGGGCCCAAGTAAGAGAAAAGTAGCGCAATGGAAGGGCTGAGTCAATGCCTCAAAGTCAGAGAATGTCATGAGTAAGAGTCTGCAAATGCTGCAAACCCCTCCAGTACTTCTCATCATTATGTATACAGGAGATAGTGACATTTCAATCAAAATGACAAGTTTCTCTAATAGTTGTGCAAGTCTCTTGGCAGTATTTGGCATTTTTGTGAACCAGTTTGCATGCATTCCAGCTTGGTGATCACCAGTTCTCAACATGGTGCCTTCGTATCTCATTTGCAAATGAAGTAGCTCAGGCCGGCTTTAGTGGCAATTCTTTCCAAATATCAGAAAGATGAGTCCAGTTTAGATGCAGCCGCTCAATCATTTCTAGTCCCAGAATCCGAGCTCTTTGGAGCAGCACAATTAAACAGAGAAACAATCAAATAGGCATCTAAGACTGTGACGCCTCACAGTGACATACTAACATTAGAAACAACTCCTGCCACCTGTCCTGATTCATCCCAGCTTTGATTTATGAAGGAAAAGAATTTCTGCAAATCCCTGTTGTTGGTCAAGAGCCCACATACCCCACTGGAAATCAGAGAGCTACCAGACAGTTCTGAAGGTGCTGCCTGCCCCTGGCTCGCAGACTTTCAGGTGGCAGTTGCACGCTGCAGCTGCAATGGCTTTGATTGCCTTAGAGAACAGCCTTCATTCTGTCATCCCAGATATGTGCCCCAAGGGGATGTCCCACTCCTGTCCCAGAGAAAGCTCACAAGGGACCTCCTGCCAGCTGCTGAAACTCCCCATCCAAGAGCCGAGTTATCCATGGCTCTGCTCACTTTAAGAAATGTTGAAAGACATCATCACTTTGCAAGGTTGGGCCCAAAGCCAAAAGGCTCCATGGGGAGCATTTGCACAGTCCGTGACCTGCACTTTTTGCTGGGCAATCTCCCTGTAGCTCTGAGGGCACCGACCACTCCTAGGTGAGGTGTGGGGAATAAGCAGGTAAGGCAAGAAATCTAGTGCAGGTATTTCTGTCACGTTCACACTGGATGTAAACAACATCTCAGTACTTCCCAGAGCTGCTGCACACTGTTTGCAGCAGTTCTGTAGCTTGCATTGGAAAGCTCTCCCGTATGGGGTCCCAAATGTGCTTTCCTGGCATTTTGGGGGTGGCTCTTCCTTCAGCAGAGGAAGGAGACCTTGTGTGATGGGGGAACAGGGCTAGAGAAAGACAGAGGAGCCTCTCTCTGAGCACACCCCCTCCCCCAGGTCCTCCTTGCTGCAGCTGGTGCCTACATTAGACAGTAGCACAGACGATTAAGAAGAAGGGAGATAATTATGTGTCAAGATGATGTAGCAGAACTCCCGAGTTGGACAGAAGGAGCCAGGAGAATGCAGGAGGTGGCTCGCGACGGGCGCTGACAGCCAGGTGTGTCCCTCACAGGACACTACTCGAGGGCAGATGGGGGTCCCAACCACTGCACGGAGAGGGTGGCCGGGGGCCCAGGTGCCGCGGGAGCCGCAGGGTGAAGGAGCTGACAGAGGAAGCCAGCTCAAAGCGTTCCCTCCAGCGCCGGGCATCCTGAGGAAGAAGGCACAGGGCTTGCCTTGTTAAGAACACGTATTCCTTCAGTTTTGGGTTTTGTAAGGCATTTACAACCTCTGACTTCAGTGATGGATTGGGACTGAACAGCAGAGAACAAGGCACCCATCATTTTTTGAATAATTTGGCTTAAAAAGTTCACCACCACTTGTCTACCTTTAGGCACCTTTTCTTGCAACCTGTGGGCATAGCCAGTGTTGCTGCAATCTCCTCCTGATCTTCCCTACCACTTAGTCCTCTCTTTTCCATCTTCCCTGGTGCCTCCAGGGTTCCAGAGGCACTGCAGGGTGTGAGGATTTTCCTAAGGCCACTCTGGGCGTCCATATCAAGCTGCAGGTGGGAATGGGCATTCTGGCTCTCTGCAACCCTAATGTTGTGCTCTCCTGTGATGGCAGCTCAGGCTGAGTACGGCAGCTCGCAGACTGCAGCAACAGTGAGAAGTTCAAAAGGATGGGGGGGAAGATATCAGGCGAAGACACCTGCTTGACAACTAAAAGCATGAGAATGGGGTGACCCAGAGGCACTAACACTCTCTCAGAAATTTCTCTCGGAATTTCTCTCAGAAATTAGGAGCACACAGGTACTGTAGTCTTGGGCACTGTATAGTAAGAAAAAAGGGAAGGATGAATGGATAGGTGGATGAACAGATGAATAGATACATAAATATTTAAGACTAAAGAAATGTTTCAAACTGTCTTCTACATTCCACAGCATTTCCAGCTGGGTGAAACCTTTGTGATCTTTGCAAAACCACCCTTATTAAGGATAACTTTTTTCTCTCAATAGCCATCCACAAAGAGACTTCCTTTATACACCCAAATTTTCATTTGGCATTCTTGTTCCAGCGAAGCTAGTGCTGTAAAAATCTCAGCATTATTAATCTTGGTTCCCAACAATATCTGTAGTATTTGACAGCATTACTGGCAATATCATCTGCAGTGCTGACAATGGCAGAGATAATATCCCCCAGTATTATCGGCATTAGCAGGGATCATATCTGCAGCCTGTTATTGGCGGGAGCAGACGTAATGTGTCCAGTATTATTAGTATCAGTAGTAATAAAACTCACGGGCTTGTTAGTATGATCAGCGCTAGTATCGGCAGTAGGTCTGTGGGAGAGCAGGGGACAGAGCGATTGTTACTATAAGTGGCAATAATACCCAGGCTGTTTGCAGGAAAGGAATCCCCAGCAGAGACAGTGGAGTGAACCTGAGAAAGCCAAAGTTCCTCCTTTTCCTTATTCCCCCATCACCTGGATGGTTAGGATGATAGACGTGGGAGTGACGCAAGGCAGTGTTAGAGAAGGGGACAAGCAGATGTCATCCCATTTCTGTGGTGTGCAGGGGTTTTATGCAGCGTGCTGGTGTCCTGACGCAGGCGGGTACCGCGGCTCTTGGAGCGGGCTGTGGCGCAGGGCACGGACGAGCTGCAGGAGCCCCTGCCGGCGGTGCAGCTGCAGCATGGGTAGTCTTGCTCTGCATCTGTGGGGACTGGGGTTTTGGTGCTGCAATCATTTTCTAGCTCTCACCACCACGGCATCCTGTTCCGAGAAGCAGGTTTACTCTCCCCTCACTCCAAGCAGGAGGACTGTGACTTTGGGACAGGGTCTTGGCAGAATTCAGCTCGTATACTTCACTACCTGGCCACAATCTCTTTTCTCCTGTTGTGCAGGTAGAAATGCTTCCTTCAGTAGACTGTGAGGTAGGGAGATCTGCAACAGTCCTAGGGCTGGAAAGTTGTTCTTTTAGATACTGTACCAGGATAGCCAGCATCTTGAATGAAAGAAGCATAATTTTGAACTCAGTCTTTCAGTGGAAGCTAGCGCAGGCAGGAATGGCATCTCATGTTCTAGACATGTTCGTGGAGGTTTGAGTTGCTGTGCAGCAAGTGAGTGTGCAGCTGCAAGTCTGACGCCACCTGTGTTGTCCAAAATGTCAATGATAATATCACTTGGGAGACACAGTTGTGACATTTTAGGTGACTTTGTGTCATTTTCAGTTGCATTAATATGTCTTTGCGGCATCACGACAGTGGTTTTCATGTTACTCTAACTGCATGGCTATGGGTTGTGGGTTTGTGACACTAATGATGGGATTAACTGTACCACTGCTTGCTATGTTGCCCCACTACACTCAGTGCCATTGCACTCTTCAACACAGCGGCTGTGCCTCATTTCTGGTGGTTGGACTGCATGCAGTTAAGGTTGTTTCAGTGTGGGAATGGTTGGTACCCCATTGCAGTCTGTACTATGCTGTCACCGCCATTCATACAGGTGTCACCGCGGCTGACGTCATTTGTTTACTGGCAAAAGACTGTCATCTGGTTGTGATGGTGAAGGCAACAGGCCCACACACCGCAGTGCCGTGGGGCGTGGGGCGGCTGCAGCAAGTGCGATCCCGCTGCTCCTTCACAGCCAGTCAGTGCAGACAAGCGTGCGCCGACGCACGCACCCGCAGCAGGACTGCGCCAGGCCAGGGCTGCCGCTGCACTAGTGCCGAGGGGTCTAGCTCCTGCGTGCACTCTAGGGAACCGCGTTTGTTTTGTTGTGCTGTCTGCATACAGCTGCAAAGAGGATGAGTGAGTCATTGCATCTGATTATATCACGGCTCCTGATGTTTGTCTGTCTCAGGTGCAATAAGTATACGTGTGTTCTCCCCGCAGTGCTGGGTTGTTGATGACAACGGAGAGTTTTGGGGTCCCTGCAGGGGACACTACAGGATTCCTGTATGCAGAGCGTCTGTGTGGTTTCATGCTGTGATTTCTTGACACCACAGCTGATATGTTTGCATTATTCTGTATAACTGCTTTACTGCAGATCAGCAACAGCCTCAGTGGTACCAGGGGACCATGTAGTTACATTGCCTCTGGGCTAACCCTCTGTTCCAAACACACCCTAGAACTGCAGGGTGAGCACCCAGCAGCTTCCGTCTGAGCATGCGGACAGAGCAGTTTCTGCAGAGTTTCACACTCTGATGTTGCCTTCATTCCACTTTCACGGGGACTGTGTTGTTGTTTCCCACGGGATGGCTCAGTCTCTGGTGGCCATCAGTTTGCAGCGAGGGTGGATCAGCGAGGGGAACCTCTGTGCACTTGAGCATAGGAACAGATCCCCATGCTAGATGTAAATACAAACTGAAGGGGCAATTTATTCTCAGTGATCACCCATCTCTCCCTCCTGCGGGTCTTTTGCTGGTGAGACTCCTAGCAGAACATAAGGAAGGTGCCTGTCACTCATCCAGCACTTCTCCAAGTAAACTGCAGGAGGACGGCCAGAGAAGGGAGAGTATTTGTGGGGAAAGAGAGGAGGGGGAGAGTGGAGAAAGGAGATGATAACGTGTAAGCAGCACCGCACTGCCAGAAATGGGGGCTACTGTAGCACAGATCTGGAGGTCTGGCCGTGAGCAAGCGAGGATCTGCATGCGAGTACAGCCCTGGGAGCCTGGGGTGTGCGCCGGATGCCCTCAGGTAAGGGGGAGTTACAGGCCTGCATCACAGAGGGCAGTTTGCACGGACTGCTCTGCTACTAGAGCTTGCGCTGCTGCTCAGTTTGGTGTGCTCTGGGGCTGCCTGCAGACAGCTGGGCTGCCTCCAGCCCTGCTCACGTGTGTCCTGGCGTGGGTATTTGTTGCTCAGGAACGCACGTGCATTTGTTTGCTGCATTTCTGTGCATTGGGATTGCTGGTTTCTGGTTATCTGTGTTTGTGTACTGGGCTGAGTGGCAGGTTGGCCCCGTATTTCTGTGCATGCCCTCACAGACCTAGAAAATGAGTATGTTATTCTGTGTACAGCACTGCCTGGTGGGAGTATGCATATTGTGGATCGTATGGATGTCTGTGCATATATGGTTCAGTATTAGTACCATGTATTTCTACGAATACCAGGTATTTATTCACACTGTGAGCATATATGTGAACTTTGTATATTTTTATGTATATTCTGTGTGTATGTGTTGCTATATACTTGGGGTATCACTGTGTTTGTTTGTGAGATTTTCACAGATAAGTAGTGTAGTAGTGCTGCGCACTTCTGTATGTAGTTTGTACAGATGTGTATTTGTGTTGGTGTTACATATCTGTGGGTATGTTGTCTACATGTATTTTGGTTGTTCTTGCCTGTGTGAAGGTTGTCTATTTATGTAAATAGTTTGTATTTGTGTACATGGTTTAATTTTGTACATGTGAATATAAGGAAATTCTACTGGGTACCCAGGTTTTCATTTAGAGGCATGTTTTAGTGTATTGCATTTTTGTAAATTATTTGCATATTCAGAAATTACATTTAATTGACAAGCGCTTGCATTAGTACTTCCTTGTGTCCCAGTTTGCATTTGTCTTTAAATGTTATTTGCTACATTCTCTGAATCTTACTTCTGAGAGAACGACCACGTGTTTGACTGTGTATCTGTAGGTTTTAGCCTCCGGTCAGATCCTCTGCTTCCACAGTTTTGACAGTGACTCGTTTCTGGGAGGGTTCTTGCTGGACATATGTCAGCAGGAGTCAGGCATCTCCGTTTCCGCCAGCATCTCTGCAGGTATCACCAGGAGGCTGCAGGGGCTGCTCCCCATCCCTCTGGGGCTTGTTTCTGCACCTTGTTCTCTCTGCGTGCAGTTTCCCTGGGCCTGCCTGTGCTCAAGGAGATGGCTGATGTATTTTCTCCCAGACAGAAGAACTATGGGAGTCAGAGGGAGCACGATGCCTGCAGCCAGGTCCAGGAGGATCCTGGGTTAATGCATGGTGGATGACACAGCAACCCTGCAAGAGGGATCAGAGTGAGGCAGCAGTGCGTGAGGGACGAGGCCCGAGAAGGTCTCAAAGAGCCACTGTGGGCCTGGCAATGGGAGGCAGGACTGCTCTAGCGGCGATCCGGGTGTCACGGCAGAGGCAGACAGGGCAGACACTGTTACAGGCACCAGGTAACACGGCACTGAGGCATAAGGGGAATGCAGTGATAGAATCAAGGAGAGGTGGCACTGAGGCGCAACAGGGATCCAAGTGGCATTCTGATGACTAGGTCTGACCTACCGAAAAGACGAGAGCAGGGGAATCGCCAGCAAGAATCATCTTAACCTGGCTGGGGAGAACAGGCAGAACAAAGCAGGGAAGAGCTGGGGCAGCTCCCAGGCATGCACGGAGGCGGCAGGAACTGGCCAGCAGCAGCACGGGACCTGTTGTACCCTCGCGAGGACAGGAGCGGCATCCTGGTGTGGGGCCGGGCAGCCTGGCCGTTTCCTCGCGGCAGTGCAGAGCACAGCGAGCGCAGTGACGACACCAGGTGACGGGCACGTTCCGTGATGATGGCCACGGACCATAGGGAGTATGTGGGCAGGGGCACTATTCCCAGCTGCTGGAAAAACAAAGAACCTAACAGGCAGTAAAACAAAAACAAAGGAGACTTGGAAGCACCTGACAGCCCTAATTCATCACAGCCCAAGATTTTTTTTCCCCCCTCATGTTCCCATTATATTTGTTTGTAAAAGTGGAAATCAATTTTGAAGGTAATTTTCTGGAAAGAATGGAAGGGAGGTGGGAGGGCCGGATAAGGCAGAGATGGCAAGAGGAAAAAAAAAATTTAGGCCAGGCACAGCCCAGGGGCAGCTCTTGGCAAGGTGAAAGAAAATTGCATATTCAATCTCCATCCATGAATCTCCCTCGCTGCTGCCCGCCTCCTGCTTGAAAACAATGAAGGTTTTCTCCCCGCGCCGCACAACGCCGAGTATCAGCGCTCACTTTAACTTCAGGGTCATTAATTCACCTGATTATTGCAGGAGAGGAGAGGTTTGCAGAGGCATCCGTTCCAAAGAGCCCTCCCTTAGCTCATCCTTTGATTAGTTTGGGGTGGGGGGAGTGGAGATAATTTGTTGTCTTGGACTCAGGCTAAGATGAGGGGTGAAGGAGGTAGAGGTGGAGAGGGCAAGATGTGGCCCCCACTGTTGTGGAAGGAGAGTCGGAAAGCAGCTGCTCTCGCATCCCTCTGCTGCGGTGCTGGTGCAAATTAAAAGTAGCGTGTTCCTCTCGGCAGCGATCTTCCAGGGAGGGGAGGGCCTTGGCTGTGCGTCGGCATGGGCATGGGGGGGATCTTATCACTGCTTCTTCAGCAGCCCAGCGTAGTGTCACCCTGTGAGGTGACATTTGAATTTACAATTCCGCTGAGAAAAGCCATTAATTCACAAATTAACATTTCTCCCTCTCTCTCTAGCTCTCTCTCTCTCTCTCTCTATCTCACATGGATGTGCAAGCAATTGAAAAGAGAAAGGAAATAGCCTTAAGGAAGAGACTTTACTGCTACTCTGTCTGTGCAGAGATTGCTACTACTGCTTCTAGATAGATAAACCAATTACCTGAGCGGTTCTGTTCATGGCAGCCTGCTATTACCTCCTTTTGTAGAGCTGACTCCACTGCTGGATTACACTGTGTGTATCTCATTAATGTAAACCAGCCAGACACTGGGCACGGTCCCTGACCCTTCCTGCCAGAGCCCCTCACTCCGCAGGGAAAGAGGGGCCTGGCAGGGGTGTCACAAGCAGGGGTGATGCCGGCACCATGTCCTTGCTAATGCTCAGGAGCCAGCCCCACACAGAGCCAGCGCAGCAGACCCGCACTGACTCAGCGCGGTCAGCAGCTTCCCGCTTCCAGTGGAGACTCGGGAAATTAACCCCGATCTCTTTGAGGCCTGGAGGAGCACTGACAATGCTGCGCAAGAGGCTCTGTGCATTGGCACAAGATACGGGCAGCCCCTTGCACGTCTACTCTAGGTCACTCTGATTTTCCTCCAAGGGCACTACTGCAGGAGCGTGTTTGGTAGAGTGGGAGTGCCCAAGCTACATACATATAGATGCAGTTGTGGCTGGGTGCATCCAGAAGTGAACACTGACTCATGCAACATAACAAACCCCAGTACAAGAAGTAAAAATAATCCCTCCAGATGATGAACTGAGAGGGACAGATTTCCTAGTCCCTAGTTCAGCAGTCCCACTGAAAGGCAGGGAAAGATGCCTGATGTTCCCATGAAAGTCGCACGTTGGGAGTATGTGTGCTGTGTCCAGTCGCTCCCCAGTTCTGTTTTGCTGCTCATACCGTGTGTCTTCGCCACGCTCTCTCCCATACCTGTGTCTGCTACGAACGCTTCTAGAGCACTCACACAATATATGCACAGACACACACGTGTAGGCACTTCATCCCCTGCCACCACCCCAACACATAGACACACTTGACACCTGCGCCCTGCTCCACTGTCACAGCTCCGTCCAGTGCCACCAGGCCTGTCCGTAAGGCCACTGTGCTGCGGGAGGCTGCATAAGCAGCTCTGGTGCTCTTTGCAGGCAGCTGTGCTGCCATGTGCTGTTCCCTGCTCACACACCTCTCCGTGTCCGAGCAGGAGCTGTCCTAGAGGGCGGGTTACATAAAGACCTGCATGTCAGTCACTGCTCGCTAAGCGTGTGATCTACGTAACGTCAGGCAGAAGAAATCTGTCAGTAGTTTTTCATCCCATAAGGATTTGATAGGCCCTCTTCAAGCCACTTCCCTACCTGTTGTTAAAGGCAGAGACTTGGGACAGGGGGAAGAAGCCTCTCCAGGTAAAAGGAAACCGGGCAGGACAGCTGTTTCTCTGTGCGCTCAGTGCAAGCGAATGTGCCTTTCTTTGGCATTGCCTTGGCTCTTTAAATCTTTCTATGAACTGATGCTGCTAACAAGAGCATCTGCCTCTGTGACATGGCCGTGCCCTGCGCCGGGAGCAGCGCGTGCCGGGAGCAGCATCCCACGGCAGGCGCTGCGAGACGGATCGCAGTGCGTGCAGGAATCGGCAGGCACTGCCAGTAATTCAAACCATCCTGACCGTTCAGTGAACCCGAACCTGCTGACCTTGACAGCACTAGACAGCAGCGGCCTCAGGAATCCCAACCTTTGCCGAGGTGTCGGCTGGGCACGGCTCGGGCTCTTTCCCGTTTCCCTCTTTCACTCTTTCTGGTCTCACCCCACGAACCAGGGCAGCCCAGCAGCCAACCCTCAGTGCACAGATTAGCTCCTAATTTGGCCATCTCTGCGCTCCAGTCTGTGTTGATGTAATGTTAAGTATCACTTGCTGCTCATAGATGGAAATCATCCATACAGGGGCACGGCTTCTTGTGTCGAATGAAAACACCGGGCACCTTGTTCTCAGCCGGGGCCAGAGAGAAACCCCTCCTCCTCCCAAAATGGAGACTGCAGTCATTTGAGAGGAAAGCAGCAGCTCTTTGCTTCCTTAAGTGATAGTATCAGATCCTCTGGCCTTGTTTCAGTGGATCTCGGGAGGAAGCAACAAGATCTCACCTACTGATTAGCCCCTGACAATCATGGCTGGGTAGATGAGGGGCAAGGAGGCGACTGGACTGGAGTCGCCTCCAGTCCTGGACTGGAGGGGACAGAGAGGGAACCGTTAGTGAGTAATTGTGCCATAAGAACTTGCATTAAAGAAAAATGCAGTTTGCGAGCATTTCAAGACCCTCTCAGGGCAGGATGGATTTTCTCCAGTTCTTCTGTGGCTGCCAAGCAAGGCCTGACACGGATAGCATTTGGAGGTTGGATGAGGCTTTGACACCTTGTGCGTGCAGGACAGCTCTGGGCACAGCACAGGGCCCAACAGGAGCAGTTACCTATAGCAGATACCTGTCTAGACATAAGCAGACATGTTTGTCGTCTGTCTTTCTGTCCAGAATTCTTTGAGGGCTGTTTCACAGGACAGAGACAGCACCATGACTAGCTTTCCAAAGCAGCTGTTGGTTTGGGCTTGGACTTTCAACATGCAGTGTGGGACGGGAGAGGCCTTGAACACAAGAACTGGCTTTGTAAGCAGATCAGAACTAGGCTAGAGTTTGGGAGAATTCAGTTAAATCCCAGTGAATACAAAGTAACTAGCTTACCCTCAGAGATACCTAGGGTTTTTTGCAGCCTGGCTCTCTGCAGTTTGTGAAACCAATGGTAACTGAGGGTGTTTGGGACCGGCCTCTTGCAGTTTTGAACATATCACAGACATAGAGCATAGATATGGGTTGTATCCAGATAGGATCTTCCACATACCAGTAAGGGACTTCGTATGAGTTTATGCAGAAAGGTGCCAAATTGCTTTACTAACAGTTTATAGTTATTACAGGAATCAGAATTCAGAAAAAGAGTTTACATGGTGACAGTCCAAGCTAATTGCAGCGTATTGCAGCCTGCAGCTGTTTCATTGCGTGGCATTTTGCAGTGACCCATCTATAGGATACACTGTATATTAACCTCCCTGTTCTGAGATCTCATTTCCTAGGAAATGTGGCGGACTCTGTGGTGGCGCATGGCAGATGTTGACCAATGCACAGCAACAACACAGCAGTTTTGCTGTGCCATGTCCAAATGAAGCCACAGGAGAATTAAGATATGCTGTGGGTAATCACTCAGGCTGGATTTTGTTCAGGACGGCCAGGTTAATGTCTGCACTCTTGCAAAAAATGCCATGGGAATTTTAATGACTCTGAGTGATTGGAGCCTTTGTTTTATGGCACATCAAAAAAAACGGTAGCTCTAAAAACACTCTGCTTGAGCCGTGGTTCAGTGCTGACTCAGAAGGGCTTCTCACAACACGATTCAGCAGCACTTGGCTCAGGGGCAAGCCCAGCCTCCTGCAGCTGGAGAGGCTGAGGTAAAACTGTGCAAAAAGTGAAGGTGGGGTCTGGAGCAGGGGAAACAGAAAGAAGAGAGGCATCAAGGGGCATTTCAGTGGAGGACCAAGTCAATGGATCCAAGCAGGCTAGAGGAAGAGGCGTTCCTATTTTCTAGACTATGCGCTGGGGCCTAGATCCAGATCTGCTGAGCTGCAGAGCAGGTGTCCTCTCAAGTGCCATTTCGGTGTCTCCCCGAAGACAGGGGATGGTGCTGGACGGGGGCAGCCCTGCTCCTGGCTCCCTCCCTCGTCTCGCGCCCTCTGATAGCAGCGTTGATTTGCATGTCAGGCAAAGCACTGCTTCGGAAAAAAAAGCCTCCAAGTGTGGCAGTGTCAGCGCTCGCCGTTGTTCAACACTGTAAAATTAAATTAATAAAGCCCCCAACACAGGAAAACATAACAGGAAATTAATGGCCTTTACTGTCGCTCTGATGCAGTCATTTGCAACCCTGCTTTCCGCACCAAAGACTTCATAAATGCAAGCAGTTTCTCTAAACAAGCATAGTTAGGGCTCCATGCGATGTAATTTTTTGCCTTGCTTCTGTCCTCTCGAGCTAAAAAAAGCCACCCTTTTCCATGCGTTCCCCAAGGGGGATCCTGCAGCTCCCCAGCTCCCCAGGCTCCCCGGGCTGGGGAGGTGAGAACAGGGGCTGGGTGAGACAGTCAATGCCACCCTTGTCAAGAGGGTGCCCTGCTCCATGGGAGGCAGCAGCAGAGCTTGGTGCCCTGCTCTGCCGAGGCTCCGTGCTGCAGGCAGCGCTGTGGGCACCAAAGCAGCGTGAATCAGGACAACCCTTGGGGAACTTTCAGGTTGTGTAAATCAGTGCAGCTCCTCGGAAGGAGAGAGAATTACAGATTTGCACTAAGCTGGGGGCTGGCCATGTGTGAGAGCGGTGCTTGCTGCTTCCTAACACAAACAAAGCCAGTGGAGAGGCTCTTGAGGCAGCTGCCTTTCTGCCTAACAGCCAAGCCTAATAGTGCTAGCAGGAGCCACCGGAGCCATCCTCCATCCTGCGTTACAAAGGTGTAAATAAATCCCCAGTGACTCCTCCAAGCTGAGGGAATCGCAGCGGATTTACAACCACTGCACTGAGAGCAGAGTGTGTCCAGTCACTCCCCAGGCTCCCAGAGGCCATGGATCTGCGGCGCCTGCTCGCACAGCAGCCACAGTTTGGACTGCTTAGGCCAGTGTGCCCCATGTGCCCCCTCCAAACGCTGCAGCACAGGACGTGCACACACCTGAGGCTGCTCTTTGCAGCCTCACATCTAGAAAGGCCTTTTCTGGTGTGTTCATTGAGGCTAGATGCGCTTGTTATGCAATCGAACACATAAAATGGCAGATTTGGTCTGTACAGGTTTGGTTTCCCAGACACTCTGACCCAAATTTGCTATCATACACCTACATGCTGCAGCAAATACATATGATTTTCACACACGTACACACCTGCACTTCCCTAAGTGCACATGTGCATGCTCCCAAGACAATCCAAGATGGATCCGAACACACACTCCATTACACATTTGCACACATGAGTCCTTTCATTTACATTCTCATTGCACATTTTGCTCATGCCAGCCTCGCTTTCAAGACCCACAACACAGCTCAGCTGGGCTTCGCACGCGGGCCCAGCAACTCCTCACGTACAAACAAACGGCCCTTTTGTTTTCAAGCCTCTCTTCTCCAAAGCTGAACATGCAAGCAACAAACACACACAAGTTATGCGATGCCCACACACTCGCGTTATGTGGAACACATGGACTAGCACAGCCATGAGTTTGCAAACTCAGATTCAGGCTTGTGGATTCCCTTGCTGCAAATGCATGCAAGAATCTAAACAAACGCGGAGTTCAGGAAGGGAAATAACCTTTGTTTAGCTGTTATTCCTCCAACACTCATCTTCCACTAACCTTCCACTTCACTATTGTAAAGAACCTGCACTCTTAGCACATCTTGTTTTGCTGTCCCAGTGTACATGCCTGATTTTACTGTAATTACACACATTGCTGGATCTTGTAGCACCTTCCATGCTCTGCTGTCACTGCCCTGCCTTTACCTGGGTTTCTCCTCCACTTGATTTTGTGGTTCACCTTTTTCCCACCAGTTCCGTCACTGCAATCAAAGCCACAACGAATCCTGCAGCCCTTCTAAGGGCTGAAACATGTAACAGCCCTGTTTAGAGAAGAAGCCTCCTTTCACACTGCCCAAAACATAGAAAAAGTCCTTTTGGAAGTATTGTAAATCCATTTTTTCACCATCTTCCTTTTCCAAATGCAATGGAGTAGGGTAAAAATGTTAAACAGGTGAAAAGATGACCCGACTAGGGCTGCTACTCTTTGCCCTGGCCCCTACCATGGGGATTCAATATTAGTTTAACCACTGAGGATGCAGGTGGGACCCTCTAGAAACATCAGACCAGTCACACTTAATCACTTTGTATAGACCAGGACGCCTTTCAAGCAAGGTGAACACGGGATCTGCTCACTGGAACAAGCTCCCCGTCCGCGGTCTGGGCCCGGCTGAGCCCAGGCTGGCTATTCCTAGCAGAACTCCCTGCCCCGAGCCCCCGGAAGGGCTGGGAAGGCAGGGCTGCTTCCCAGGCCTGCGTGCGGCTGCTGTGAATGACAAGCGCTGCCTATTGATCGCGTTCTGAACTCGGCCCAGCCGATAGAAGGTAATTAATGACTCCATTTGCCTCAGTACCGAGGAGAACAATTGAGTTTGAAACTGCAACAACTGGCAGTGCTGTGAAAGGGCCCCCGGGGGATGTCCAGGAAAGATGCCTGACAGACCGACTGCGCTGGGACACGGGAACACATCAGACAGGGAAAAAAGAGAAGGGAAACCAGAGAACGGGCAAGAGCTGCATTACCACAGAAAGGGCTCAGGAAGGGGGAGACTCGCAGCGAAGATGGCTCTGCTGGGGGCTCTGCTGGGGGCTCTGCTGCGTGGCCTGCCTGGAGGTTCCCATGCCGCCCACGTCCGCCTTTATGGTGCCTGCAATAGGAGCCAGGAGTTCCCGAGCTCAGGGCCCACGAGGCGCAGACGTGTTGCTGATGCTAGCGGGCCCTGCCCGGTGCTGCTCACCTCTGTGCCAGCGGTACCAGCGTCCCACAGCGTCCTCCGTCTTGCCGGGCCTCATGGTGTTCCTAGGGCACAAATAATAAGAGCGCTTAGAAATTACTGGCTGAGCAAGTTGGATCTACCTGGAGAAGGCTGCTTTCTGTCCCCTGTAGCTCGGGATGGGACTGTATTACTTGTTACAGTGCTTTGTGCCCCTGTGCATAATGGTGTCTCTGTAGCTTCCAGACTTGCAAATTCTCTCTATTTTGGAGCTATTTAATGGCACATTCCCTGTGTCAGACACAGCTCCAGTTGTTTCTGTGTCCTCTGGCAGAGCATTTCCTTGTTACCTGTCAGGGCATTTCTGTGACACCTGTGGAGCCTCTCTGTGCCCTGGGCGAAGGCTCCTGCCAGCTTTGGCTCTGCACGTTCCTTCAGCAGCCCCAGAAGCAAGATGCTTCATGCTACGTGCACAGTTCCGATCACACTGTGCCTGTACAAGCAGCCTTACCGTGACCAAGCCTTTGGTCCACCTCTCAAGAAGTTGTTAAGATTGCCCGGATTTAACAGAGAGGTGCCCCGGAGGTGTCACAGTCCCGGGGATTCCTGTGCCACTATAAAGGAGCCTGGGAAAAGTGATGGTGCTTCCTAACGGTGAAGCTAGTGCAGCTTCCCCATGTCCTCCTGCAGCAGAGGCACCACCTTTCTGAGAGCTCTTCTCTCTGCACAGCCCCTCCATGAGGCCTCTACTCCTGGCAATGTCCCTCACCAGCAGAGCCTCCACAGTGCCAGTGCTCCCAGGCCGGGCTGTCCCTTCCCGCGCAGCGCCCTGCCAGGCGCCATCCCTTCCTGCAGGTCCTTGCTGTGCTTTGCTCCTTGTACCCGCTCCCCATCAGCTCCCCTGCCCTAGCTGTGCGTTACAGCACCTGGGCTTCCCCGACACCCAGCTTGCAGAGCCCAATGCAATTTCCACCTAAAAACAGATGCGAGTTTCTGTCCCTTAAGGTTATGGAGAAAAAAATGAAAAAAAAAAACAAAAAACCACTACCCTTCATATGTTCTGATACCAGTAAATAAACAGGGGACCCACTTGGATGCAGTCCTGTGCCACGTGCTCTAAGTGGCCCTGCGTGTGCGGGGGGTTTGGACTAGATGACCTCTAGAGGTCCCTTCCAATCTTAGGCATTCTATGATTCTATGATTCTATGATTTACATTCCTTTGGTTTTGCAGCAAATATACTGATCCACGACTGTGAATCTCTGAAGTGCTAGCAATGCAAGACCTATAAATCTCTATCATTCAGGATCATCTCTCTGAAATTTTCACTGCTTCATCAGTGAAACTCACATGCACAACTCGTATCATAGCATTGGGAAGTTTGGTATTTGTGTGCCTTGCCATTACCGAGTCCAATCCTGCTAACGGCAGTCAGACAAGGGCCATGTCTCGACAGGCTACGGTTCTCTGCCCAAATTCTGTCTTTGCAGATTGTAAAGGCAAAGGTCAAGACTTCATGGGCTGTCACGCGTGCACATACCCAGACCTCCTGTCCGAGCTGCTCATTCCCCTTCTCCTCACAAGTTTTCCACTCGTGCTTGCCTATTCTCTTGTTTTGATCATTTTGCTTCTTTATCTAACCCTGCTGCTTCTCCTTCTCCTCCCATCATCTTTTCCTTTCATTTCCCACCGGCTATACGAGGACCTTTCTTATCAGCTGCCCCTGAGTTTGGCAAATGTACACACACAGAGACACCCTCACACACACTCACACAAATAAATAAATAAATAAATAAGGTCAGTGAGCAGAGCAGCAATAACCCCTAAAACAGTACTATCAGAGGGACATGATTGATCAATTGAATTCCATAGTGGCTGAAAAATGTGGGATTAAGTAGTGTATTATACGCACAATGAGTTGAGGCATGATGTTCATTTCAAGTTCATTTCGCCAGCCCTCTGCCACCAGATCAGGCAATCAATAGGGGCAGCAGATATCATATATCACTTCTCTCCGTGCTAGGGAGAGAGCACCATAATCTCTCGCAAATTTAGAGTGACAGATTTGTCAAGATCTGAAGGGCCCCTGAATAAATGAAGGGAAAGAGACTCCTGCAGTGACTTGGGCAGGCTCTGCGTTCAGCTCCTGCACACAAAGGCAGGGGGTGCACATGCGGGGACACGCACGAGCTGGGAATACCTGTGTGCACAGGCCTGTAGGGCAAGGTAAGCTGCAGAGGGTAAAATCTGGCCTCATGACAAGCCAAGGAAGTCTGAGCATTTGCTTGAGCCCTCGCCATGCACACCAAGCACCGTGCGCACTGCAGGGCTGCCATCCCCGAAAAGCAAATAAACCTAAAAGAAGCCCCTCAGTCCAACGGCTGCTCAGGCTATAGGGTGAGGCAGAACCTACAGAGGAGCAGAGGAGAGTGGTGACTGACTGCAAAACCCCAATGCGTATTAACAAAATGGTGGCACAGTCATACACACTGACTGACACATGGGGAAAACATCCTTACAGGCAAGCGACTGCACAGGCACAGGCAAAGCACGACAAGCAGCACTACAGAAACATCTTTTCCCTCCGAGCCTGGACCCAGCAGCTCCCTGGCAGCTTTCTGCAGGGGAGTCAAAGAGAAGTGACTGCTGCAATTAGGATCTTGAGACCCAAGCTACTTTAGTCCTCTGAAAGAAGGACTCGAGCAACAGCGCAGTCTGCACTAACACAGCGTGCAGCCCAGCAAGCCAGGTTCTTGCTTTATTTTTCCTTTGTCAAAGCTGTCATGTGCTGTAGCCTTCAGGAACATCAGGATTTGCCCCTGTGGGAATACGCCTGAAGAGGGCGAACCCTCAGGGATGAGTGCCAGTTAAGAGCCCCACTCTTGCTAGGGGTGGAAAGGGAAGAGCCAGAGAAAGGGAGAGAAAGAAGGGGCTGCTCGAGGGAAGGCTGCTGGCTAGGACAAATCAATATGTAATATTGTCTATGGTCTTGTGAGTGGTACTGTACTACGTTACTGTATATAATGTAGTATTGATTATATCATATCATATAATCACCTATAAACGGATATATCTCATAGCCAGGAGGCAGCAGGCTCAGTTATTACTCTGGGCCACCAGTTGGACATGAAGTGTGCCAGGAAAGCAGCCAGCATGGCACTGTCCATGGGCTAAAAGCTGATGGGGACGAGTGGCATACTCCTGGCCTTCCCACAGGGAATGCCACTCCAAGCTCGCAGGAGCCGTGTCCTGCCATGGGCACCTTCTCCGTCACGGGGCAGAGGAAAGAGGGTGATGCAGGTGCCTCAACCACTTCCTTGCTAGACAGTGAATTCCTTCTGCTCCAGAGACAGGAAGCTGCTGGGAGAGGCTGAGGTCTGAGAAAGAACAGTGAAAAGCAGGCGGGTAGCTGCAGGTAGGAGGGAGAATCTGACCGTAGGTTAGGCAGGGTCATGGGACAGTCGGACCTTTGTCCGATGAAGACAGCAGGCAGAGATTCAGCACGGTGGGTATGGAGATGTATTGGATGCAGGAGAGTGAGTGTGTACCTGGGTTCACCAAAGTTACATGGAGCAGTGGCAGTGGAAAGACCCTCAGCACAGCCCGAGAAGATGGTAATGAGCAGACTTGCCTCAGATGAGATGAGGGATTATGACAAAGGGAGATTCACTTCAGCTGGGACAGGAGGTTATAACAGACAGACTCACCTTGGCTGTGACAGATGCTAATAGCAGGAGACTCGCTCACTTCAGATAAGAAGGGGTTATAACAGAGATAAATGCACTTCATTTGAGTCGGGGGATAACAGGAAAAAAAAACAGATGGGTGAAAAGATGGTTTATCACACAGGAAGATTCGCTTTGGATGGGGCAGGACATTTATAATGGATTCAGCTCACCTCAAAGGGGATGAGTGGGCTCTAAGAGAGACAGACTTAGCGTATCAGACACGGGGTGGCATGACAGAGATAGAGACATGTGGAAGGTGACAGGAGACACTCTGCAGTGAGATCGAGCTGCATCAAAGGGTTGCTGCAGGACAGAGATGGACTTTTGATACTGCTTATCCCAGAAGAGGGGGTTCTCCTAGCTAAAACACTGGATTTCAATGGAGGCAGATTCCCACAGAGTGGGACTGGGATTTGGATAAGAAGGGGGTTAATCACAGACTAAGATTCCCCTCGTTTTGTTGGGAGGTTTATAATAGAGATAGGGGATGGGATAAGTAAACAGCTACCTGCAGGCACAGAGATCCTAACAGAAACCAACGTATGCTGGATAGGACAGAGGGTTCCACAGAGGCTTGTCTGTGTGAAACAGTCAGAAATGGGATCACTCAGGATATCTGGGGTGGGCGGAGAAAGATTCAGCTGGGATGTGACAGGGTATGATCAGACAGCAGGGAAATCGCAACAGAGATGTAACTTACACTGCAACTAGGAGGCTAAGGCAGGACGGACTCATTCCGAAGCTGTATCAGAGCAATCTCCCCACTTGAGGCTTTGTCAGCCCTCGGCAGGACTGCACAACTCCCTCCTCCGCACCAGTCGGTCTGTGAGCTGCCTCTCCAGCAGCCTCCTACCGACACTAATTGCTGTGCTTCGCTCCCATTTTATGCTCAGCACTGGAGATTTGGCAATTTTTAACCCTGAAAATCAGTGGAACCGAAACTCATCTCTGAACTGAGCACCATTCTCCACAGTCCCAACCATGCTGGGCAGGAGAGCCGCAGCGGGAACCTCTCCGGCAGGCCGGGAAGGGGCTCCGCTCAGGTCTCCCCTGCCCCTGCACCCCAAAGGCGGTTCCCTGCGCAGAGCCCAGGGCTCCTCTCCCACCGCTCCCTTCTTGCCCCGTCCCTTGCTGACCCCAGTCAGGGTGGTGCTAACTCCGTTTTCTCTGTCTGTGCCCTGCAGATGTATCCGAGGGCTCGGTTCCCAACGGAGATTCCCAGAGCAGCGTGGACAGTTTGCGGAAGCACCTTCGTGCCGACACTTTTACCCAGCAGCAGCTGGAAGCTTTAGATCGAGTTTTTGAGCGTCCTTCTTACCCTGACGTCTTTCAAACATCAGAGCACATCAAATCTGAGCAGGTGAGGGCCAGCCTGGCAATGCAGACCCAGAGGAGCCCACAGGGCGAGGGCAGGGAGATTCCCTCACTGGAATCACTCCTCTCTCCATCCCTTGTTCTTGCGCTGCCCTGCTGTTATGCCCATGCTGCTTTCACACGATTCAGCACTTTCCATTTGAAACTGCGCTGATGCATGTCTGTGCGGCAGCTCTGCCCGTCCTCCCGCCTTGCCGTGCGCTCCTGGATCCGCAGCCCCGCTCCCAGTTCTGCACGGACACCTGCCCGCAGACGCTCTGCCCCGCACGCTCATGGCATACGTCACTGCGGGAGCTGGGCAGCCCCAGCGCAAGGGACTTGCGAGGAGTTTCCCTCGTGGCCCAAAGCTGAGACCTCACTCTGGTCGTCAACATAGTTTTCCGCATTGTGCAGCTCTGCCCCCTTTCCCTTCACTTTACTCCCCCACCTCCCTGGCCTTTTATCCCAAAAGCTGTTTGTCTTAATAAAATGAAAATCAAAAGTCTTTTTAAACCGCCCCAAGTCATAAACCAACAAAGGAAGAGAAGGAGAGGCTGGCTGTGGACTCCCTTCATCCCAGAGTCCCTGGGTTTATTACAATGAATAACCTTTATTTACTTTCATTAGACTATTAAGCACCAGCACAGTCATTTTTCCCCCTGAAACTCTGAGCAGGGCCCATAAAGCAAATCCGAAGCCTAATTGAGTTCATTTTAATTTCTCTCCGATCACAGCGAATTACTCTGGTGATAAATCAGGGGGCAGGCTCACCCCCAGTAGAAGGCCTAATTTGCAGCTAATTACAAAACTGATTTCTACAGGAAGATCAATACGAGAAGGAATTGGAAATGACTCGGCAGTCCTGGGCAGGCAGGGCCGGGGCGGGGAGGGGGCAGCGCGGGGAGCCCCCCAGAGCGGGGGGAGCCGCACGGAGCCGGCTGGGGAAGCGCATGGAAAAAAACAGAGCAGAAAGAGTAGAAAATCAGTTTTAATTTAACGTAATATTAATCAGAGCAACTTTTCCTGCTGTTTTGTAGCCTTCCCGGTTTCTCCAGCTCCCGCGTCTGGTCTGGAGGCTGCCACAATAAAAAGGCAATTACCAGAGCCTCCCGGACAGGACACCCTTTCACATTCAATGGCTCTCCCCCTCCCACCCTTCTGTTGGCCATGTGGCAGCCCCCTCCCCAATTTCATAGCCCAGTGCACAGCATGGCAGAGCGCAGGAGGCTCCTTTGTCTGCAAGGCGCGAGGGCAGAGGCGGCGGCGGCGGGGCAGAGCCCTCTCGGGGCAGCCCTGCACTGCCCTGGCCCTGCCTCCCTGTGCCCAGTGCGGGTGCTTCCTCCCTCTGCCTGGCCGCCACGGAAACATGCCATTCCCCTTCCTTCCCACACCCAGCGCTCGCACTGCAGACGCCCCCTTGGCTGCAGCCACGCGGGACACGGTGGCCTCCAGCCCCACAAGCCAGGCCCGCACTCGGCCTCCCCACTCGCTTTGGGCCGCAGCACACGAGACCACAGTAGCTCGTCCTAGCGGCCTCCCCAGCCAGCCCTCTCGCCACATTGTCTTCCTCATTGCCTCCTCCTCCTCTTCCATCTGCGCAGGGGCTGCTTCTCTCTCTTCCTCCCCGCCAGCTGTACCCGCCGCCCCTCTCTGCGCATCAATAGCTGTCTCTCTCCTTCCTCCCCAGGGCAATGAGTACTCCCTCCCAGCTCTGACCCCGGGTCTCGATGAAGTCAAATCAAGTCTATCCACCTCTGCTAACCCAGACCTGGGGACCAACGTGTCAGGACCCCAGACATACCCTGTGGTGACCGGTAAGCTGCCTGACCAAACAGCAGAACCAAGCTTTTTATTTATTTCCCTCATCACCATTAGCTTCTGCTTTTTCTGCTAATGCGAGATACCCCTCTGTGGCAAACATGGAAAGGGACAGAGAGCCTGTGGAGGAAGCCAGGGATGCAGAGAAGCTTGAGCTGGGGAGTGCTGGCAGGCTGGGTCCTCCTAGAGGGGCCAAGGGATGAGTCCAAGGAAGCTAAACCCAGATGGGAGCCAGGAGCTGTGCCCGGATGGGGTGTAGGGATGGATGGCGGCAGAGGACGGGTATGTCCGAATGTGCACTGTGATTTCTGCCTTGTGTCTGAGAATATGAAGTTCATGGCTTAGCCATGATCCACACTTGGAGCTCCAGGAGAAAGACAATGATTTATGTTTTACTCACCTCTGAAATCTGAAAGAGGCATTTGCAAGTTAAATACTGAAGTGTGCTAAACTGTGACTGCTAAACTCCCTCTTCCTTAGGCCCATGAGTCTCCAGCAGCACCTGTCACAAGAAATTTGTTCATAGCCTCTCTTCTTCCCTGATTGTGGGCACATTAAACTCAGGTGTGTCTGGGAAGCCAGGGCAGGACACGAGACCAAGAGCCAGAGAGCAGAGCGCGGGATGCGCAGAGACCAGAGGCAGGTGCTGCAGCAGCCGCTCCACTAAACGTCCTCTATGCTGGGCTCACTCACATGCCCTGAGGGGCGCAGGCTTCCCCTGGGCTCCCAGGGCATATTGTCCTGGCACTGCTCTTAGAGCGCCTGGGCTGGGCATATCTAGGGCCACACAAAATAATCAGGGCCCACAGCCTCTTCTAAGGGGCTTCTAGGGCTTGCTGTAGCTGTTAGGGCTTCCTGCTCTTACAGCTACCACAGATCTGGGAGCCCCCTCTGGCAGCTAAAGCAGCCGGCCCGGCTCAGATGCCCTGCCCCAATTTGGATCTGCCCACTCTCCAAACCCTGCAGCATGAGCTGGAAAATAACCCACGGTAGAGCCGTGTCTTATTGGCAAAGGAAGGAGCTGCACTTCTTGGCAGGGGCTGCCCTGTGATGGAGCAGAATCAGGACCGCTGGAGCTCGTATCTTTGCTTTTTCTTGAAAAAACAAACAAACGGGTAATAGCCCCTGGGGTCACTGAAGCTGCAGGCAGCTGTTGGTTATTCAGCAAATACTTTGCAAAGGGATTTTACCGAGAGTGCCAAGAAGGTGCAGAATAGCCTTGTAGCCACACAGCTTCTTTGCCCATCAGAAAAATGGGTCACCCATGGCAAAACTGTGTCACTTGTCTGTGTATTCTCATATGTAAGACAAAATCCAGCATCTACCACCTAGCAGACCTACATCTCTTACAAGAAATACTTCCCTATCCGAGGAGGAAAAAGCCAGCAGAACAGCTGGACTGTCTTTCCTTCATGGAAGGCAGGTTCTCTTAGCTGGATCTTGAGGTGAGGTGCCTGAAGCTACAGAGTTTAAATTCCAAGGGGCCATGAAGATGATTCTCTTTGGTCCTCTCCCTAAGAGAAATGGTACATTTGAACCTGTCAGAGATTAATTCCCAAAGGCAGGAGATACTGCCCAAGTCTGGGCCATGACGACTCAGGGTACAGGAGAAGAGAGATTTAGTCTTACAGAAGAGGCTGTGGTCAGAAGCAGAAAATCCTCCTCATGTCTCACCCTGTACCACCGCCACCCTAGTCCCTGGAATACTCCCAGCTCAGCCTGGGAACATCCCCATCTGATCCATCTGGATCCAAGAGTGAGAAAAGTTCATTTCAGACCCAGCTTGACATTCCCAGGTGGCAACTTAGCACTAACATCTCAATCTGTATGCGACATTTCAATCAGTGCAGAGTAACAAAAGCAGAACTATTAGCGCTAGGAGCTGCTCATTGGTGGTAATGATGGGGAAAGCCAGAAACTGGAAATGAAAGGGGAAAAAAACCTCAACATCCTGAAAGGCAGCGGGGAAGAGGGCTGGAGAATTTTTCCTCTACACTTAGGCCAGGATCCAGCGTTTGGATTAATGGTGCCATTACCCAAGAAAGGACTGCAGATAATGTTCATTCTTAAAATGGTTTTGCTGGCAATTAAATGGTCGCAGTTATTGATCTTCATTGATCTGATGTCCTTTATTTGCATAATCTATTAAAGATGAATGATTCGTGATGTTTTGGCAATGGGGCTGGGCAGTGTTTTCAGGAAGGACCAGAGGGGCAAGGAGCTCAGTGCTGCCTCCGGAGGAAGGCTGAGGCTGGGGCTGGCCGTGGTCCTGTGCAGCCCCATCTTCCAAGCGGGGTATCACAGTGAGCGCCAACAGTGAGGTGCTGGTTGCAGGTGCTCGGTGGGACTCAGTGCACAGGCTCGCATAGGCTGGCATTCCTGTCCCGGGCCACGTGTCTGCTGACTGCAGCTGCTCTTGACTTGGAAGGAATTAGGGTTTCAGGCTCCATACATAGCACTGGGCAAGTCGCATGGCCTCTGTCTGGACCGGGATAATGCAAATAATGTAGCATTTCCAGCTGCAAAATATCGCTGAACTCTGATACACATAAAGGGAGCTCTGCATCATCTATACCTAAATATCTCTTTGTTAGATACATAATCTTATCCACGATTTTGGATAATTACTTATTGTTGATGTTTTGGATGACTTTTGGAGGGGTATTTTCTCAGAACTGTGTGAGCTGAGGAAGCTTGCTGCAGCATCCAGCAAGTCATTGGCCAGCAAGACTCTAAAGTCTTCCTAAAGGTTGAGAACAGCAAGGCTCTGCTTTGGGAAGACCTAGTGATTTTTTTTTTGCTGTCTGGGAAGTCTGAGCTGGGGAGACTCTTTTATAAACTGCAACTAAATCTTACACCCTGAGGTGACTACACACAGGCTCTGTACTCTGCATGGTTAGGTCTGCTCAAGATAACGCCTGAGTCTGCAGGGTGTCCTAGCACATGAGCAAGGAGGCCTTCTGGAGATGACATTAGGGCAGCAAAACAGGCAGTCATCTTCTCTGACCTTCTATTCAATGACAGTCTCTAGTAGCACAGTTACCTAGAGCCACTACCAAATACCATCTTTCAGGTAATTTCTCTGTCTAGTGGATGCTCTCAGGCCTGCCTGAGAGAAGTGAGGCAGCTTCAAACCCAGTTCTGAGTTTTAGGGACCCACATGAGCAGTCTGGGGATGGAGACCATGCAGCCCCAGCCACCGGCCCAGCCCCTGTCCGGCAGACAGGTTGCGCAGTGTGACACGCGGCCCAGGAAGCTTCCATGCACAGCCTGCAACCTCCTCGCTAGCATAGTGCAACAGAGCAGCATCTACCTGCTTGATGGTCCCTAAGACTATAGGAAAGGTAAAAAAAGTCAATCCCGGCAGTTTCAACTAAGTAGACACTTCTTCCCTACAGGAACAAACATGATCCAAAGTGAGAAATCCTGACAGGCAGTTCATGTTTCAAACAAAGGCACCAAAAAAGCAGGAACTCCACAGATCTCACTTTCCTTCAAACCTTGCCACAGAGTCAGAATTTTCATTTATTTTATTAAAAATGAGTTACCATTTTCCTTTATAAAACCAACTTAGGCCAAATTAAATCATAATTACTGATATTAAGGTCAATATTTGCTGGGTCTGAAAGACTCTTAAATTACACAGAAGTAATATTTAAAAAGCATCTGATTTCTGCTGACGTTTTGAAGAAAGCTATGATGCTAAGCATGGAGAAATCACTGTCTGGACCCCTGCATGAAAAGTTTGTTGAAATGATAAACAATTTTTAACAACTTCAGCCTCCCGCAAGGTGAACAGATAATATTTCCTTCGTTTCAGCATAGTGAGTGAATGAAGAGAATTTTGTTCAGTTCAATAACTAGGTCATTCAAAACTAAGAAGCAAACTAAGATTTGAAAAAGCAGCAACATTTGTTTTCCTCTGTCAGTGAGTGATTAAGCTTGGTATGAAGAGATGAAATCTATTAGTTCTAAAGTCAGGCTCCAAAATCTGTTCAATTTCCTTCTTTTATACATATATTTTTCCTTTCCCTCACTTAGCAAGTTGTTTTTAATGCATATACTTTTTGGAGAAGCTTGCTTTTCTGATTCCAGTATATTTAGGAAGTCAGGGTACTTGTGGTCATTTTATTTAATTAGTAGGAATAAATTATAATTACCGTTTTTAATTGAATTCTAATTTCCATCCATATATAACTTGACACAAATCATGAGTAAAAAGTTAATAATCTAATAAAACAATAACATGGACTCATCGTTCACCATTTTCCCACAGTAATATGTAAAGACAAATTATGTTAAACAATATAATTGCTTAAATAAATGTGCACAGATGTAATTCATCTGCTTAGTAAAAAAGAAATACCATGTTTAGTGTGTTGTATTTGTCAAAATATGTCATTGTTACCGCCCATAAAAATCAACCTTTTAGAAAACATCTACATAGTGCAAATGATGCTTGATCCTGCTCGCTGTTTTAAATCATGATTAAAACGGGCATTAGAATCAGCTCTATTTATATCATTACACTGAGAGGGGGAGCAGTTCCCTCCCTTTCTCCTTGTTCAGACTAGTGAAAATTGTGCTCAGGGCTGGAGTAACACGTCCGTAACCACCCGCAGGGAGCCAAGAAGTGGCTTGAGGGATGGCAAATCCTGCAGACAGCATCAAAGCAGTGTTGGCTGCGGCGTCTGCAGCCAGGCTGTCAGCCGCAGGGCAGCCTTGGTGCCTCGCTGCGTGCCCGCGTGCCCTGTGGTAGCCCCACGGCTAATGCAAGGCTGCTGTGGTCCTGCCACAGCAGTGGCAGGGGGAAGATGGGCCCCGCGGAGTCAGTCTGCAGCGCTGAGTACGTCAGGCTGAGGGCTCAGACCTGCTCCAGGTGGAGGGGTGAAGGGCTGCCCGCAGACCGCCAGCTTTGGTCTGAAATAAGGGCTCGTTCTTGCAAAGAGGCTGTGAGAAGCTGCTCATCTGCTGCTTAAGATCAGCAAAAGTAGATTTTCACAGGACCTCTAAATATCATCAAGAGCTTCCCATCCCCAAAGAAAGATAAAATCTTATCTTGCCGGGGAGCTGGGGAGCCAAACGGCGTTAGTTACTATACTCTTCCCCTGAACAAATGGCTGGGGGTGATAAACAGACAGACAAAAGACCCCTGGAACAGACAGAAACAGCAGGGAGAAGGAAGGATTCACACAAACTACTTCCATGCTTCCAGTGGAAGATTCCTTAACAATAAGTTCATGATGCTGATGAAGAAGGCTTGTAGGCTGGAGATGTGTACTGCAGCAAGAAACCCAGAAATGGATGAAATCCATTGTTGAAAGAATTCCTACCTGCCTTAAATCAGCATTTAAGTGAACTGGCTCATGGCATGAGCAGTGAGGGGACAGTCCCAGCCTGTTTCCCTCGGCAAAGGGGCAGCATTGCCGGCTGCCACACTCTGCACTGCCAAAAGGGGCTTTTAGGAACTAGGATTAGAAAGGCTTCCAAACTATTAGATTTTAGCTTTTCTTGTGAGGATGAATGAAGGGTCTAAATAAGATGGCTATAATGAAACTACCTGTGATGTGGTATTTGTGCACTGACTCCAAAGACTGAGCTTTACAGCTGAGTTAGGCAACCCCCTGTCAGCAGATATTAGTAACTTTTGAACATCATCAACTGCTTTGGATTTACCCAGGTCAGATACTTGCCCATTAACTGATGTTGCCCACTAGTGTCTTTTGGAGGAATTGAGAGTTTATGGCAGCCTCTGGCCCCTCCTCCGTGGGGCAGGATTGCCATGGACTACGCAGGGAGGTCTGCCTCATGCTACGCTGAGTGGGGGGGGTCTCCGTACTGAAGCCTCGCGCTGCTCCTGCGCGGGCTGCGAGGAGCTGGCAGCTGCTCTGTTCTAATTACATTTCCCAGCATCTATTTCAAAGGCATCTTCTTTAAGTGCTAACATTCAAGCCCCAAACGACCAAGGAATGACGAAGAAATTCAAGCTCATGCTTCCCTGTAAGACAGGGAGTCATTTGTAAACACAGCACCCTCAGGGGCTGGGACTCAAGGAAGGGGACAGCAGAGCAAAATCCACTGAACTTGCCTGTTTGCCAAATACCCTAGCACATCATTTCCCACCGCCCCGATTTTAAAGTATATCTTTGTTCATCAGCTCTACCTGCAAATAAATACACTGAGAGCCTCATGGACTTGACTTTCAGTGGGTCTGTGCAAAAACAGAAAATAAACTTGAGCCTTCAAGGCTCCTTCCCCAGCCAGCAGAGAGTGAAAAGAGAAAGCAAGAAAAGTACAACCAGAAGTACCT
The DNA here is from genome assembly GCA_013389825.1 of Crypturellus undulatus. Taxonomy (NCBI): domain Eukaryota; kingdom Metazoa; phylum Chordata; class Aves; order Tinamiformes; family Tinamidae; genus Crypturellus; species Crypturellus undulatus. Next base: position 353,758 of record VWPW01014670.1, read on the forward strand.
TAGTCTTTATATGCTTTTCAATTGGTCGACCAAAGGGATGTTATTAATGCAGATAATTAAAAAACAAACTCCCTGGGATGATTTATACCTTGAGAGCAACTTGCATAAAGTTCTGGCAGAAGAAAAGCCGGGATACTAGCAAAAAATGAAAGAAAAATGGTTCTTCTCACATGACAGAGAGGAAAACTGAAAAATACGATGTGCCAGGCCATGCTGGTCTTCTGCATGGCTTTGGGAATTTCTGAGGCAAGGTCTCACAGGGCAGAAAGTGAAGTGACTCTGCTGGCTGTAGTGTAAATCCATCCGCTTATGATTGCTAAGGACTCCGTCCCATTCTGTTTTCCATTCTTTCTAAGAATGAGATCATTAGCATGGGCAGAATGTAAATAGAGAAAAAAAAAGTCTCAGTGGCTAGGGGCTAAGCATAAGATTCAAGACACCTAGAATAAAGTTCAGCTTTGACACAGACTTCCTGCATCAACTTGGGTACATCCCTTATCTTCTCTGGAGTCAGTTCCTTATGGACAAAGCAGCGATCCCTGTAGGTATGCAGTAAGGATATGCGCTCTAAAGACTATGAGGCATTGAGATTGTGTAAGCATTTTGTGAAGACCCCAGGAAAAGATCAAGGATACCAGCTGTTGCCAAAATGGTAGGCAGGGTTGTATTAAGTGGGTGCACGCAAGCCAGGCCCCTACGCAGCCATGTGCCATCTTGATAGTCTTGTTTGCTGCAAAGGAGCATTGACTGCATCTGGGAAACCCACAGTGAAAGACAAGCAGCTTATGCGGTCCTGTGAACCACCCTGTTTCTCTTCCCAACAGCAGCAGGGAGCACGATAAGAGGTGACATGAGTCTCCGTAGAAACCCAAAGCTGTGAATCTTCCGCTCACCCTGTCTGGTCAAAATCCCTTCATTTGCGGGAGGAATTTAGGCCAGTTCTAGCTCTCCGCCAGAATAACAGACGAGAGAGTTAGAAAAGAAGGAAAACAGCCATAACTCAGCAAGTACAGTCAGAAAGAGAGGAGCTGAAGGTGCAGAAAATATTCAGTTCTCTGCTACACTTGCAGCTTTATCGCTGCTGCTGATCCTTCCAGATTTCCCCCACCATGACATTGGCTGAGATTTTATGTTGCTTATAACCAAGGATACCATGTGTCATTTAGAAGAAAGAAGCCTGGAATGAGAAGAACTTTCCACTTCTTTGGGAGGGGGCTGCAAACTCATTCCATTCCCACCTCAATTTCTAGGCCAGTTTCATGCCAATAGACACCGATGGAAACCCTTCAGGCTCCCCTACTGCCATCTTACTGAGGGACACCCCTCACAGCGCGACGTACTGGCATGAAAAGCTCCACGGCCTGCTGGCTGGATGGCACAAGCAGGACCTGGGACGGAATAGGGCAGTGCGGAACCCCTATCGCTCTCCTTCTTCCCAAGCACGAAAGAATTAGAGAAAGGAGAGCACGAGAATTGAGAACAAAAAAGGTGCAGCCAAAGTTTGAGGTGGTTAAAATGAAAAATGGGCCTGTGCCACTCATAGGTGGATGGAGAGATCAATCAATTGATCTCGTCTACACTGGCACACTTTGGAGCTATAATTCACTGCTGGGGCAATTATTCCAGCATAGCAGTGGCAGGACTTATATTGGAGACAGAATTTAGGTGCTTTTAGTCAGTGGAGAGCTGGACAACACAGAAGTAAAACTGTGTAAACGCCACCCACCAGTGCAGACGTACGGGATGTAAGTTATGCCTATGCAGTTGCAGAGAGCAGACTGACAGATAAATAGATAGACATGTAAGAGACTGAATTTTGACTGTGCAATCATTTGCTGTCTGGCCTCATCCTCCCCACTGCTGTTAGCGCGTGCAGTGTTCAGCATCAGGGTATCCCTGTCTCTTTGCCGCGTTACTGTTGACTTCTTTATCCCCTCCTGCACTAAGTAAGTGCTGCTGCCTCTGGAAGGTGTGAGGAATTTTTCTTCATAAGCCTTGATGTGTTCAAGAAAGGGCTGGGTTCATCTCTGCTGTGAGTCTGACAGTGGCTTTAACAGCCTCCGAAGGCTGGGACAAATAGCTTCTGGTCCCTTAACCCTTCTCAGCTTTGCAAGGCAAGGCCTGCCACTGTTGTTTCCAGCGCAAGGGCTTTGCACAGTCTTTCAGGCTGAAATCCTCTCTGTGGTGGCTGGGCAGAGAGGAAATCCAGGGGCTGGATCAGATTGGCCTAATGCTACAGCAGCTTAAGCAGTCTGTTTTACCAGAGATTATGGTTTCACTTACACAGAGCGCCTGAAAAATGCTGTGGTTTAGAAAGGATTATAGCTGAAAATTCCACGCTTTAAAAGAGAAATAAAGCAGGGGAAGGACCAGGAAGCCGAATGTGCCTGGGGGCTGTGCAAACAGGATTAACCTCTGCCCATAGCACCTCTTGCTTCTGCCCACCCACGTTTCCTGAGTCCACCTCCTCCTCTGCCTTTTCTTTCCCCGAGGCTCCCTACACTTGCTCTAGAATTCTCTCTTGTGTTCTAGGCAGGGCTGTAAAGGGAATCTGGAAAACACACCACCAAAGTGTCCCCATCTTGCTCAGATATGACGGTCAAATGGCTTCCTTGAATAATATCATTTGACGTTTAGCCCTGCAAATATGGAAGCTTTCAGCCCTCTGTCTGCAGATAGATCTGTAACAGCATTAATCCAAAGTATCTGCATTATTTAGAATTTACCTACTTTTGATAAAGGCTTCAGCACTGCCAAGCAGTTGGTGACTCTCTACATGGCCTGAAGGCAAATCTGTGTGCTCCTTGCAACCCGATGGCAGAGGAGCCAGGAGAAAACCAGCTTTGGGGGCTCTGTGTCTGCAGAGACTGGGCAATGAGATGTAGAGAGTCACCTACAGGAGTTGTAGTACACAGCAGTGTGAAGCAGAATCTGGATGCTAGTGTGCTGCTTCCTATGATGATTCTAATTAACTGCACACTCAGCTTCTATTCACTATAATCCCCCAGGAAAAGTCCTTGCTAAACAGAGCTTCCTACGGCAAAATAGGAGAAGAAATGTTAGTCCTTGCTTGGCGCCCTAGAGGCTTCACGTAAGTAACCTTACAGAAGAGGGACTGCAATCTACTGGCCAGATCTTTCTGATGGTTCCCAATGGTCTGCTGAGCGATGATCATCGTTCCTGAAAAGGAGCCTCAGTGATCAGAGACCTTTGCTGGTCACTCAGGTTAGAAAAGCTTGGAGGAGAGCACAGATGGCAAACTATCATTTTTGCCAGTAGCAAATCTTTAAGGGACAAATCCTTCAAGATAAACAGCATTTCCAGCCCAAAACTGCCTCACCCTTTACTGGCCAGGTGAACACTGCAGTTTTACAATAAGGTGCCCAGACTTCATTAAGCTAGCTCTTTGTTAATGAAGTCAGATTTAAAACCTAATTATATGTCACATTGATATTTCTCTTTATAAATCAAAACCACTAGAGCTAACTTCTCTCATATGCCATTGGTAACACTTGCCGGCATTGCAGAGAAATGGATTTCATTTACTGGCGCTACTGTGTTTACCTGAGGGTGGATGGTTTGCTAGATGACTTGGATAGGATCTGATCATATCATCCATACTTCTCTTTCAGGTGTTCAAATACAGGACTCTATTATTGGTTGATCCAACAGCAGTGGGGGTGCTGGTGTACCCATGTTTTAGGTCACTGAGCGCTAAAATTCCCACACCTCTTAAGTGGGAGCCAAGCTAGGAACAGTTTCAGGACTCTATCTGTTTTGCCTGTGCAAGTTTTCTCAACAGAAATGGAGGCCCAGTGAAAACAACAATGAAAATAAGACCTCCTGTAACATCCCCTACATCCCTTTCCCCTTCTATCTCTCCATCAAGATATCTGCCTGGCAACCCTGTACTTTAGGAACTACCAAAGTCAGTATTATGATCAAAGCTTCCAACTGTGCCAGTGTAAACAAGATAAATTGACTGATCCATCTATCCTCCTATGAATGACACGGTCCCATTTTTTCATTTTAACCTGTACCTCTTTTGTCAAAGTGTTTATGGAGCTTGGCTTTGTAGGCTTTGGCCATTTCACTGAGCATCCTGTTTAACAGATGCCCATAACCATGCTGCTTTCCTTGGGATGGCTACCCTGGGTTTGAGGAAAAAAAGTGGTGAATTTCCTGAGCCAAACTGTGTCAGTGTTGCAACTCCCAAGACGCCAGGCCAGCAAAAGAAAGGAGCAGGAAAGGGAGCACAGAAGCTTCAGAGCATCCTTCTCCTTTCCTCAGCCCTATGCTTCGTCCTGTCCTTCCCGTCTTGCATGCTTCCCGCTCACTTCTCTGTTCCTGCATTCCATTCCTCCCTTGCCACTGCACTCCACCCTCACACCCCGCTGCCCTGCAGAGGCATCACTGCAGTTCAGGCCTAGCCCTCGGGTGTGTTCACTGCTGTTGTCTCAGCACTGGCTCCTCCAATCTACCCCCAACCTTTTTATTTTTATGTTTATTTCCATTTTTAAATTAATTTCCCTGTAGATTTTAACCACTCCATTTTCATTTACCCATTTTGTTCTTCCTCTCCTCCCTCCCCTCCCTCCTCTTCCCGCCCCCGTTCCCTTTGTCTGTCCGTGTCCATCCCTTGCCCTACCACAGAAAACCTCTCCTCTCCCCTCAGTATAAAGCAAGAGCCTCATGGAGCCTCTCTCACCCCTTTCACCCCCACCACGCCGGCGGGCTCTGGGCAGGCTGACCTGCAGCCCTTCCACCTGGCCCTGTCCGACGATGCGTCCACGCCTTGCTACGGCGCCTTCCTCCACCACGGCGCCCACTTTGGGCAGTCCGGCAGCCAGCCACTGATAGCAGGTAACGGCCTTGGCCGCGCACGCAGCGAGTGGGGATGCTGCAGGAAGGGGGTCGCTCTCGCCTCACGGCGAGCCCAGGAGATGCTGCAAGCTCTCTGAGTGCAGGGGCCAACCACAGCCACGTTTTGTCACGTCTGCCGGTGCAGCATGTGTTCGCAGCTCTGTGGGTTTCAGGCCTGGCCTTCATTTTTGTAGAGTGAAGTGGGGAAAAAGCTGTAACTATATGGAAGTGGCTGGTGTCCCAGTTGGATGGGTTTGGGGCTTAGTATGGAACTAGTTATATAGTGGAATCCTGTGTTACCTAAAGCAGCACAAGGCCCTGCCAGAGCACCATGTGTCAGTGTAGGGCAGATGACTGCAGCTTGAGTGACCCCGACAGCTCCAGGACTGTCAGCAGGGCAGGTCAGCACGGGTTGTTACAGTGCTGAGAAGCTGGGTAAAGTGAGCTCTGCCCAGCTGCATGGGTGCAGCGCCTGGATCTGCCAGCTTGGGAGGGCGAGTGGGGGTCTCCGCGCCAGACAGAACCAAGGAGCAGGGCACAATGCCGGCCATGACCAGCAATGGAGGGCAGAGACCACAGTTTTATAGCCAAAGGAACATGACTCAGGCCTTCAAATGTGCAAGTGAAGAAAGTAGACTGGAGGAGATGGCAGCAGCAGGTGGGAGCTGGAAAAGAAAGGAAGAAGTTTATGGTAGGCCCTGGGGAAACTCTTGTGGGAGGGACTGAAGCATCATGTTTGCAGCACCTGAGGGCTGGCTTAGATGAAACAGGGAGAAACTTCTTAGTGTTTAGAGACCCCGACTTGGAGACTGTTGAGGCTGCTCTTACCCCACTGTCACAGACATCCCTGGGGCTTTTCCAACAGACAAGTTGTTCAGAGTGCAGATTACAGCTCCTGATGCACAAGAAACAAACCTTGCCTCTGCCTCCTCCACGTTCCTACATTATTCTTCTCTTTTGACCTAGCATTCTCCCTTTGCCTTGTCAGGTGAGACTTGCACCTCTAAACTTGCAGCAAGCAAACAGCAGAAAAGACTTTTGTGCTCTTGGTCCAAAACTTTAGTGCAGTCAGTAAGAATCCCTACGTTCTGGGCACTGGCGGATTCCCTGACAGAGTGTCTCCATCAGTACAGCCCTACAGGGATGCAGACACATATCCTCTAACCTAGAAGACATTGTATTTCAGGAGATACAGTTGCCTTAATATGTTTTGAAGAACTAGAGACAGGAGAAAGTGTGTTTTTCACACAAAGATAAGGCAGTACGATGAAGTGAGAACAGCACTATGTTTATCACTCAGAAGAGAAGACAGCAGTTGGAATTGGAGAAATGCTGTCAACAGGACAGGTGTTAGTTTTGCCATGGAGTATCAGAATTTAATAATTCTCTTCACCTGTTTACAGGGTGTGGACGTATGGGAAGGGGGTTGGTTGTACGTAATAGCTTTTTAAGACTCTCTGTGGGACTCTCATTTGTGTTGATACGCTCCTGGTTTGTTATTTTCTTTCTCCTGATTTTGGATTTGAGAGACGACTACTTCCCAGTGAACTATCCATATTGAGTTATGACTATCAGCCTCTGCACACTCATGTCTGAACAAAACCATGGGGGCTTACGTGCCTAAACCAAGTAGGAGAGCATGTGCGTGTTCCCACTGAATTGAAGTGTCCACAGGAATGAATTTTGCCTGCTACTATATAATGTTCTCCCTATCTTTTCAGCAACACAGTTTTCTCACTCATCACCTACAGTTATGTCTCAAACTAGACAACCTAGGAAATCAAGGGGACAAGATTTTTAAACAAAGTTTTCTTCCCTCAAAAGTATATGAGATAAAAAGAACCACATCTAGTATGTATTAGTCATACTGTTTAACTACAAACTGCTGAAGCAAGGATAGTGATAAAAGTGATAAAAGAATAGAAGAGGGGGTCAGGAACCTCTTCAGGTACAAAAAGGAACTTGCTTTTCTATTTATTGAACAAAACACTTCAGCAATCTTTAGTCAAAATCTGTGAAAGCAGTGACACTGACTAAGCCCACCCATTCCTACAGAAACTTCCTCTTTGGGGAGTTCAGATTAATTCTCCATGTTTATTTGGTCATTGATCTGCTGTGTAACTTTTATTCATTCTTAATTCCTCTGCCAGTCTTCCTTGTTGTCCCAAGGCCAACTTTATCAATTATCATACACCTAAAACAACTCTTACTCTTCTTCCATTCACAGCCCTCAGCACAGTTCAAGTGGCGCCAGTGGTGTTAATGGGCCTTACTTAAACTGGGATTTCTAAAGGAGAATTGGACTGCAGTCCCCTTGCTGTTAGAACAGGCAGAAGAGAGAAAATTTAATAAAGGAACAAGAAATGGCACAAACTTCTTGGTGAGCTACAACTCACCTAGGGAATGTGAAAGGCTTTGGATGATTGGAACAGGCTGAGATCTCTGTAGGCAGCATTGGAGGTTGAGCTGTAAATCTCTCAGCAGCTGTGGGGGGAAGATTATCTTAATTTATTTAGCCTTTTTTTATTTTTTTTTGTTTTTGGCTTGAAACTCCCAGCAGCTTCTGAGATGATTTTAGTTCATTTAAATGCAATAAGCACTAACAGCAAAATGCCCTCTGGCTGGCCCATTTTCAGACTAACCAATCCAAACGAGGAAATGCCTCTGGCATCAACCAAGAAGCCTCCAGCTGCACTTCCTAAGAGATGAAAAATAAACTGCAATCATCCACCCAGGCCACTCCCCTCTCTATTTTTTTTGGTGGAGAAAAGATACCAAGGTTTTGGAGATTATTAACAAAAACTTGTACCTGTGATAAAAATGAAGTGGAAATCAAATTAAGCTCTTCAGCCCTCTTATTATATGTATTACACCAGCAACTGGAATGATTCCAATCGATATTAGATCTCTCTTGTGTTAGACATTGTGCAAAAGTAGTGAGTGTGTCCTTGCCCCAAAGAGTTTGTAGCATAAAAAAGAAGCAAGCAGCAGTAAAGTGACTTGGCTAAAATAATCAGCAGGTGAAATGGCAGAGGTGGGAACAGAGAGAGGCAGAGAGAACTCCTGAGTCATTTTGCAGTGGCTTCCACATTGACTGTGCACTGAGACGTCACCACAGTTTTGGAACTGCCTGTAGGACCTCAACTACTCTGGTGATGAACATGCTGCCATTCTCTGTGTAGTTCAGGCCATACTGATGTAGGAGAAATATATCCAGAATTTCTAATAGGCCCAAATACCTACAGTGAAATAAACCCAACTCTTTTGAGTCTCAAGTAGACAAGTTTTAACATCCTTACAGCTTGAGATCAAAAAGTGTTGCAGTCTTCCTGCCAAAATTTTCACTGGAAGGTCAGTAGATACACGAGCACGTCATATAGCACTTGCCTATCAAGCTGCTAGTCACTCAATGGTGGGACATAAGATGATATCAAAACAATATTGAATGATCTTATCCCTATTGATCATGTCTCCTGATTCTTTCCCTTTCCAGGTCGTGATATGGCAAGCACCACCTTGCCTGGCTACCCACCCCATGTGCCCCCAACTGGACAAGGCAGCTACCCAACCTCAACTCTTGCAGGAATGGTACCTGGTAAGTCAACTTCCAGACTTCAGCAACAGTGAGCAAGTGTTTGAACAGCGCAGTGGTACTGTGAGAGCTTTCACAGTTATAGCTATGGCTTTCCTGCTCTTAAGGCCTGTCCTCTTCAGAAAGTAAATGTCAACTGCCTACAGCCTAGGTAACTGACAATTCATTTTGTAATATATCCCTTTCCCCTCTGATTCACTGCTGCTATGGGCAACTAACTATCTGTAACCTACGGTAATTAATTGGTAATATTCATTAACTAATGTAATCATCTTCCAGTGGCCCATGCAGATTATTATGTATTGCTCATGGCTCAGGATATTCACCTAGCCACGAGCTTGGAGTAACAACTTACCTTCTATCTAAAGCCAGGACATCTAACGGAAATAACTTCAATCATTATTTAATACCTGCAGTTTTTGGAGACCTACTGTCCACAGACTAAACTAGCTACTCAGCAGTGATTAGCAGTATTTTAGGAGAAATTATTTGTTCCCTTGCAACAACCAACTGCTTACCCTCATCCTGTTTGTTCCTACCTTCTTAGTAAGATAATACAATCTAAGAAACTACTGATCTAATCCTGCACTTGGAAAGCAAACCGCTGTTTTCACAGAAATACCTTCTGGCAAATTCACCTACTCTGCCCATTCTTCAGGGAGAGCAGAGGGAGAAGCGAAGGGCTCCCTGCCCAGGCTGTATTCCTCATCCCTCTGCTGGAAGCTAGCCCCAGGAAATAGAGGAATAGCTGAGGTTTCCATTTTTTAGCCATGGTAGCTCAGAACTCAGAACTGCATCTGCCACTGATTTCTGTTTCTGTTAACATCCTGGGCTGTGAGCTGAGCCGGCTCAAAGGCAGATACACTGTCCTGTGCAGGAACTTAAGGAAAAATCTCTTGACAGTGAGGGTGACAGAGCACGGGAACAGGCTGCCCAGAGAGGCTGTGGAGTCACCTTCTCTGGAGATCTTCAAAACTCATCTGGACACCACCCTGTGCCACCTGCTCCAGATGACCCTGCACATGCAGGGGGTTTGGATTAGATGATCTCTAAAAGTCTCCCCCAACCTTAACAATTCTATGATTCTGCACCCTGTCCTGCAGGAGGTACAGCCCCAGGCAGCAGCTGTGACCTGAAACTGCAGGTGATCTGAGCGCAGAGCTCTTGCACCATCCTGCTGAGGTTTATGTGAGCTCTTGAGTCAAAACCCCAGCCTAACTCCCATCCAAATCTTGGATCAGTTACACTACAGAGAACACAGCTCATCAGTGAAATTACCACAGGTGCAATATGTTCATAGGTCAGAATTCCAATATCTTCAAATGACAAATCATTGCTTTCTTCTCATCAAGTACTGGTATGTACTTCATTCCAGAGCGAACAAGCTACCCACTGCCTTTAGTCCTAAAATATGCAAGAAAATTTGAGCAAGGCTGTGAAGATGATATGATCAACCTCCAGATCAGGAAAATATAGTGGATCATTGCCACTTTGGTCCTTTGGAATGACTGACCAGCTTGCTAAATTGGGCTGGTTCAGTAACATTCAATACGAGAAAGCTTTTCCTGAGGCTTGCTTGGGCACCTTGCAGCGGTTGCTTCTACAAACACCAAGTCCAAGCGGTTTCAGTGATTTTCCACTGGCCAGACTCAGCCTGGCAGCCCACCTGCCCCAGCCCTGTAACGCTACGGGAGCCAACAAGCTGGAAATAGCAAGGCTTCCTGGGAAGGAGCCCAGCACTGGCTGTACTGGGGCACATCACGCCTCTCATTACTACGCTCTGTCAGGGGCAAAAAGCAAACGCCTCCGCGAAAGGATGTCAGAGCAGAAAAGCCACGTAGTGGTACTTCCTCTGAAAGCTTCCTGGCCTCCAGTAAGTTGCAGCTCAGAAACTTCGGAAGGTAGAGTTTGTATCTTTCTGTTTAATATTAACTATCCTTGATAGATGAACTGCCACAAACCTGAGAAGTCTCCCTCAAACTCATACAGGCTTTTAAAATCTCTAGCAACTTGGCAAAGAGTACTTCAGGTTAACCACAGTTTGTGTAAAAACTACCTCCCTTCATCTCTTACAATCCTGTCCCCTGCTAGACTCGCTTCATGCCTCATAGTCTTTGTATTAAAAGACTAAATATGTCAATATTTAAAAACAGATACAAAAAAAAGCTGTTCGTAGAGGTTCCCAGAGCACGGACTGCATAGATTATAGGCCTCATAAGCTTCTCAGTGCTTGCTGGCCCCCCCTGTTAAGAATTCAGGTTGAAAAGCGAAAACAAAATATGATTTTGCTAATGGTTTGTTAGATGCCCCAGTACCAAGAAAGATCAGGGGCCAGTGCTTTCAGTTAATTAATGAAGAAACAGGAAAACAAGAAGAAAGCAAAATGATCAATCAGGGAGTACCTTAAACGAACATACAGACATGCAGACAAACCCCATTGCCCACACATGAATGAATATGAGGAAGAGGCTCAAGCTTCTCTAAATAAAGGTTCTGACCTAAAACTAAAACTGGCCAGAAAACAGACTTTCAAACCCATGCAAAACTCTGGGTTTCTTTTGACATTTGTTTTCATCTTGCATTGGGATGAGCAGTCAGAATCTTGCAATAGTTCAATTTGCAAGCATCAAGATGAAACATTTCAATAATGTCAACATGTCCTGGATGTCAAGAAATATTAAAATAATAAAAGAGTTGAAAGGAAATTAAATGAGATGAGAAAGGCAAAATGAAACAAAACCAGAAAGTTGAGACATAATACTTTGTATCAATTTGCAATCCTTTCAAAACTTTTCTTTCAAAAACTCCATTGAAACCGACAGGCTCATGCAAAATATTTCCATTTTGATGAGGCAGCATTTTCCAGGGGCAAGCTGTTTCTGAGAGGGTTGTTTGACCAGCGCTAACCAAGGCTGCGACAACCTTTCATGAGACTTGCAGTTGTATAGTCTGGAGAAGAGCTTGTCTCCATGCACAGCATCCATGTGACACAGTCAGTCACGCATGCAGGTATTGCGGAGATGCATGCGGATCATGTGCTCAGATGTATATTCTGCATTTGCACCTGCACGTCACAGGCTGTATACATGGATGGAAGCCAGTAAGTCGCTGCGTGCATTCTTGAAAAAGCAGGAGTCAGTCAGTCAGAGAAGGATGAATCAGGTATTGTGCTTCATTTGTGGGCTTGTGCAATGCTCCCCACACACATAGCAGAGCACCTTTGATCCCTCACTAACTTCCTCCTCCTTCCCAGAAAGGCCATCCAGTTTCTGCAAACTGCTCAGCGAGGCGAGCCTCCTCTGAAGGGAGGGCAGCTCACACGGAGCAGCGTGGAGCCTGCGGAGGGCTGGCGATGGCAACGGCAGGGAGTCGTTAAACAGAATCCAATGCTGATGAGGAAATTACACTTGTTTCATTAGTGATCGGGGAAGGCGATAGCTCAGTTCCTCTTGGTCACAGTTGAGCTCCAAAGCTCATTATCCTGCTGCACGCATGCTTTCCTCCTCGTCAATAAACACTGTTTCCAGTGGCTGCCCTCCTCCTCGCTGGCTCTCCATAGCTGGGGCTCTTTCTCCTCTACTTAACCCGTGGCTCAGGATCACTATAAACAGTTTAGGGTGACAGCTCAGGAGAGGGTTGGAAAGAAACCTGGAAATACCAGCACTTCTCTTGATGCAGGGAAGCGATCTTTTTTTATGAGGCAATTCAAAGCTGGAATTTGCATCTGCATTGGTTCTTCCTTATGCCAGTGCCAAATTTTTATATCCCACAGATAAGTCACTTCAGTAGATCTAAACCAGGGCATTATTTTTGCCCTTCTATCATCTCCCACAACATCCTGATCACCTTAGCAGGTCTCACCTTCTCTTTCCCAGCTGACAAGATTTTCAGTGCAAGAATTTAGATTTTAGATATGAAAACATGTAGATCATTATTAGCAGTATTTAGTCTGACAAACAACAAATATTTTTATGCTGGAAATAAAAGCTACTCTGACTAAAGACTATTGTATGTGACTGCTACTGATACATACACCGCTCCACAGTGACTACTTAGGTTATTACTCTGAATGTCTTTTAAAAACCTGGCTGGACAGATCCTCCTCAAGTTTAAATCAGTGCAAATCCACTGACTTCAATAGGCTTCACTTTCTCATTGGAAAATCTGTGGCTTTAACTCTCCTGTGACGGGAGATTTGCAGAGATTACAGTATAATTAATTGACATTTCTTGGTAATTGTATTACAGGCATCTAGTGTATCCTGCCTGCCTTCCTTTCCCATTCCAAGGTATCTAGCAACGACCCTAGGTGCTTTCCAAATACTTCTGTTGTAACAAGAACTCCAGCTCCCCACCCAAAGCAGACCAGAAGCTTACAGGAACTCATAATACAAATTAGTTTGTATTGTCGAATTTCATTATTTTTAACTAATTCCTTGATTCTGAAGGGGTCAGTCTTACAATTTTTAATTGTTTAGGCAAGTAACATTGCGCTGTCCTGAAAGGCAAGATCCCAGCTCGGCAAGGAAGCCCAGTAACAGTTTATCTGTTGGCACAGAGATTCCACATGAAGATGCACTTTACAGGGTCGCAGCCTTCCCTCTTGCCTGTGTCTCACTCGTTGTTTGCTTCCTTCCAGGGAGCGAGTTCTCAGGGAACCCGTATAGCCACCCTCAATACACAACCTACAACGAGGCCTGGCGATTCAGCAACCCAGCGTTACTAAGTGAGTACCTCTCTCCCCAGCACACCCCCAGCTTCGCGCTCCTTCTGTTTGTCTCTGTTTGCTTTTCTTTGTTTGTTTGTTTTTAAAAAGGGCCTTCAAGCATTCGGCCACCTGAAAGACCTTTCTCTGCACTCTCCAGTCCAAGGTCTAGATAGGTGTATGTCTGACATGCATTTTGTATCTGTTCTGAACGTGGCTCTGTCTTCTTCTTGGCTGTATCTACAGCCTATTCCAGACTAAATCAGAAGTTCAGTTCAGGTTCTGCTACTCTCGCAGGCTTCGGTAACATCCATTCAAGGGCTGTTCAAAAATCCAGAGGGGGTTCACTCCCAATCTAAACTGAGGGTCAATATCAGGGAATCTGGAAATCTCATAAAAGTTCTTCTCACAGCACCAGTAGGAACAATGTCCAGTACAGCAGATAGGCTCCATAACTATGTTTATAAATGGCTGGTGGAATTTTCTTGCTGTAATATTCAACTCCATTGATTCTAACATGCCTAGAAAAAAAGTCTTTTTTTTTTTATTTATTTTTTTTTCAGAAGGGAAAAAATATTCCCTTCTATATAAGACTCTGTCTTCTAAGACAACATTTCTTTGAAAGGGAACAGGAGGAGATTTATTATACATAAAATAAATCAGCTGTGATTATGAACTACATATTTACTTAGGCTTAACAACTGGATAATAGATGCACATTTTATTCCAGTGTTGTTAAACCTCTGTAAATATGACCTTTATAATCAATCACTATTTAACACACATTCAATAACCATCCAGATAGATTTTATTCCAAATGTGACCCAAATCCCAAGCAATGAAACAATGGAATTTGGTTTAATCTCTCTCTCCTGTTATTTTAACACTGACTCACGACATGCTGAGGGCATCCATCCCCTGGCAGCTTCCCCATGACTGCAGAGAAGGCAGGAGATCCTTCTGTTGCGAAGCTCACATGCTTCCGTCTTCCTCATGGTCTTGGACCATGGAGGACCACGCAGGATCATTTCCTCATGGAGCAAAAAGATCCCCTTGCTCTAGAGGGGCCCCAGACCCAGGGGACCCCGTAATTTCTCTTCACTTAAATACGGTTGGTCCTTGGTTGGCCTCAGCAGGTAGCCTTTCACAACTCCCAACAAGAGCTGAGTTCTCAAGATATTTCTTTTCTTTTTGTTTTCTTCCTTTCCTTTTCCTTTGTTTTTAGTTGTCCTTTGTTTCTTTTCTTCGTTTGATTGTTTTACTTTTTATTTATTTATTTTTTTTACTGTTTGTCCTTTCAACCAGTCCATTCTTCTCCTGTGTTAACTTTCAGGTTCCCCTTATTATTATAGTGCCACATCCCGGGGCTCCGCACCTCCCACTGCTGCCGCTGCCTATGACCGCCACTAGTTACCATGGAAACCACATGAAACTGCAGGGCGACAGCTTAGGCCTCCATATTGTACCTGTGTGATCAGCTCCCTCCATCCCTGCGACGGGTGAGGAGAACTCCTCCGTTCCTCCCCACAGCCCCGCTCCTTCCTGTGCACACGGCGGCGCCAGATCACGCGGTCCCGCCCCGCGACACCTGCCTGTCCCGCGCGCCCGCTGCCGCCAGCACCGCCACGGCCCCCGGCCCGGCCGCTTGCTGCAGGGGCCCTTCGAAGCACCTCGGCAAAGCCCAGCCTGCCAAAGTCTCCGCAATTTCCACGACTTAAAGGGAACTGGGAAGCAGCGCAGCCGGCAGCCTTTGCCTTACAGGACCCCCTTCTCCTGGGAGTGCTAAGGGCATGGGGACGCAGGGAAGAGAAAGCCGCTCACAAAACACTGTTCCCCAAAGAAACCATCTTCTGTGGTGGACCTTTCACAATGTAAGACCATGGCTGACCACCCTGTTTCCAGGACCAAGGGACGGCCTGGCTAGAGTGGAGAAGGCAGCACAGAGCCATGACCCATCTGGTGAGGGAGGAAAGGCGCGAGCAGCCACCCGCGCCCCGAGGGGCTCTCTGTGCACCTCGTCCCTGCTCTCCCGCTCGGCCGCCCTGCGGCTGGCAGCACCGCGCATGGTGACTCTGCAGGCCAGCGCTGGGGTCAGACTCACACCAACGCCCACCATCTTGGTGACACACAATCAGCTCAGGCAGGAGGACGGAGCTACATTCACAAACCGGCCGATGAAATGAAGAAATATATAAATAGATATATAAATATAACTGTGTTTTTATGCTTTGTCATGAAGGTCTGTAAAAAGGAAAAAAAAAGAACAAATCCCCGATTTTCTAAAAAACCCAAGCAAACAAAAACAACAAAAAAAACCACAAAGTAATAATTAAAAAAGCTACAAAAATAAAACTCCAAGTCCCATCCCCCCCCTGCCACCCGCGTGGCAGGCAAGTCCCTCTGATGCTGATGCTCCTCTCTCACTCTCGGGTTTTGTTTCCTTTCTGTTTTGCACTACAGTGGGATGGTGGTACTGGAGAGGATTGGATGCCAGCTCTGCCCTCATCGCCTCCTCCCTCTTTCTCAAACTCTCTCTCTGGGGAGCAGTGTGGACAAGTCACATTTAACAAAGTTTCCAAAAATATCAGGCGACAAAGTACGCTCTGAGACAGCAAACATTTTTCACGTCACTGGTTGGCAAACAGAGAAAACCAACCCAGCCACGCTCTAGTCGCACACTGTGGTGGAAAGGAAAGAGTGGGGCTTCCCGCGGCCCTTCTGACTGGACGTCTATTGCTTGGTTCCCTAGCCCTTAGGTTCCTTGTCCCCTTTCCTACTCCCTGTACCTATGTCTACTTCCGTTCACCTATACCCTCACTTCCACAGACTCCTAAGCCTGATGGCCATATCGGCCTGTATGTACCCAAGATCTAATTTCTGAACCCCTACAGCCTTACTGCAGGGGCCTCCTCTGTTTCCACTCTGTCTCCTTCCACACCTAATAATTTGTATGCTTACACTCAAAAGCATATGCCTGTATCCTACCAACTATTCCCCACATACAGGATCATCTTTTCATCTTCAACCCTACAGTGTGCACCTTAATATTCACCTCTTAGCCCAATGCTCACCTGATGATTCTCTAGGGATTATCTGCTCTTTTTGGTTCTCAAGTGGCTGGCAAACACTGTTCTACAAAAGGCTAACTGTCAATAGAAACGCTTATTACTCCTGTATTGTCAGCAATCTCATAAACTGTTTCTTGCACTGACACTTCCTAAAACATACTCCAAGAAAACACGAAGGCAGCTATTGCCTATCCCTAGGGCATCAAGTCTGCCAAAGCAGATCCTTGTTGTTTGAGAGAGGTATCACATAAAGCTAGTGTGATACTGCCCATAAACCAAGACAGGATTGAGGATCAAATCCCTGAGGGCATAAAAGTGAACAGTGGAGCAATGTGTATAGCCAGCATAACATACAAACCCCAAAGTTCCCAGCCTCTGAGGAGATGTGGTTGTGGACTCAGTATCTGTCTCCAACTTGTGTGTATGAGCTGCATCATCACTAAACAGCTGTGTTGAGCCCAAAGCCCCTTTCACCGAACACTTTTAGCCTCTGCATGGCTCTAGCTGATTACAGGTCTGTGTCTTCTTAATGAGATGCCCAAATGATAAGTGTATGGGACAGGGGGTATTTACATAGAAGATACAGAGCTCCTGTACAGAAAAAGATCAAAGAGGTTGGTCCTAATTTTTTAAGCGCTACTATGCACCTCTTGTTCATATCCTACTGTGAATAACAGAATTTTTACACTCTCACTGAGACCAGAATTTGGCCCATTATCTCATTCTATTCTGAGCAGTTACTCAACAAATGTTGAGTAATTTCTAAAAATTTCCTTTCAGCATCCTTTCTGTTTTCCTCCACAGACACCAGGCAAATGCTGGAGCCTGTTAGCAGTCTCCCATGCAGTCTCTTGGCAGAGCCTTTGCCCTCGCTGTGCACAACCCCTTTCCACACAGAATACGGTCAAGGGCAGAGGCAGTAAATCGGGGTACTGGCACCCAGAACCTCCTGAAGAGGTTAGAGAGCAGAAGACTGACACACCTCACACTTGGCAATCTGCAGTCAGGAAGTCACTCCAGAGAAAGTAGTAGATGAGAAACGCTTATTTTTAGAATGGCATTTTGCTAAACCTGAGATACAAGAGAGGATGTGAAAGCAGAAAATGATCGGCTCATTCATGGCTGGCTTGATTTGGCCCCTGGTTGACCAGGTCCGTTGTTGGTGTAACTCCACGGATAAACGGGGATTTCCACCAGGCACTGGATTGGTCTGGAAAGTTCATGATTATAGCATGCAGTTGGATCAGGAAAAATAAAAGGAAAACAGAATTATGCAAAGGACTGAGCAGTCTAATCCTCTTCCACCACCATCTGTAGACCCCAATGCGAATGTACTGAATTACATTTGCCAAAGAGTTTCTTGTGTTGGTTGTTTTGATTTACAGTCGGTGGATGCATTGTAAAGCAGTATTATAGCTAAAGTCTAGTAGCTGACACGGGGATTTATGTGGTGATATTATGCAGAAGAAAACCATCAATATTCATATAGATTCCATTAGACTGGACTATGCAGGAAACGCAAAAATTCTACCAATTATTTAATATTATGTTATTTGCAAAAACAATTGCTGCTTTGTAGGAAGATAATGTGTGTAATGTGAAGGCAATTCCTCTTGTATATAAGTTCATCTCCATCTTCATCATGGTAGTTATTAAAACAGCCTCGTCTCATCCTGTAGATAAGGAACACGCTGTCTGTACTGTGCGAGTCTCGTTGTGCTCACTGAAAACAAAACGATGTATTCAATAAAGCACAGCACAAATCCAGAACCTGAGGGAAGAGCCAAACCTTGGAAGGACTCCTTCTCCAAAAAGCCAACAGCTTCTTTATGGATTTTTCTTTCATGTTTCTTAAAAGAATTTTACAGAAAAAAAAATGAAAACAAAAAAGATTGGAGAAAAAAAAGGACTATGCAAAATCCAGTGAAGTCTGTCACTCACATCTCTCTCTGCCATTCTGCTATCCTTTCCCTCTCTGACATTTCTTTCTCACACCCTCTTTCCATTCCACTTTTATCCCTCTCTTTTATTTGGTCCCACTATTTTTGTGTATTTCCTGCATACTTTTCCGCCCAGAGAATCCAGATATCAGAGCAAGTATCTGGGAGAAATAGAACTCCCCACTTCTCCTGGCTCTAGAGAACCTTTTCAAGTCTGATTTCTTCCCCATGCCTCAGTTGTAATCTCCTGAAAATGGGTATAGCCGATACACCTGAGCTCACTGGAGCACTGTGCAGCTGCATTAAATAGCACTGCCTCTGTGCTTTGAGATCCTGGAAAGACATTTCTACCGGAGTGATAAGTATTATTATGAATAATAATGAATGTTTTTGCATTTCTCTCTCCTTTCCTTTTTCTCATCAATCACTCTTCATTTTTTTATTCTTCCTCCTGAACTTTCTCTTCTTTTTCTTCTTTCCACTATCAACTCTATTGCTGTGCTTGTGACCCAGCAAAAATGTTGTGTGACAATTTTTCTTGGAAGCGGAGGGATCTTGTAGGTTCTTAAATGATACACTTTGCTGGAAGGAATGGGGACCTGTATTTTAAATTGGGCAGCACTTTGGAGGCTTGTTCTCTGAAGCTCTCATGTCTTTTTAGCCCAAAGGGATGTGGGGCAAGAGGGTGGGAGGAGAGCCTGAGTGGATCCATTGCTGTAGATACCTTTGTGACCTGTAAATGTTGAGGGGGACGGTGCAATGGGCCCTGCTGCGTTCAACCAGGGCCAACTCTGCATGCTTTCGGACCCATCAATAGTGAGGACTCAAATTCAGAACAAGACTTCAGGACTAATCACAACATGAATGTGAGGATGATGAACAGAAAAAGAAAACATAAAAAACTGCACTTGTTTCTCCTCTTGAATATATAATCATATGTGCATATAAACATTTTCCTCAAGGAATTTTGGTTTACTGAACTGTTGGAGAAAACAAAACAAAACTCTTTTTCTTTTTCCCTAAGAAAAAGCAACCCCATGTGAAAATAAATCTGAATCACAGTGACTGAATGAGGGCTTCCAAAGAACCCCTCAAATGCACCACAATGTGCTCCTTGGCTGGGCCCAGAATGGTGGCAAACTTGCAAGCCAGGAAAGGAACCAGATAACAACAGTACCAGAACTGAAAACAAATCTAACATAAGCAGCTCTGCCAGTGCTCACTGAGCTGAGCTAGCCCTGAGATGGGGAAGGGGGCCATTGCCAGGCGCAGGGTCATAGCCATTTTAGGCTGCTGCAGCCACTTTTGGCTTTTCCTCATTGCTTCAGTTCTGTTGACTCTCTTCTTTTTTCTTTTTTGTGCACATGAGAAATAAAAACAATTTTTTTTTTTGTATGTCACATTTGTGGCTTCCGGCTTGTTTCTCTTTCCCTTTCTCTCTCCCGCTCTCCACTTCTCTCTCTCCCGCGGATTCCCCCGGAGGTCTCCGGGAGGTTGTGCTCATTGCAGTGAGCGCCTTCGGGCACCATGTAAACACTGAGCACTGTGATGGCTCAGGCTGCAGCAGCGTGTGGCAGGGCACTGCTCGTGTCTGCAGCGCCGTGCAGCGCAGGGCAGGCCCCGAGCCTGCGCTTCCTCCCCTGTGCTCCTTCCTCCATCCATCTCCCAGTGATCCATAATACACTCGCTGTCCCCAAGTGCTTCAGAAAACCAAAATGCTGTTGAACAGCCACAGAATTAAAGATATGTGGGGTAACCCAGAGACCCCTTCCAACTCCTCCTGTTACCTTACAGCCCCGCTTGAGGATTAGCACTCCCTGCTCAGCATGGCTCTAAAGCCATTTTCGTCTTCCAGAACCAGCCCTGAATCCCCACTGAAGCCCCCTGGGAGCTGTGTGAAGTCTCAGCAGTAGGGAGGATGACTGACAGCTCATATCTTACCCCCACTTCCCTGCTACCCCATTTTTCGTTTCATGAGAGGAATCCCATTAGCCTGATGTTTTATTGTAGCTTGCACTCTCTTAATCTCTATCTGTCTTGGTCAGCTGGGGGGCAAAACCAAATGCAAAGTCATTAATAACCCATTCTCCAAACTATTCATCGTCTGCCTAACAAAGAGCTAGACATGATATTAAGGTATGCTATAAACATACCAAATCCAGAGGTTTCATTTATTTTTCCTTCAGCCAAGCATTAATTCTCCAGAAGTCAGAAGCAGTTTAATGTCATAAAGGCTGAGTAAAAATGTAGCACAGAGTCAAGCTAGGCTAAATTCATTTTGCTTCTGCATTTTTTGTCATTTTATGTTTTCACAAGAGCTCATGCAAGTCAGTGGGCCAGGTTTTCTGCTGGTGTGCCTGTATCCTAAGGAAAGTCTGCACAGAAATGCTTCCATGAAATCAAATGCTGTCATGAAGTTTCGTCTCATCCGTCAGTTAAAACTGTTCCCTTTGTTTCAGTTTATATTTTCCTTTCCAGTGTTAATAGAACTGGCTGAAAATCCTCCAATAGGGCATTTTCCATAACCGAAAGTCAATTTGTTGACTTTCAAATCTAAACAGTCTGTATAACCAATTCAATTTTCACAATGTTGCAGTAAAAGAGCTCAGCAACTATCCTGAAGCCAGGGACACCGAGTTTCCAGGGTCCTCAGGCCGCCAGACCAACAGGCCCAGGCTCTGATGTAGTGAAAGACCTGTACTACAACCCAGAGCAAAACTAGATTTCAGAGTTCTGAAATCTTCTAGGCATCAAAATTACATTTCTCCACCAGAACTTGGGTGATGCGACTCAACCACTGGACTAGCACATGAGATCCTGGAAGTTAATCTGACTGGAATTAAAGGAAATTACTAACGTATGTTCACCACCAGGGGATTTCACGTTTGGTGAAAGACCGAGAATCAACAAACAGATGAACCAAAAGCAAATAAAATGAACTTTCAAAAATCATCCTGATAAAATAATATTAAAGGAAAGAGCTAGAATGTAGGATAATCATCTAATTTGATATAAAACTGCCCAGAAAACTGCATCCTGAGGTTCCTGCATAAGTCTCCATGACTGGAGTGAAGCTTTTGCAAATTCCATGAACCTTCTTATATATCTTGGAATATGAAAATATTTTTGTGAAAGAGCAATTTCTACCACTTTGTCTATTATTATATTCCTCTAATAATCCTGCCATAATCAATGGCATTTCCCAGTATGGAAAAGCTTGTGGTAACACTAAAATAAGCACCACAGTCTGTCTCCAAAGGAGAAAAAGGATGTTGTAAGAGATCACGCAACACTTACTTAAAGAAATCTTCTTCATAATTACTCTAACAGGAAAAACAAAGAAAAGTTTGAATATTCTGAGCTGAACACAATCTTATTTAAAAACAAATAAATTGCCTAATAAAGTATTATCAAGCAAACAGTTGGTCCACTTAACCATGCACAGTGCCACACAGTCCACGCAGATGATGCACACCACAAGGCAGTAAGTGAGCTTGCAGATACATTTACTAGACCACACACAATCAGCTCTGAAAAACTGCAAAGATTCGAGGAAATGCCAAAGACAGGAGGGCAGCAAACACAGAAGCAATGTTTAAAGTGATCATGAAAATCAGTGTCTAGTAAATCTAAACACTGATGATTGTATGCAAAGTGAAATGCTTTCAAATGCTAAGGGAAGGATCAGCTCACTGAACAACTAGCAGTTAATGAAGATATGCATAGTAAACAGCCTGTACATAACAAATTCTTGACTGCTTTAGAAGAGAAGCTGGGAACGTTCTCAGGACAGTTAATTTACCATGATTCAGAAGCTATCTGCAATGAAGCAAAAGAAGGCTGCTAGAGCCTGCACTGCCAGCCCCAAGTACTTAAAAATCATGAATGAAGCATACACAAAAAAATCACAAGACTGGAAATCATAATTTGTGTAAAGCTAGACACCATTTTGTGTATGTACATTTCTATACACACATATGTGTAGAAAATAAAAAGAAAAGAACTGTTAATTGACTTCTAATTTTGCTGTTTTCAAGATGACCACAGTCATAGTTAATTTTGCTGTTTTCAAGATGACCACAGTCATAGATATGTCTCAGTCATGCCTCTTCCACTCAAGGGTCAGAAATTTCCTTCTTTTAGTGAGAAGTGAGTCTTTCATCTCATCATAGAGATGCTGGGTTTTAGAGCTTTACCAAGAAGCTCAAATGTCCCAAGACCTGGAATGGCCCTGTAAGTGCGGACGAGGCTGGCAGGAGCTGATTTGATACCAGAGCTTGTTTTTTCTCTTACCTTCTATGTGAAGCTTTGTTGGAAGCTGCAGAACCAGAGTTTGATCCCTTCAGGTTCAAAACTCTCTCTGAAATCTACAAATTCTGTGTACAGCAGCTGCTCAGGGAAGACTCTTTCTTCCACTTCTCCTTATCCCTGGAGCAGGTTCTCTCCTGTTGGCAACCCTGACTGTTTCCTACAGCTCCAGCCTCCTCGTCACTTGCCCTTCTCTTTCCTGCCTTACCAAGTCTTCCGAGCCAGACACATTCTCCCGCTACATTCCACCCCCTACAGAAGACATGGATTTTCCATAATCCCTCCTTTTTGCATTCTCTGCCTACTACCCTCTCATGTCTAAACCCTTGCATGTTCCAGGAGGAACTGTTTTTCTTTCCTGCCCCCCATATTCCCTGCTCAGACGCTATAAGCTTCCCCACACACATACAGAGGGTTTCTCCATCCCTCTGTCCTTAAGCGCGTTAACAGTTTGCTGCTGCTTTTCACAGTCCTGCTCTATTCCTTGATAGCAACCAGGCTTTAGTGCAGAACTTCACTATGGGTAGCTCAGCTCAGTAAGTAAATGCTGTCCAGCCTACAGCACCACAGCTGATGGGTTCAGTGGCAGGAAGCCCTTTAAGGGACTGCCTTAACTCAAGGCAGCGCAGAGCCTTGGTTTCAAAGAGCACTACTGCATGCCAGTCTTGGTCGAAGGATAAATTTTCAGTTATGAAAAACATAACAACAAAGTTTCACCTCTAAATTGTCTCTTTCTAAAACCTGTTCTCTGCCTCAGAACTACTCCCGTTTTACCTCTGTGCCCACTCAGGAGGAGAAGCGCCATGCTGCTTAAAGAGGCCCTCTAACAATGAAATATTGCAAACATAATGACTTGCAGCCTGAGACCAATTTCACATACACCCTGTTGAACATTTATGGAAAGAAGACAAATAAAATCTACACGGAAAACTCAAAGGCTCTCAGCTTAAGCAGTGTGAAATTCCGCCCCCACACAGCACCTGCCTGCCTGCCAGCCCCGTCACAAGGCGCTTTAACCGCGGACCTGCCCTCGGCACCGCTCACCGCACCAGAAGTGCTTGGCGACAGCAGCCAGACAAGAAGGTGGCTTCCACAGATGCACTTGGGACTCATGTCTGAAAGTCACCATTAACAAGCAAATCACCCCAAAGTCCCTAGCACCGAGCCCCTAGCATCAAGACCTTCTCCAGTTTATTTTTAAGAAAGTTGCTTTGAGCATAACAAATGGAAGCGAGCTTATGGGCCTACATTCACTATGTGAGTAGCTAATCTTCCAGTTTTTGTTGTTGTTCTTACTATGTGCTAACTGAAAAAGACTGAAGGTCTCTTTTTCTAGATACGTTTCAAATCCACAAATCCAAATTTCTACCATGTAATAACTATCTAACATAGTTACCTAACACACAGGGAACTTCCAAGAACCTCTCCCTATTAAAGCTTTGTGGCAATAGAGTAATATCTTGCCAACACTATCAAGCGAGACAATCTTTGCTTTTTAGCACAAGCATCCACACCAAGAAGTGCTGGCTGCATGCCTGTACCCAGAACCATTCCTCCATGTGGCCTGGATCGTGCGCCTGCAGTTGACGGAGCCTATAGCAAAAATGGTAGTGAAAGAATCCAGCCATGGCTGGGGGCAAGGCCGGGTGCGCCAATGGTACTACAGGAAGGCTTGACAGAACTCTACACGAAATGTACCGGAGGGAACATGAGAAAAATTAAATGGACTTGTCATCCTTTTTCCTCTCTAATTTTGGAGGGTCCACAAGGAAACATGCGTTAAGATTATCGCAACCAGCTCACAACGCCATGAACAGGAACCCCTTGTGGGTTCCCACCCCTGCGTACAGGTCTCCTCCACCACGCATCTTTGCCCAATGACTCATCTACATGGTGCCAGTGCAGTCTACTAGTAGGTTAAAACTGTTAATAAATCAGGATGGGAGCATGTTGTACCTACTTAGTATTCAGTTTGCTCTTTTATAAGTGATTTGGTGGAGAATCAGGCCCTCCTCTCTCTCGCTGACTCTCATCTGATTCTAATTCAATTTCTCTGCCTATTGTTTATTTCAGCGCTCCCCTGTGAAGTGTCAAATGCTGATGTTCCGTCAGCCCAGAACTGTCGTTTATATTTGTCATTCAGTCCTTGTTAAAAAATAAAACAGGACTGCGCCTGCCTTGGCGCTCTCTGCCTGGGAATTCCCTGTGGTAAAATTAGTCCATTTAGATGGAAAGTTTTGTGTCACTCCCCTGTCTAAATTGGCAGATCTGGCTCTTTTGCAAAAACCAATAAACTGTGAACCTTGATGCATCTGTCAATCAAACTCATCTTTTGTGGGCAAAGGCAGATGACAACAAAAGCGGGGCAGGCTCCCCGGATTGGTCCTTCTCATTTAGGCATATCAGGAGGCACCTGTCACTCCTCGGCTCCGCACGCGCTCGGGGCTCCGTTCCTGGAGCCCTGAGTCCCTACTGGGGGCTGGGGTGGGAGACAGGAGAGGGGAACTTCACCCGCTTCACTTGCAGTAACATCTGCAGCTTGGCGCTTTCCTCATGGCTCTGGTGAAAGGCGAGTACTTGGCATCACCTTCTGTTCTGGATGTGATTTTTTACATATTTTATTTAGCAAAGGCTTTGATTTCTTAAACTGTGCAGATTTTTTGTGGTTAAAAGGATATAACATGAATGTTAAATGTAAAACACCACATTTTCAGTTACAGGCTCAAAAGCACAAGACAACAAGTAGCATCTCAGAAATCAACAGCAAAAATCTTCTGCTAACACTGTTATTCTTCCAGGTGGAGGAAGGCAGCTCTTGCTTAGTGAATGCCTGAGCCTGCCAGACTGGGCATGCAAAGCACTGATTTTCCTGTAAGAGCTGAAGCTGGTCAAATATTGACCATGCTCTGCTGTTTCGCATTCACAGACGTTTGCTGGGCAGCGAGTGTAAGGTCAAAATACAATCTGTACATCGCTGCTTAGGGTCTTGAAAAGACCCTTAATAAAGTCATAGCTGAAAGCAGGCAGCTCAAGGGATACTAAGTAAGGACACAAAGCAGTAGAGCCATAGGCTACAGTCACAGAAGCCGCACGCGGTCCCTGTGAATTGTGATTATGATCCATATTACAGCATCGCCTGAAGTCACAGAGATGAGGGATCGGGTACTGCTCAAGGTGGGAGCTCCTGTCTTGCCCGTTCCTGCGCAGCCCCGTCCTGCCCAGCCTGCCTTCACTCACACAGCACGGCGAGAGCAAGCGACTCACTCTGCACCGCTCCACTGACCACTGCTATTAGCTCTGGCACAGGCTTGGCCAAGATCTCCAAAAATAGCTCTCAAACCTAGCCCATACTCAGGGATCTAAACAAACACTGCAGCCATCCAAAACCACGGACAGCCCAGCTCTTCCAGCAGTCCATGAGCCACTCGTGCTTACTGCAGATGCATGCAGCAGTGAAGCAAGATTCCCCTTGACTTTTTCCCATGTCAATATTTTACTCTGAGAATATATTGGCCAGTAAAAAAACAGCCACTGGCCAGTTTTCTGAACTGTGTAACCTTTTGTTATTCACCCTCACGATTAGACACTAAGCTCTTCTAAAAGTCTTTGTGACAACCGTTGGTAGGGGCCTTTGAAAATACGTCTTTTGTTTTTTCCCTGTGCCTAATTGCACTGGGCACTTATTTATTTATTTATTTAAATTTACCCTTCTTTGAAATTATTCAAGTTCAGCTGGAAAATCTTCCCATTTTTCCACCAGTAGCATACACAGGATATATATATTCACCATCCAACACATTTCTAAATTTTACTACAAATCAGAAGGCACTTAAATTTTACCGTTTTCCAACCCTTCCATCGTGCTTCTCCTTCCATTTGATCCATCCTCTTAGTCTTAGGAAGAGGGACTTCTCTTGCTATTTTGCCTTTGTACAGCAGGTAGCATAGTGAGCTCCTGGCCCACACCTGAAGCCCCTGGGAACTACCACACAATAAACTGCAAACAGCAAAATCTTTCCTTGGGTAAGGCCACAAAGCAACATTTCTGGCAAAAATCCTGGTGATGACAAACATTTCCTTTAACCCAACTTCTCTGTCTTTACTCTGACTCCCCAGAAAATTATGCACCAAAAGGAGGGGCCAGAGTAAAAACACTACAGGGAATTAGGAACAGACTTTGATTCTGCAAACCAGGCACAGGAGGCTTTGCTGATGCCTCTAATATTGTCCTGCGGCTCCCTCTCTGTTTTTATCTTGAGTATGGATTGCCTGTTCTGACCTGTTATTGTTTAGTTATTCATGTGTTTTACCTCTTCATATGTATTTTTTTTGCTTGGTTATACAGAGAAAGCAAAAAATCAATAACATTTTGATTTGCTTTGAGACCTGTTTGCCTTCACGAACCGCGACCGATCAGAGACATCACCTGTTCTCTTGGAAGAGAGGGAGACACCCGGGCATTTGGGAATTACAGAGAAGGATGTGCCAGGGGAAAGCAGATGCTCATGTGGCTAAATCACAGGCCTGGGCTTCATAACGTTTGGGTTCAGTCCAGAGGTGACTGGCAGGAAAGGAGGCAGAGCTTTCTGGATCCCTTCTTTCTGAGTCATACACCAGCAAAACTCCTAGTTTTGTGTAATCCCAGAATTAAGTGGGCTTTAGTAAGGGAAAAGTAAAAGCTTCTTGGTGCAGGTGTCCCCTTATGCAGCCACTTGGAACACAAAGAAGTCAAGCCTGGATTATCTGGTTACATACCTACAGATTTGCTTGTGTCTGCTGTGCACAATACACATCTGTGCTCTAAAACAGCGAGTGCCACAGTAGGCATTAAATGGCCAGGCAAATGACTCAAAGGCAACAGGAATCTTACTACTGATTTTGGCTTATGCTCCAGAACAGCAGAAGTGTTCCCTTGCTCTTAATTTTCCAAAACATACAAATCTCATGCCAAAACACCCCACGCTGCTGACAAAGGAGGTATAAGCTAATGATAGAAAGAAGACAGCTGCAAGCTTCCTCTTCTTCCTTCTCCTCAGGCAAAAAGAATTGTGATTGAAGGTCCTCTCCCACCTTGGGTGCTTGCATTAACCCAATTTAAAAGTTACCTAAGTGTGGTGAATGTGTAAGCCACAGATCATGCAGGTAATGCCGTCTCTCGCTGCTCTATGTACACATCTCGCTTGAAATGAGCTTTTCCAGTCATCTCTCACTCAAATGATGCACAAGTCACCCTAAAATACAACCCAGACTGAAGAGGCCAAAGACAGGACAGAAAAAAAGGGTCATTAAAGGAAAGAGAGGCTGATACCAAAGGCCCTTATCATCACCCATACATGACCCATTCCTCCTCCATGGAGGAACTCACATACCCTGCACAAAGACAGTAAGAAACAGCTCCTTCATGTTACTCCTTGATCTACCAAAGAGCCACAATAGTTTCTGCTGTAAGTCCCAGAGTGTCCCCATAGTATCCCATTTACTGATACTAGCTAGTCATGGCCAGCTTGTTTATGCCATGAGTTCTGGACCTCAACTTGAACAATAAGGCCTTTCTGACCAAGCCTCTGCCTTTTGCACCCCTACAGCCACCTGGATGCTTCTCTAGGCTGAGGTTAAGTCCAACATTCATTAGAGAGCTCCTATTTAGCTCAGTTAAAGCTACAATATCAATATAGCAAGCCACTTGTAAGCTGGTAAACATCTAAAGATCAGGATTGATCCTTCAGATGTCAATGAGTGTGTGCCAGCTCTGTTCACGACTGAATATCCACTTGCCTGGGGGTTTAATCACCCAAATTTCCTTTTCCTAGCCACAGCTGCTAGGCTATGTTATGCTAGGCTAGGCTATGCTATTGTCAGCGTCATCTCTTGCAATAAACTGAGTTGTCCTGCTTCTCTCCCAAGATTAGGCATTTTCTCATGCCACTTCTGCCATGATCTTTAGGGACAACAGACTTGCTCCAGCTGGAATCTGCGAGGGCACTCAGGGATGTCTGCTCTTCAAGCAATCACAGTAATTCTTCCTTACATGTTTGACATGACTATAAAAACCTCTTGTTTCTGATCAGATTGTCTAAAATTTCTTGTAAACTTCCATCACAATTTAACCACTATGCAAAGAGGCAACGCATTATTATGACTCTATTATTTTCTCCATAAAGTATTCAAGCATCTTTATTGAGTTGTGCTAGGCTCGAGGCAGAAATCTTAGCTGAAATATTCACTCAAGGAACCTGCAAATTCTAAATCTTTTCATGTCTTCAAGAAATTTCTGCTCTGTTTTACAATTATGCCATTTTCTTACCTTTTATCTATGCTCCATGTGGTCTACTGCTGTACTGCTCAGGGCACTCTTTGACCTCTGCATCTCCCACTGTCAGAAACATTCCTTAATTGGAACTCATCAAAATAGTTCCTGAACATTCCCCAGAAGTCAAACTCAAGGTTTCCTTAGCAGAACAAGATCCTGCAGGTCAAAAGAACACAAGAAAAAGAACACATTTGATTAGATTACAAAGCAATAAATTCAAAACTGATAAAAAAAATCCTCAAGAACTTGTATTTTTAGCACTGAATTGACAGCCACAGGAAGTTACTAAGGTAACTGAGCCTATAACTTTTGTCCACAATTCTAATCATAGCCATTGATGCAGGACCTGCATATTGAATAACCTGTAAATTGTGTGTCAGGCCAGCTTGGCTATGCAGCTACTGTATCCTGGTTAGTTCCATGTGGAACCTGCTTGGAGCTCACTTTGTTCCTGTTCATTTCCACTGTTTAATGGAGATTTCATTTTTGAATGGGTGCCTTTTCTACCACAAGAGTTGTTTTTCTCTCTGTTTCACAATACAAGTCTTCAGTTTTTTACTCTTTTCAATTATTGGAGACAATTTTGCTATACAAACATCTGTATTTTGACCCAAATGTTTGGCTGATGTAGTTCAATGATAGTATGTGCTCCATTAATGCATCCTCTGCCATGTTCACCTGACTGGTTCAGGACAGTCTGATCATTCCTCCCAGAAACTGATTTGCCTTTTGTAGCTACCACTTTCCCTCAGAAGCCTGAGTCAAAGGAGTGACACTCGCAGGAAAAGTGTGAAAGAGGAACCAGAATCATGCAGGGAGTTTTCAGGATAGCCATTTTCAAGGTCACTGCCATGGCTACCCCAGAGGAGACTCACAGCACATCACTGCAATCATCTTGTCTGGCCTCTGATAGGAGATACTCATAGGGTGTCTTTGAACTAATTTCTGCAGCAGGTTCAGTAGCTGAGGTTGAGTTAAAAGAGTCCATTTCAGACCAACATTCACTTCTAAGGATAAAAGATCTAGCGCTAGAAAATATACTGAAGCTGAGCCAAAATATTTTGACAGTTGATTACCTGTGCTGTTAAAAACACACTTTATTTATGGTTAAATTTACCTACTTTCTACTTGTAGCTGCTAGAGCTTGTCAGATCTTTGAATATTAGACTGTAAAGCCTTTGCTACCTAATTTATGTTCTTCATTTTGGTATTTATAAGCTGTAACACTACTAATCTTGTACTCAATGGGAAAAACATATGTAAAATATATATTTGGATGTAATTTATCTGTGTGTGAGGGCACTCTTTACAAAAAGACATTAGACGCCTGTGCAGTTCCTACTCCTTAGCAATCAACAATGTTCCTATCCTGTGGAATTCCAGTTAACCAGATTGCCTCAATATAGACGGATCCTTCCAAGCACCACATCTGTCTCCCAAACTTTCTGGATTAAGCTTAATATGTTTGGGTGACTTTGAATCAGAAAAAGAAAAAAAAAATCACTGTTCCGTATTATTGCCACCACTATCATTTTGTATATGCTAGCTCCTAGGTAACCAATTTCACCTGGTGCGTTACCGACTGCAGCAAAGAGCGGGTCCTCACCCCAAACGGTTTACAGTGAGATCCCACACTGAAAACAGCTCCTTTCATATGAGCCTTTCCTCCTCGGGGCAGCCATCTCAAGCCACCACTGTTATTTTGGGTCCTGTCACCTCTGCTAGGAGTATTTCTAGGTTTGATTCCCTGCACTGCAGATGAAACTCAGCTTTATTTAGCTACATAACTACAAGGGAAACTTGTTGCAAGAGTCTAGAGAAGGAGTCAACTGCACCACTCAGAGTGATAGTACCAAAAGAAGGGAAATAAAAGGGTTTGGAAATAAATCTTCCCTCTGGTGCTCACGTATTCTCAGGCAGGATGCAAGCTAGAAGGCTTCACGCAACTCAGAGTACAGACAAAAACATCAAGACAAACCTAAACAAGGAGCCTATCTCCTTGCTGCTCAGAACACTCTTTTCATCCAACAAGTATCGCATTATATTCAAACAAATTAAACAAGAAAATTCCTGTCTAGCACCATTTACGCTTCTTCATCTCCTGAGTTTGGTGCTTGCCACTCAGAAGTCAGTCTGGCCTTCAGACAGATTTTCCCTTTGTGATCTGGGCCCTAATTTATCGGCTGCCTCCTTGAAACCTTAGGTCTCGAGAGAGAGAGTGGAGCGAGCACTGCGGGATGGAACAGAGCCACCATGCTGCAAGCCAGGCTGAGCCGCCCACCTGCAGCCAGGAGCAGCAGCCGGAGAAGGGCTGGGCTCCGGGAGCAGCAGGAGCATGAGGAGCAGCAGCACGGCGCCCATGGAGCTTCCCGCTCATGTGCGGGAAAGGCTGAGAGACGAGGCAGAGGCAGAGATGATTTTAGCAGGCCTGTCCCACGCACATGACCGCACCCAGTGTTTCACAGGCAAACCTCAGTCTCATCAAGCTCTTACTCTACCTGTGGAGACCACATAAATGTTCCCCATAAGGACACTATTTTTAATCTATTTAATCTTTGTTCAAATTTTTTACTTTAGTGCACTGACTGACAGACTTTTGGCTTTAGCTGGTTTCTACCTTCTGCATCCTGCACAGACACACAAAGCGTGCGCACACACGCACTTCCACAGGCAGAAGCTGCGAAGCAAGAGGAACTAAAATGATCACCTAGACTGTGTCACCTACAAAGGGATTCCAAAATCCAGAGTAATCACATCTTAATGTTGATGTAACTATGACACGACTCGAATTGCACTGCCAAGTCCCTCATTGTCCCAGCGCTGGAAGATATGAAATGATGCAACCTGAGACTGTCAAAGTCACACGAGAGATTAGACATCCCCTTCCCATCCATACCGAGGAGAAACCAGGTACCCCGATTATTGATACTGCTTTGTAAGATACCCTCCCTTCTGGTGGCTCCCACTATCAGATACACTGGCCGATACTAGTGCATTATACACTACTCAGCACCTATTAACACAGCATTTGGGCACATACCAGCATTTGGAGGGTTAACTGTACCTGTCCCCAGCTTCACACTGTCCTGAGAGGGAAGCACAAACATGGGTAATACACAGCAAGGCTTGTGGCTGACCCCAGAGATAAGAAGACACCAGGAAACTTCTTTGGGTGTCTGCTACTTTTTTTTCCCCCAAGTTACAGTGCAAATCTGGAAAAGCAGCAACCCAATTCCCACCATGAGAGAAGCAGCACTGCCTTCCCCACCATCCTCTGGCTGTCCTTGCCCTGCATTAGCCATTGCACAGAGAAGTACTGCAGGGAGCCAAATGGCAGAAAATTGTACCTCTCTTTTCTTAAACATCCCTTCTCTTTCTTCTACTCCTCCTCCTCTTCTTCATCCTCCCACCCACCCCCACCCTGTCCATCTCCCCTCATCCCACTCACACACCACTCCCCCCCTTGCTGGTATCCAACACTGTCAACCCAAACACATGATAAATTGCCCTGTCAACAGAATTCATTCAGGGACCAATTAATTCCACAGAAATGAACCAGGAGCCATCAGTTGCTGAAAAACTCCAAGTGCAGGGAGCGAGGAAGCTAGCTTTGTGAGTGAGGGGGAGAGAGAGAGAGAGAGGCTTGGGAAGTTAGTCTGACAGAAATTGGTCATTTAATGCTTAAGTGCACCGTAGACAGCCCTGTCATAGCAGCCGGTATGGCAAAAACTCCCCCAGTGCTTTATTTATTAATTATGTGGAGCAGCACGGGGGTCACTTCACTGTCTTGGTACGGACTCATCAACTTTACTTCTTGTCACTGGAAGAGATGCCACAGCATGTGGGATGGAGGGCCAGGCCCTACCCCGCGCCTGTCTCCTCCTGCCACGCTGAAGCAACAGAGGTGGCAGGAAGTTTGAGGGAGCAACACATTATCCTGGCAGGAGAGGCTGCGCAGGGAGGGAGGTTGCCTGCCTGCATGTTTCCCTCGCAGAGCTTCCTTGTCACCCGCCTTCCCTCGCTGCCCACCCCAATCTGCCAGCAGTGAGGCTGCTCCTGCACTCGGAGCGCTGGCCGTGCTGCTACCAACAGTGTCGCGTTCTGCTCGCGACATTCCCTCTGCTCGCCCGCTCCGCCACTGCCTCTTGCCTCACGCTTGAGGCTCTCCCAGGGCAGGACCGTCCTTCCTCCCTGTGCAGCAGGATTCTCCTCTTGGAGAGTGCTCCTTGCACAGTGGGAACAGGAACAACGATTCTGTTCTTTTACAAAATCACAGAAACCAAGGCTCCAGTGGCCTTTAAGAAGTCAATGAGACCTTGTTGCTGTCAAGGCAGGATCAACAACAGTTACCTGATTTCTGACCCTTTTTTAGGCTATTCTTAAAATAAAGCAATGATGAAGGATGAATGCTCTTAAAGCAATGATGAAGGTTACACAACCTCCCCAAGCAATCCACGCCCGTGCTGGACTACCCCTCCTCTCCATCCTGCTGGTTTATGATTTGAGAACATTCACTTGCCTCCCAGAAAACCCAGGCAAGCTCTGACATACATCTCCATCTTTGAGCAAAAGATGGAAGTATGTCTCTACCACATGGCAGAGGTTACTGACGTGTGTATCCTGATCAAAAAAAATGTTAAAAAAATGTGAATATCTGATTCAACTGCAATCTCTACTTAGGTATTTGGAGGTATCTATATTTACGTTTCCATCTTCACAGAACCACCACCCAGTAATGAATAAATCTTAGTGCATTATGGAAAATAGAGCCTGATCAGGAAACTCAGCTGAGAGACAACTATTAGTCACATGGGATGCCTACAAATCCCTTCCAAGATCAACTGCAGTTGTGTTTCTGTGAGCTTTTTAGCATTCTTTTTTTTGCAGGCAACCAATATTTCACATAGAAATTGAGATGAAAAATATGTTTTCTGTTCTTTAGTTTCTCATGAGAAAAGGAAGAGAATGTGATGTTCCAGTTAATAAGGATAGAAACAAACATGATCTTTAGTTGGGCTGCAGGATGCACGATCTGCAATAACCTTTGCCAGACTCTTAGGTAACCATCAGCAGTGTAAAGATGAGCATGAATGCAGAAATAACAACAACTCTGCTTTCTTTTTGAGCCATTACGACACAGCACTTAGCCAAGCCATTTTCCCATGAAAATAATCAGACCTAGTAACCCCAGAGATCCTTGTTGCTTCAGAGTCGTTCCTACGCTTCACCTGAAAAGTGTCGGGAGCAAAACTGAACTTCAGCAGTGAAATTGGGACTGCAGCTGTTAGTGCCCTTCAACTTCTTCTCAATTACACGGCTAGAAAACAAGGTTTAAAAAAGATTAAAGTTGTGTTTTAAGGCAATCATTTGTCTGCTGGAGGTGGCATTTAAAAAATAAATAATGTAACTAAATATTAGAAGACATCTCAGTTGGTAAGGCTGGATGGAGTCATCCCAGCCCTGTCTGCAGACAGCGTATGGAGACGGTGCACAGTGCGGGGCATACAGCACAGAGGGACTCATGCCTGGAGGCCTCCAGTTGGTGCTACCTTATTTAACCCTTTAAACTAAGCAATGTTGGTTCCACTGGCAGAGTTAGCATCGAGGGGTCAGTGTGGGCCAGCAGGAATGGGCTCGCTTGGGTGCAAAGCGCTGGCTGAAGCCTGTGAAGATGGGCGGCCCATGCGCTGCAGGCCTGGAGGTGAGAGTAGCATAACGAAAACAGAACTCTTGTCGCAGTGGCAGCAGCATCGCTGTCACCGCAAACAGCAGAGGGAACCTGGTCTGGCCTTGGCGCTTACAATGAGAGCTTGTTTTCCAGCGGGGACAGCCAAGTTGCCTTCACTTTCTGCATGATGAGAGCTTTGAAAGAGCACCTGAATAATTCAGGGAGGCTTTGATCTGAGTGCAGACGGATGCAGGCACATGCTGCTTCCAGAGCCAGCTGGGAAGCAGCATTCCTGGCACTTCTCACCTCCTGCCACTTCTCCTTGACACCTGATCCTCGGTCAGCAGCTCTCCCAATGCTCATTGTACTGGCAGCTCAGTGACGGGTTTGGTGTCACTGGTGACCCCGCAGCCCTCTCAGCTCCTGTGTTACTCATTCACCACTTGAGAAGCATGGGGAGGTCTCCTGTTAAGGATGGATGAGACTGACCTTCAAGAAAGAAAGTTCAATGTTTCTACATGGCAGTTTGGCTGCAAGCCTTTCCAATCCAGGGGCAAACGTCCCTCGTAGAAACACTTAGGGAGTATTCTTGGGTTGGGACTAAGCCAAAGTTGAGGTGGAGTTTTTGCAAGCAGCCATAAGAGGAAGAAGCCAAAACCCTTCACCAAGCCATTGTGGTCTCCAGCACAACTGGAGCTGGATTGAGTCCTTTCAAGCTACAAGATATGTGCCTTGCGCTGGGCATTTACAGTCCCTGGTGTAAAAAAGGCTTGATGCTACACCCAAGTCTGTGTACACAGAATGCACACGTTAAGGGAGTCCTCATGTCAACTTTAATAGAGCAGTTGTGAATTTACATCATTAGGAGCAAAGTAAGAATAAGACTGAGTAGAAGCAGATGTATCCAGTGACACAGAGCTAATTCTTCACAGTCTCCTTCCTGCTTACGACCACTCTTTAAAGCATTCCTCCATCTCCCTGAGGAAACTGGAAACTACTATATGAGCCATGTACGTTTTACTGATGTCAATGTGTCTCCTTGTATTGATTTAATCTCCTGGGTCTTCATTGTGCTACGCAGCCAGTCTGCAGCTCTGCCCTCCACTGGACTGTGGGCACGTGCTGACTCCAAGGGCAGGGGTGAACAGAAG
This sequence comes from Crypturellus undulatus, assembly GCA_013389825.1. Classification (NCBI taxonomy): domain Eukaryota; kingdom Metazoa; phylum Chordata; class Aves; order Tinamiformes; family Tinamidae; genus Crypturellus; species Crypturellus undulatus. The sequence continues at coordinate 389,362 of VWPW01014670.1, forward strand.
AAGCAGAAGATAACACAACTACGTGGTGTCCATGCAGTGCTTATGCCAAAGCTCCATCTCCATCATAAAACAAGACATGATACAGTTCTTCTCAACCACAAGAACAGCCTTTCTAGCAGCTAGAAAATACTTGCACGGATCTCCCCACCAAATCACCTGAGCTCTGCATAGGCACCACTCCCCTGGCCTCAGGCTGCTGCAGGGCTTCGCAGGATCCCACAGCCAGGCCCGTTCCGCAGCTGCGGAGCCGAGGCACGGGAATTAATTGCTGTGTGCATGGCCACACCGCAATGCAGAGCTCAGCGAAGAATTGAAGTAATGTCACCTAGATGCCACTTAATGTCACTTAGTATTTGATCCGCTAGCCTGTTCTTCCTACAGCTGATCACCCTTTTGTATGTAAATCAGCCACCATAGCTAAAGGAGAGACACTCTGAATGCAGGTATTGAGAAGGGGGAAGAAAGTTGAAAAAGAATCTCACAAACGGAGCAGCAGTTGTGGCAGGCTTTGCAAAAGCAGAACTCATGCACTGCTGCTGCAGCAGGGTTTGTGTAGGGGTAGGGATGGCCAGACCAGATGTATCCAGTCCTGCGAATTTCGTGTCTCTTTTCCACCCCGGAACCACAAGTTTCATAACACAAGTAAAGGATTAGACTTTGTGCACCAAGGAAGAGAGAAAATAAAATTACCAGCAAGTAAGGATTAGAATTAAAGAGGAGAAACATAGTCCTGGAGCATGCAAGCGTGATTAGCAGAGAGCACTGTGCTAGTCATGCCCACAAGTCTACCCGGAGGAGTCCTTCTTCTGACAAATCGAGGGTGTCTCAAAGATAACAGGCCATGAAGATGAAGCTGCTACCTCACCAAATGTCAGAAGTGCAAGGAGCTACCAGGACTGCCACATAAATAAGAGGAGCTGTTAAGGATGGAGATTTTACCAGCTCCTGATCAAGGACTGCACGTTTCAGCTGTGGAGGGTAGAGAGAAGCAAAGAGGAAAGGCAAGGAACGTGAGGTAGAAGGATTTCATTAATTAAAAGAGATTAATTAGCCCCATAAAAGCAGGCTCCATGGTTTGCAGCGGCTGCCAGCCAAGCACGGTGACAGCTGGGCAGCGCGGGCGGCCACACCAGCACCGCAGCCAGCGGGAGCAGAGCGGCTGCCGGCACGTCAGAGTGCGCGTGGGGCTCTCAGCCGCTGTCCACGGCACCTGGAGCTGCCCCGGCGGTGCTTCGCCTCCTCGGACGTGGAGATGCTTCTTCCGAGCTGCCAGTTCGAACTGAGGGGCCTTTTGGGAAGACAGAGGGACGCACTTTCTTTTATAAGGGGCCAGTAAGCTTTAAAAAAAGTGTGATCTAGTTAGCTACTTACCAACCAGAGTCCAGAGGTAGGTGCATATAGTTAGAAAAAAAAATGTTTCTGTGGCTTTTTGACAAAAAAGTACCACTGGTATCACTAATGCTTTTCATAGTTGCATTATGTTTTAGACGTTTTAAACATCCAAAAATTTAGAAAGAAGTGTTTCCAATTCCACAAGGGAAGATGGTAAATATTCACATTTTTATTCAAAACTTTTTCACTTCAACATTTATTTCAATTTTGTATTTAAAGAAGATTAAAGTCCAAAAAGGTTCTAAAATCTTGACTTGGCCAAAGTGAAACATTGATCACAAAGGACTCTATTTTACCAAAACTTCTCCAAAATTACTCTTGTCCTGGACCACAGCACACTTTCTGATGTGCTGAAGTTCCTAAGAAACCTTCAAGTTCTTTTCCCCGACCCAGTTACATTTATATTCTGGCATATCCCACTACTACATCACCAGTAACACACACTACTCATGTTCAAAGCATGTTTACATATGCACTATTTATTAAGCCTGAACCCAGAAAGGTTCAATGGAGTACTGTCCACGCACAGCTCCTGGCACAGGATGTCTAATCTCCTCTACGACCCTGTCCGTCCCTTAAGGCAATGGCACGCGCCTCAGGGTGCCAGGGGATGCGGCACACGGGGAGCTCACAGGAGGCACCTCCACTCAGGCCTCCTCCCTTCTCAGCTCAGCGCCTCCTGAAAACACAAGGCCACCCTGTAGAACTTCCTTAGCTTCTCAATACCTCAGTTTCTCCACGTTTAAACTGAAGATATCTCAGCCCGGCCTCAGAATACTCCATTCGGGTAACACACAGCGCCCTAAGTGTATGCTCCCCAACCAGCGTGTTTGTGCTGCGCGTGGGGAGCCCAAGCATGTGCCTCCTTCCACAAGGACATGTCTTAGAGCTCCCCAGATGCCAGCCCTTTCCTACTGTTCCTTGCTGTTCCCTCAAGGCATCGGAGCTGGTGGCCTGGAAGGCTACACGCCTGCCTGCTACGCTCACAGCAGCCACCGGAGCACCAGGAGTCAGACCCTGGGCTGCTCCAGCCTATTTTATCACAATTTACTCGGTAACAGGTTACAAATGTGGCATCTGATGAAAATAATGAGCCTTGATGTCACTTAGTGCACGAGGCTCCCTGTGTGTGTGCAGGGAATAGCAAACGCAAGGCAGACGGCCTCCCCGCCAGCGCCGGCACCACGTGGCCCGCGCTGCCTCCCCGCCACTCGCCCTGCGCTGCACCCTAGGGCCGGGCAGAGCGGCCGGCACCCCCGGGGGCACATCGCTGCCGTCCCCTGCAGTGGCAGCTCCCACACCAAGGTGCCTGCAACAGGACCCGGACAGCCCTGAGGGCTCCGCAGCCCTCGGTCCTGCTCAGGGCGGAAACCAGCCTCCGGGGCTCTGCCTAGGTACAGCCAGATGGGTCACTGCATCTGCAATGGGTCCCATGCAAATACATGAAAATCACCTCCAGGTGTGGCCTGCCTCAATGAGAGGAGCCTTTTAGCAGCTAAAGTATTATTATACTTTGTATATATGTATTTTTAAACATATACATATAAAATATCCAGTTACAAGTAGAATGGGAATGATTTCAAACTAAGACTAAGAGATGCTACAAAAAAAAAAAAAAAAACACTCTCTCTTTCTGCACAGCAATAGCAGCTAAGGTGTTTCTCAAGATGCTCTCACATTTCCATGGCTGGTCTAAGGGGAGATGAGGGTGCTAGTCCCTATTCTGCTTCCCTCTTGTGTCCAGGGCTCGATTCCCCATCCTTGCGAGAATACAGTCTTCTCAGGCTATTTGGTCTATAAATCCCTTGGGATACAATTTGCCTCTTCCTATTTTTTACAAAACCTATCATGACAAGGGCTATGATCTCCTGAGAGGTCTTTCATTGCTGCTATAATATAAAGACTAACCCCATTCCTCTCATTAAAATCCCAGCCTCTTCCCCAGAGCTTCAACACTGCGCACAATCAGGTCGCTGCCTATAGTCGATGTGTGAGGGAAATGGCAGCAGGACACGAGGGTGGACAGGGCCGTACTGAGCGTTCCTGCTTGTCGGGCTGGTCTCAGTGACACCCAGTTCTCCTGCCCTGAGCTGACAGGGGAAGGCTCACAAGAAACGCAAATCGCTGCTTCTGGTGTGCGCTATGTTGCATCAAGTCTAATGCAGATGTGCCTGAATAGGGAGAAAATGTAAGGCAGAAAAGTGCTGTTTAGCAGAGAAAGGCTTAACAAGAATCAGTGGCTGGAAGTTAAAATGCAGACAAATTCAAATGAAAAATACAGCCCACAGTTTTAATCGACGCTGATAGAGAAAGTGGGTTCTTACTGTTTTGATATCTTCAGATCAAGACAAGATGGCTTCTTAGGAAGAAAGGTTTTTCAAACGCAAGTAGCAGAACTCAGCAAAGGAGTAAGAGAAAAGTCTGGGCGGGCCCGTGACAATGTTGGCCTCATTCGAGAGACCCGCGCTGGCAGTATCAGGGTTCCTCCCGCGAGCAAACCTGCTCTCCGTATGATCTGCTCACTGATGTGGTCAGCTAGCTCAGCATTTCATTTTCAGCCTCCCTCACCTGCATGAGCCCACTCACCGCTGACACCCGAGCGAGCTGGGGCTGGAGCGAGGTGCCAGCAGTAGGTGGGAGACGGTTCCTCTCACGCTCCGTTCATTCCTTTCTTTTTTTTCAGGTCATTAGCAAATACATGAGGCAATGCTGGCACCACTACAAATTGCCTGAATCTACACCTCTTCACAGTGTGGTTCCATATGGATCTTCTATTTGGAGAGAAAGGTTTTCCTACCACCACTTCAAAGTCCTGGAGTCCCTGGGAAGAGGCAGCCAAGGCATTTGCTCAGAATCTCTGTCCACAGTCATGTGAGAGTTCCCCATCTGTAAGGAAGTGCGAACATCACTATTTTACAGATGTACAAGTATTCCACAAGAGACTAGTGTCCAGATGCACAAAGCCTTTTAATTCTGCTTCTCACTATCTCAGGGCTGATATATCCCTATGGATACAAGCTCAAATGACTTTGCAGGGAGAAAACTTCACTTAAAAATCCTACTTCTTAGCCAAAGTGCTTTGGAAGCACTGAAATAGGCCCCCGACCCTAGAGAGCCTTCATGCTCACCCAAGTAGATTATTTTACAATTTAGAGGCAGACGCTTTAGAGCCTGCACGTGGAGAGGCTGCCTCCCCTCCTCTCTCTCCACACCTGCACAACCAAGGCCAGCCTGGTGCGGGGTACCCCGAGACAGTCCTGGCTGTCTCTGCACACTACAAGCCCTCACCCCTGGGGCCTGCTGACTGCGACAGACAGGAAAGCTCTCTGCAGCACAGTGTCTGCTGGAATGTTTTTTAATTATCTCTGGAAAGTATGGACTGTGTATCATCATTAACTGGACTAAACACTGACGGTCAGTGAGTCAGGTACCAGTAAACGGTGCAATTAACAGCCAGAGGAGAGAAGTGTATTCAATCTGAAAGCTTTCTTTCTCAATCCATCTCCACTCATCACCCAAAGTGCTGAGCAGCGGACTTTTACTTTCAATTACATTAATCAGGTTAATTCCAAGTTAAAGTCAACATTTTAATCAAGAGGCAGCAAACTCAGGCAGGAAAGTAGAAGGCCGAGAGGAAGAAAGGAGGGAAAAGAAGGGCATGAGGAAGAAGAAAAAGAAGAAGGAGAAGGAAGCAGAACAGACAGAAGATGAGGACACAGTGAGGAGGGGCACTACGAAAAGAATTCACTTAAGGGCTCAAGGTTTTACCCTGGACCTCTAGGTTAATGGTGGTTACCATTTCATTTAGCACTTAAGTTCATTTAGATCCTAAGATTACAGATTGGGTCATCCAGATCTGCAAAGGACATCACTGAGAGGGTCCTGGAAGGTTCATTTGTGCCCTCAAACTATTGTTAGTGGAAACATAGTATGTGTGGGTTAAGATCCTGAAACTGCCCTGTGCGTGGGTCCAGCCCACCATACCCTTTCTTTCGCTGTTCCAGATGCTTGTAATTTAGAGAGGAAGTTCAAGATGCAGCTCCCCTTCTGCAGAGCCCTCCTGAAGCCTGACGGACTGCACGTTCCTCTCCAAACATGACTTTTGGTGATAGTCCCCTGGGCTGTGAAACTGCTGGTCCTGTGAGCAGCTCGCAGGAGGAGGTGTCAGGGGAGCACCCTGGTGTGTGGCACACGCTCTTTCCCAGCAAACTGCCCTGTCCCAGAGCGAAGCCACATTCTTTACCCAGGGCTTGAGATCACAGGGAAATTTAAGATATGTGGAAATGGAAACTGCAGAAAAAACAGTTTCTCTAGGGAAAAGGGATATGATACAACTGACAGACAGGCTCCTCTTGCGGTCTGGACTGGGCTCCTGACTTCTCGCATGTCCCTGGGTGATTCATTTCTCCCTAATCACGATTTAGCCAAGCAGTGGGGACAACAGCGCTGTGATATCTTCCCAAAGCACTTTGGCAAAAGAGCTGCAGTTTAGCAGTTTTTAAAAAGAGGATATTGCAGGTAGCTTTCATTTTTCATTAAATCCTGCCCGTGTCTTATGAATCACCTGGATGCTAGCTTTAACATTTCTAAAAAATATAGGATATTTGTGTATCAGGAATGTAAAACACCATAGCAGTGCAAAAGTGTTGAGGAGTATACAAGGGAAAGATGGATGTGGAGAGCCCATGGTGGGAAGATATCTGCATGCGTTACCCACTAAAATTCAAGCTTAGGGGTCTTTCAGCTAGCAGCAGGTACCGCAGTTCCACTCCCACGCTCGCAAGGTTCCGCGACATAATGACACACGTGCCCCAGCTGAGCAGAATGGCACCTGCCTTCGGAAGAGAGCGAGAGGCAGTGAAACATTGCCAGGCATCCCAAAAGCCATCAGGAGCCATCAGGAGCTGAGCTCCAGGACTTGTGCCCCAGCAGGGGCCCAGCCCCAGCACTTCTGAATCTAAATTTTAAAAAGTTTCTTGCTGTTTCGCTTGAACAAGGAAACAAATGATGCAAAAATAGAAAGATTGGAGGAAATAAAATAAGAGCAAGCAGTTAATTAGCGGGTCTGATCAGGAATGCCCCGCCGTGCTCATTCTTCCTGCAGCACTGCTGTCCCCCGCTGTGCTCTGCTCCGCGCTCAGCCTGGCACTGCGGCACTGGGCACCCACACCTCTGATCACCACTTCACACACGCTTTGCGGTGTGACAGGAGCTGAAATATCCCTCCATGCCACAGCTCTCCTGGATGAGCATGGGCCTACCTGCAAGCATCTTAGTCTCTTCCCTCTGTGGTTTCACCCTTTTTAATAAAATAGCCAGGGAGTACAACAGATTCCAAGAGTAGCAGGAAAATACTCCTTGCACTAAGCAGACAGAGTAAGAAGGAAGGTAAAGATATGACAACTTAGAATATTAATTTGGATAATCTGTACAGAATATGAACTGCTAAGCAAGTCTTTAAAAGAAGGAACTTTCTGTCAGGCTGGTGGAAGGAGCAAATTCCCTTTCTCTGCAGTCAACATCCTGAGTCTCAGAATCACTTTTACAGTTAAGCAAGGCGAGGAAAAGCACAGGAGCTGGAACTCGCAGCACTCAGTTTGGTTCCTGGCAGTGCTACTAAAGTGCTCGTAGCCGTGGCTTAGACACTTGCCACACGTACTCTACTGGTCTGCACAGACCTCGTTTACACCACAGACCTCTCAGGGAGCAACTCCAGCAGCCAGGATTGAGTCCTCAGTCAATAGATGGCTGGCAAAACCACTCCCAAGAGCTAGCAGTACTGGCAAACATGGAGATAAAGCCATGGCTTGATTCATTTGGATACAGCAGGACAGCATGCAGCTCGGTTTTGCAAGCACAGCAGAAGTGCTTCACTGTTATAATATGCTGGTATTTCTACATCGTTAAAATCTCTGCATGTATACATGGCATGCCCATACGCCTGTAAAGAGTCCAGGTCTCGGCTGTCAGCTGTGGGGTTGTTAGGAACCGGTCACCTTCTGAAAGCATCAGCATAAGCTGAGTGCTGAGGAGACCTCACTTCCACCTCCCTCGTGCCTGGCAGTACCACTACCTCAGTGCCTGTGAGAAAATGAAGCGTAGAACAGGAAAGAGCAAGTCTCCTAACAAGACTCAATTCTCCTGACCTTCTCTTGCCACTAAATACTTCTATCCTTCAGCATCCTGAAAAGGGGACTAGGCTGCTGTGCTCACTAGCCTAACTCACTGTCAGCTACGTTGACTTTCCCATCCCATGCCATCCCTGGGCTCAGACCTTCCTTCTTAGCCCATACACACACCTCATGGCCTGCACACCAGCCCATCCTCCTGGGCACTTTAAAACTGGATCCACTGGATTGCTGTGATGCCTGTCGATTTCTCTTATCCTGAGGGTCCGAGAAATGACTTGGAGCAGAAAGCAAAGTCAGTGGTCCTGAACCTATTGGCAAAGCTCCTGTTTCAGCATGGTCCAAGGGAAAACTAAACCATAGCTCTCGGGATGGAAAACGTTTGGGAGGTCAAGGTCCCCTGCACCTTGCAATAGGCGTCAGAGCCCCCCAATCCCACATTCCCCAGGCGTGTGGAAAGTTCAGGGGAAGAGACAGGAGAGTTTGCTCTTCCATCCCACTTTCCCTGGAGGGAACCCCTTGCTCTGGACATGTTCCTGCTGGTCCCCTGGCCGCACAGGACCTGCGCCAGGGGGAGTCGATCATAACCGCATTTGCATAATACATTTTACCTTGCTCTCCTCCGCTGTAGTTTTCTGAACTTGCCAAGTTGCAAGCTGACCCTGTGAGCCAAGGCGTGATTAACTGAGAAATTCACAGCAGCGCCACGTTAATCAAAGGGGACAGAGGTTACAACAGCTCAATATTAGTGATAACCAGCCTTTGATCCACAGAGCTGGGCCAGCCCTGGCAGGCGTGCGGCGAGGAAATGCACCCTCAGCGCTTTTGTGGGGAAACAGTCCCTTATTAACCCCTTGCTGTGGGCAAGTAGAGAGAAGCACCAGGAGAAAGTCCCTGCCAGAGCCTTAATTACAGCCCACAAAGCTGCTCCTCTATAAAGTCTATGCATAAAGGTGTTAGATTTGAGCAAAAAGCCAACTCCCTCTCAAAAAATCAGTCACAGAATGGTTGAGGTGGAAGGGACTTCTAGAGACCATCTAGTCCAAGTACCTTGCTCCAGCAGGGACACCTAGAGCACATGGCACAGGGTGGCATTCAGGTGAGTTTGGAATATCTCCAGAGAAGGAGCCTTCACAACCTCTCTGGGCAGAATGCACAGAGTGACTTTCAAGTGAGGTGACACATCTCACTTCTATACACACCTTAGCATCTACTCTGGACTGATCACTGCTTTCAAGTTCAGAGATGGTCTAGCATCCAGGCCACATGGACAGGTAGTTAAATCCCTTCTTTGCAGGTCAATAGGTGCAGACTGTGCTCTGGAGCCTGCTGCTCACTGTGTCACAGCGCAGCCTGGGGTACTTGGGCTTTCTCTAGCTCTTGTTTCCCCTTCCGTGTTTTCTGTCCTCCCTCTGCTTCCTGAGGAAACACTGTATTTTACTGTGTTTTCACAGGGATATCTAAAATAATATAGTCATTCTCCTCTAACCTTAGTGTGGCCTTCTACAAATAATTAAACATCACTCAGGTTGTCAGGTTGTATCAAAGATATAATGAAATGTAAAAACGTGAGACTTGAAATACAAAGAGACCAAGAATGTCAGGGCACAATATGCCTTCAGACAGGATATCAGTGCAGGATCTGAGAATTCCTGTTTCTGAGAAAACTTTCAGTTTCGGTTTTGAAATGTGTTTAACAAGGTACTGGGCATAATCCACAAAGAAATCTGTGGTGGAATGAATTTCCTGATATAAATGAATTTGGGTCAATCAAAATGCTTCATTTAATAAAGCATTTAATGAAGTTTTATTTTAACATTCTTGTTTAAATAATATAAATGGTATAAAATGAAATATATTTTGGAACAACAGATATTTTGAAATGAAAAAACTTTAATTCTCACACTAGTGAAGTGGAAGGTATCGAGCAAATTTGAGAGCCTTCTGTCAAAAATATTCCCAAAACAAAATTTTGGTAAAACTGACATTCTGGAAATAAGTTTCTACTTTCAACTGAACAAACTTTTCTGGTAGGAGAAAGTTCTACTAAAGAAAAAAAACAAGCAAACAAAAAAACATCTAATTCTGACGATCAGCTTTGTTGAGGGGACGTTAGACTAAAATGAAATGCCATTTTTCTGAAGCGTTTGTATTCCGCCACCCTCACCATATTCACTCCAACACAGACTTGACCTGAGAGCCAGGATGAGTGTCATCCTTGCTGGGTGGAAGGGACCGGAACTACGTTGGATAAAGGTCTCAGGATTAAGTGAGGGATCGGTCTTCCTTAAGAGCAATGTCACAGTAGAATCCTACTGGCCCCACCCTGGAAAACCAGGCTTCCCTACAATCACATTATAATTTGGAGTCATGATTTTCCAAAATTACTTGGATTAGTCCATTTTTGATGGAGTGTTTCAAGGTATCTTCAAGAGTTCTGATTTTTTTTTTTTTTTGAAAAGCAAGGGGCATTCAGCTCCTGGCCAAGAACCAGACATCTTTTAAGGATTGTTGTTGAGACAGCAGAGCTGCACGTGGCTGTTGTCTAAGAGACTAAAAATCACCAGGCCTTTCGCAAAGCCTGGTGCACCAGGTTCCTTAGCTGGAAGATGATAGTTTTGGCTTTATGGATCACAGGTCTATGGGTCTCAATCTCTTTTCCTAAACATACTGCTCACCACTTCACCACAAACTGTCCCCTCAGCCATCCCTGTTACATCCTCTAATTCCTGTTGTCCACTTCCTTCATCACATTGTTTCTCTCATTTTGCTCCCCATTAAGTATCTCCAAGAAAAGAAGGAGCCATTGCAAATCCCATTCTGATGGAAGGGAATTCAGTATATAGTAAAAGTCCGCACTGGAGTTTCTAATATCTCCCCTGTACCTAGACAAAACGAACATGTTATCAGTTATGAACAGCATTAACCAAGCCTCACCAGCAACCACTGCAGGCCACAGGCCATGGGAAGAGGATTAACAAATACCACAGCACCTTGCTCAGCACACGGACCTCCCCTGCTCATGCACAAAACTTTGGGGCGCGCTTCCCTCTCCCTTTCCTCTCTAGCCCCCCTATTTATCCATCCATTAATTGATCCTTGATCATCTTACAAATATATTTCCCTCTTTACTCCAGGGCAGGTCCACCCCCTTTCCTTGTTCTCTGCCATTAAGATGGGTCTCACATCACCATGCACAGCAGCACACACGCAGCTCCAAACACCTCAGGGCAGGCACATCATTTCCAATTGTGAGCAAATGCTGTTGGTTTTCATTAATCTGCAGACACTACATTTGCCAATTTCTCCAACTTTTCTTTCTCACTCTCTTTTTCTGCTCCGAGGCAGGTGAGTGCATCAATTTTCTTCTCATCTGTGGCAGTTAAATTAAATGGAATCGGCCTGATTGCTGAAAATCAAAGAGAAGGCTGATAAAGCAATTAAATCCCTCTAATTCCTCCTCTTGAAAAGGTGCAGCTTGGCTCAGAAGCTAATTAACTTCATAATGAAAATCCTTCTTCATCCTTTTAGGTTTTCTTTCCTTCGTGTTTTTGGTAGAGGTGGTAGGTTGCCTGGAGAAGAAGGGTGATGATAAAGTAATGAACATGGCTTCCTTGGACACAGCAGACAGCCAGGTATATGGACCTGACAGAATTACCAGGAAGCACAGAACTCCAACCCCATGCCAAGGAGCAGCTAGATAGGAACTCTGATGTTTCACCTGTCCTGGTTTGGAATACCTGTGACAGCATCAGACCCCACTGAAGCTCCATGCTGCAAGGAACCTCGCAAAAGCCACCCCTCCAGAAACACTCATGGGACAATACTTCATGTCATACAGAGCCACCGGCACCAGCCTTTTCTTCCTAGTCCTATCTCTGGACTGTGCGCATGGTGTTTGCCCAGCAGTTCTGCAAAAGCTAATAGCAGAGGGGAGCTTCCCCTAGCTTCCCCTAGCTTCCCCTACCCCTAGCTTCTGGTTTTGCTATACGCCCAGCCCAGAAAGAGTATTATCTATGGCAAATCTATCTGTGACAGCTTCAGCTGCAGCACTCTCAATTTTTAGCTCCGGAAGTCACTTGTTAAATTTCAAATGAGATGAACAAAACAGTAACTTCATATTAGGCTCTTCATCTTAATTGCCAAAGTAATAAAAAACAGGTAAGAGTGGATCTTTATACCACTATACAGTCCATCCCCATAACCCACTTATACGTAACCTTTAATATTTGGATGTTTTGGATGTTTATACATTGCCACTTCCCTTCTGCTGGAAGTCACAAGGTTCTCTTTAACCTAAGCACACATCTGTCCATTCTCTCATTCATTCAAGTATCAGCCTACGCTAGACCATTAGCCATTTTTTTTTTTTTTGCTTTTCTCTGAATACATTCTGTTTTGATCAAGTCTTCTTAGTGTCAAAATACCCTACACTATCCTATGTGTAGTCACAGCACAGGAAGCAGGTGGAATCATCCTCTCCTGCCCCAAGACAAAACACTTCAGGCCCAAATGTCTCACCATGAGTGATGTATTTCAAGCAAGGTCTCCCAGGACCCATGCAAGGAGGGACTTTGTGGTGGGCTGATTCTGTAGAGGCAGCTCTATTCTTCACTGGACCTTGTGCTCCTTAATTTGGCAGCTTAGAAGCCAATAGTCAATAGCCCCAGTGAGAACTAGACAAAGCTGCCCTCTCCAGCATTGCTCCACTGCAAGATACTGCGAACGTGTAAGGGAAGGACAATGGGACCCTTGGCTTGCTCAGTTCAGGATTAATTGCAGAACACGTTGGCACCTCATTTCTGACCAGCTAAGCCTCTATCAATATTACTGCTTTCTAGTCTTATTTGTCCTATTGAAAATCTGTACTTCAGGTTAGATCCACTTCTTCTTTGCAATAGTATCAGCTTCAGTTTCCCTGGTTAAATAACTCATTGCTACTTCTCCCAGTCTCTTACCAAACAAACATGTAATTAATGTATACTCCATGGCCCTATTCATTGAAATTTGGCCCCTGAGTATAAAGGGACAGGATGTATATCCTATTAATATTAATGGCAACACCATCTCACTCCTGGGAAAAGATAATTTTGCAGTTGCTTTTCTCTTTATGTAGAGGGAAACAGATATAAAATTTGTTTGGTACTGAAGAGGGAATTTTGCTTCCTAAAAATAATTAACTGACCTGTCACCCATCCCTGATGAAACTTGCCATGGGGTTTTTAATTACCACAAATGATCTGATCGATGCTGCTGTACTGTATGAAAAGAACACTATCCTTGAGATACTGCAGAGTGCCAAGCAAAGCCCTTGAGACCATCTTTTGTGTACACTGAAAGTGTCTTGTTTTGGCATCACAAGTGGGAGGAGCTGCTTGACGGGACAGAAATGCTTTGGTGTCCGGAGCTTAGACCAGTCTGTTCTTTATCCGCCAGGACTTAACCTCATATAAATAAGTATTTTCTCGAGTTTCTAGAGTTTCCAGGCTGACTGCAAGCCTGGATACAAGTGGAACTCCTGTTCCACCCTGCTTGGTTTGCCAGCTGTAACCAGATCTAACCCCAGCTGGGGTGGCCTCAAACTGCCAGGACCCAGTACTCCACAGAGAGCCTCTATTTCCTTATTCCCAGAGACACCCCATTAACTTAAGGGAAATCCATGACACCCTTAAGAGTTAACTGCATGTTCAGTTATCAGCAATATTATTTTTTGCGATTTCCAGTACCACTTAAGTCCAAGGATCTCAAAATACGTTAACAATGTCAGCCACAAGGCATCTCTGAAAGACAGCCCATCACCCCAGTAATAAAGTGAGGATTCAGGAGCCCTGATTCAAAGTCCTTGCTCTGATACGATGATGAACTAGTTACATATTTAGTCCTGCACAATTTAAACAGTGGATGGAAGACAAAAATCAACCTTAAATAGATGTTCCTTAGAAAGGCTGCTGAACAGGAGAATTACAGAGCCATCCAGAGGCACATGGCAGGCATCTCTGTGTGACACACATTTACTCAAGCTCAGTGTCACTGATTCTGTACCCCTTTCCCTAGAAAAACTACCACTGATTTTGACAGTGGAGGATCAGATCCTGTGTTTGTGCTGTGAAATACATACACAGTGTGCTTGGGAAAGTGGCATGCCTCCAGGTGGTTCTGAATGCTTCTCTTGCCTCTCCTTCTACATTTTTCTTTTGCCCCTTACTAACAAGTCACTCTTTAGCTTCATTAAAACTCCAGGGCTCCTTCCTGGGAGACTCTGCTCTAAGCAGCATAAGAGAAATGGACCCAGCCACTCATCTGCTTCAAACTGTAGAAATGGGTCAAAAGGAAAGGGTACAAGATGCTGAGACCTTTTACACCCCTCAGTACTGGTGAGCAGGCAGGCCCTAGCTTGCTGGAACATCATATGTGCACAACAGAGGTGCAGAAACACACTCCTCATAAGATGCATAAAGATATGCACGCACAAAAGCACACTTAAAATCCAACACACCAGACAAACACAGGAAGAAGACGCACACACAGCTGAGGACAGATGGACGCACAAGCAGGAACACAGGAGCTCAAAGCTCGTAGGTGCATACAGATGCTCACGGAATGGAGACACACACAGAAACTAAAGCATCTGCATTCACACACACACACACACACATTTTCAAAGTCAAATCCAGCTACAGCCCCACATAGAGACTGACCAAGTTATAGAGCAGTGTAGCAGTAAATCTCACACCCACTTCTGCTATCTAGGAATTAAGATCTTCTTTGATCCATTCCTTCTGCTTTGTAGGGAGCAGGATACAGGACGCAGGATCCAGGATTACAGTGAAGAGGAAGATGAGTGACACCTTCAGCCTGGGCACCCCTAATCAGGGCACAGGGCGCTGGGGGCATCGTAGCATAGGTTAGGGATTAGGAAAGGTGCCTGGGATGACTGAGCAGGAGAAGGTTTGTATTTCAATAACCCAGGGGCTGTAACATGCTCTGAACTGAACAGCTTAAAGTCTTGTTAAAAGCAATGGTGCAGCATTCTAACCGGAGGGGCCGTGTTGTCATACAAATGAGATGAGTTTATTTTCTGAGCCGTACCATTTGTTCTGACAGGCAGGGCGGCTGTAAAAGCTGGCGAGGGCCCAGCGGGGGGCCCGGCTCTGTGCGCAGCGAGAGCCTGCGGAGAGGAGAGGAAGAGCTGCACCAAGGTTTGGACCCAGCCCAAGTCCCTGCCTCTGCCTTCTGGAAGCGCCAGCCTCGCACGGAGAGAGCCCGGGAGGCGGCCGAGCCGGCTGCAGAAGTGCGGAGCAAACGCTTCCTAGCACAAGTGCCCAGGGCCCCCTCTCCTCCTGCCCTTGTCCCCGCCAGCACCCAGGGCTCCTTGCGAACTGCCGGAGAGGCTGCTCGGGGCACTCAGCCACGCATACCCAGAGCGCTCACATCAAGCGCTCTCCTCTCTCAACCAGGCTGCTGCGAAATGCTCACCGAGGAGCCACCTGTGTCTCCCTGCTGGAAGGAGCTGGGGAAGCTTCCTGGATGCTGCCCATGTCATCTGGGCTGCTCATGACCCTGTAGTGTGTCCGCTGCATCTAGGGCCTGTCTGTCCCCAAGGCTTTTGGAAACCTCTCCACCCAAAGACAAGAAAATGTTTTACAAAAAGAGTAAAAATGATTTTATCACAGCTTCTCCAGTGGGAAACGCAAACCGCAAGGTGACTAGTTTGAAATCTGACAGGGTGCCATCAAGACCAGGTCTTTCTCGGCAAAACTGCTAGTGAACATGCCTGGAACTCTGTGATCAAACTACAAGTTGAAACCATATGAAACCATAGATATTTAAGCATGCAGATCCCTTTTGGATCCCAGAGGGATCTAACTTACTAAATCTGCATTGAAAATCCCCTTAGACATCTAGAAATTAACTTTACAGCTTTGATTCTACTAACTAATCCCTTGCCTAGTGTTAGAAATCTGGAATGTGAATTAGAGTAAGGAAAATGAGTGTAAATTTGGCTTCTTGCTCCTATTTGTACCTATTTCCCATGCACCTCCTACACTTCCTAGCGGACTGCCCAGTCCTGCTACTAATGAGGAGCTAATACAGCCCTGGAGCGATGTTCTTTGTGCAGTAACAGCAGCACAGCCCTGATCAGATATTGGAACAGGGTTTGAGTTCACTGAAAATGAATCCACGACCTTCATTGCTAAAATCACCCAAGTCAGCACTGATGCTCTACGGATAGGTGCCGCAGGGAATACATGACAGGCACTCACCAGCTGGACACACGCAGTGACCCACATTTCCCACCCAGCAGAGGCTAAAGGTCCTAAGTGTTTCAGGCCCAACTCTCTGGCTGTGCTGGGACAAGACTAGAGCTGGCAACTTAATATTTTACATATCTCTGCCACTGAGATGTAGTTCTCAGGAGCAGATTGCTCAGCAGCACTGTTAGCACTGAACACCTGCAACGGCAAGCAGCAGAGCAGCTTATTTCCAGGAGCGCCCCCTCCCAATCCCGACGTGCTCTTGGGGTCTATTTTCAAAGAGAGATAAATGGTGCTTTTAATTAGCACCTTCCATTTTGATTTGAGCCTCAGGGTTTTTGGAGCTGGTCTCAAGGGGGAGACCTAGAATCCCAGGAAAAATCAATCTTAATTCAAAGCAGTAATAAAAGCAGAACCCTTGCCTTCAGAGGGACTGCGAGGCATCTCGTCAGTGTGAACTCCTCTTGCATAACTGTCGGCTCCTTACTACAACGAGGAGAAGGCTCTCAGGAGTGCTTTCCTTCTTGTTTCATTCTACTTTTCTCCATTTCCTCTCAGAAGGGGTATATACAGGGGACAGCAAACAGAAGCTCAGAGTGATTACATCTGTGCAGTGAAAATGCTGGAAGAGCATCTGAAAGAGAATAAAAACTGATCTAGAGGCCTCTAATAAGCAGCATCTGAGCTACTTATGATTCTGTTTCTCAAGGAGATTAAGGAAATGCTTTATTCCTCTTCTTTTAGTGATAGACTGTCCATCGTTCAGGGAAAGCCCTCAGATAGCTAAGGATAATGTAACTGAGGCTCAGAAGGATTCACCTCACCAGATTTTTGCCGTGTAAACATTAGCCATATGGTCTCATCAATATAGGCTCCCTCTATAGGAAACGGAGAATGAATAACTGCATCCAGATCACAGCTCACAATGTTTATTTTAAGCAAGTTTCTTAGAATAAGATAAGTAACCCTCAGATACCTAAAACACAGTGAAACAAACCTGCCTTAGGTGGTTTTCTTAAAATCACATAGGACGTCTGTACTCAAATACAGAACTGTTTCTCCTTACTGAAGAGAGTGCCCTCACCTCACACAGCCTCCCCTTGACCCTGCAGCACATTGGGCAAGCCATGCAGCCCTCGGTATCCCGATCCCCTCTTTCTGGATGTCATCCAGAAGATAGAGCTGCCCAGGACTTCCAGTGACACCTTCCTGAGCCAGACTAGGGAGGCTGAAGACTTGAGCCCAGCACACACCTCTACCACAGTGCCTTTCAGGCACAGCGAGAAGCCACTGCTAAACCTTCTGCATGTCCAGCGGCCTTCGAGCTTGATGCTAAGGGAGGTGAATAAGGGAATCATGTCATTTCAGAGTGACTACAACTTCTGTGTAGCCACCTCAAATTATTTTAATCTACAAATAGCATCAGGAGAGACTGATAGGGCTCCTGGAAGCCCCATGGTCAAGATTTGCTTGTTAAACTGAACACCCCTGTTAGGGCAAGGCTGCAGTGAGCATCAATTAAAGTTATAAACCTCAAAAGAAACATTTATTCTCAGATGCAAAACTGGCATCCACAAACCAGAAAACCAGGCCACAGGACGAGAGATGCACAGCTAACTGCAGAGAACACACTGGGATTTGTAGCTCTGGAGGAAGGAGCACACGAGACAATAGGCAAGGCTGCAGCCTCGTGCTCTACACAAACGAAGCAGAGGATAGGGCTGGTATCGTTACCCGGGCTGAAAATGCAAAAGGCTTCTCTGAGAATCCCTCTCCTGCGCAGGGGAGTCATGAGAGCAGACCTTCTGATCCTGTTGATAAAACCTCTGAAAAAGCCGGATGCTGCTAAGTCCTCTTTCTGGAACCTTTTCTAAGCGCCCGCCAGGAACTGTCACAAGCTCCCAGACTGCTGGCTCCAGAACCCACTTAGGATGCCAGAATCCTGCCCGCACAGCCTGCCACACGCTTGCAGAAACCTGCTTCCCTAATTTAAAGCAAGCTTGTCGAGTTTTGTTTCTGGAACCTATCCCGAGCCGCGGCCAGGAGCCACGGCGGTCCAGGCTGGGCAGAGCTCCGTGGCGCATGGGCGGTCGCACATCCACAGCATCCCCGCTCTGGAGCACACAGTGTGCTGTCCCTGCAGGCGTGCAGAAACACAAGCAATTCCCGTGCTCACTGAATTTTGTTTTATCTCACAGCTATCATGCACGCCATAGGCTGAGATAAGTGCCAGGGGAGTCCCAGTTCTAGATACTGGATCAGTACTGCCACAGGCTCAGGAAGTTCTGTGCATCCCTCCAGATCTGGCAAAAAATCTGTGCTTTAGAGATCATCTCCATATTTCCAAAAAATGTCAGGAGGCTGCAATGTATAGCAGCAGCACTTTTTTTTTTCAGCGTCACTCTTATTGTTATTAAAATGAAGCTACAAAGCCCCGAGATCCAATAACTCTTTCTTCAGTGCAGAGTCCCAGCTGAGATCCAGAGGAGAGATCCATACATATATATCTGCATCTGCCTCTTTAAATCCCATTACAGCTTTCAAGGGCAGGGTCTAATCAACTCCTGCTAGGCCCAGCTGCATAGAGAAGAGAGCAGCAGACAGCAGTGGCCTGGGACGTACCCACTGGCCAGCCCTTGGGAGCCTCTTCAATAGCTTTAGAGGCCAAATGAGGTGTAAGTCTATTAAAAAAGAGTTTGTGCACAGATCAGAAATCCTCAGGGGGCGGTGGCCTGTCACTCTGGGGCAACCAGTTTCTGTCTGATACGTGCACTGGGAACGTCTGTATATGAAAAAAAAAGCATCAGGAGAAAGGAGGGGATAGAGAAATAGAGCACAACAGAAGCAAAAGTTCACTGCTCTTTCTCCTCGCCAACATCTCACTGCATCTCAGGACTTCAAATACTTTTTCTTCTCCTGCATACCTTACAAATCCAATACCAGTCATAACACGACCTATATCCACCCCATAATCTCTGCCCCAACAAGCAACACGCTGTCCAGGCCCAGGGATCCCAGCTGGCACACTCAGCTCCCAGCTCTTGTCACTGGTTCTTCGCGAATCCACCACTGGGATGGGCACCTGCACAGTAACCATCACTGCTGCTGCTCGTGTCTGTTCAGTCCTTAGTTGTTTTTGCCTTCCCCGTCGTTAACTTCCACAAGGCCTTCACCCTGGCACGTGAATGAATCAGTTCGCAGTAGAAGCCTTTTTACAAACAACTGGCTGACACAGCTCTAGGTGTGGGATAGGAGAGGGGGCTTCCCCTCTCTGTCCATTTGTACTCTGCCACCCCATATAATTTCTTTCCATTGCTCACAAAGTCTGAATCCCCGCCAAACACAGCAGCCCAGGCGAACAAGCCCCGAACAGCTGTAGCTCACACAGTGGTTGGGAGGCTTCAGCTGTGCTTTTACAGCAAAAAGATATTTGGGGGAGGCACAGACGGTTCTGTGTGCAGCTACGCTGTGGTATAAAGCCTGGACCTGCTGCAGCGCTGCAGCTGCACAGCACCCAGGGCACCAGCTCGGCATTGAGCAGAGCATTCCCAGGGCAGCCGCATCCCTGGAGGGGCAGCACCACCGCAGCCGCTGCAGCCGTTCCAGGGCATAGGCAGTCCCGGCAGACGCTGCTCAGCACCAACCGCCCTCACCTGCCCAGTCCCGCTCCCAGACACACGCTCCCCTGGCACAGAACAACCCCATGACTGCTCTCAAGACCTCAACATTGTTTTTTTTCTGCAAAGAAATGAAAAGTAAAGCTTTTGAATGCAGGGTTTCCCCTGCCCAAAATGGAAACGTACAGTTGCCATTAAAAGTTATGTATTCATCTTTTTTTTTTTCCCTCTGTCAGAGGCTCCTAATCTAAATCAGAGACTGGGTGAAAGCTGAGCTGAAACTGGCACTGCTGAACACTTCTTCTTTAGCTTATTTCAGGGAACATACATTTTATCCAAGTTGCCCTATTTAGCTCAAGGCAGAGGCAGCCAAGCCCAGCCCAGAGAACCCTGAGGCTGCTGGACTAACACAGGCCTGGGGTGGTGGCAGGACAGGAGAGCTCCACTGTTACCGTGTGCTTCCTCTGGAGCTTTAGCCAACCCCCTGGCCTGGATGCAGCCGAGGATGCGGGCCTGTTCTCCTGCCGCACATCTCCTCTCCCCTCCCTTCTCCTTCTCGCTCAGTAGGTCCTGGCAGGCATGTTTGGATGCCTGAACAAGCCTCTGTGCAGAGCGAGGGGAGCAGGCACAGGGCTGCCCAGTGGGGCCAGGCCGCAGTGCTCGCCCCTACCAGCTGGACCCCTGGGCCCTTCTCTGCGGCCCGGGCCAACTTTGCTGCCTTGTCCAGGCAGGCTGCGGAGAAGCATCGGAACAGCCTTTATCATGCAAATAACAAGAGTAAATGGGCAAATTCCCCCGGGGGCACTGGAGTGAAATGCAGAGCTTCTGGCGGGAGGGGGATGTTGCTGGGAGAAGCGGGGAATCGCGTATTGCTTTATTTGCAGATCTCTGTACTCGTTTAACGGCAATAGCAGCTAAAGGAGACACCAGGGACCCACTCTCATCCTCAGCACTTCCTGCTGCCTGCCAGGCCCACGGGCAGAGGAACGGAGAGGTGGAGATGGAAAAGGGGGAGGCAGGGGAGTGGTGCTGGAAGCGGCTCCTGAAGCCCCCAGGGCCAGAGGCTATAGGCACCCAGACATCCTCGTAGAGGCATCTCTTACGTTCCCCAACTAACCTGAGAACAAGGGCAGAGAGGAGCCCGAGTCAGGGCCCGGGGAGAAGAGGCATTTGATCCGTGCTCTCCTAAGCCCCAGGGAGGAGCTTATGTCCTTCCTGCTCAAGGAGAGGGCCCTGTTCTGTACCCAGCCGGGACACGAGCACCTGAGTGAGGAGCTGTGGGGCTGCCCCCTCCGCCCGCCCCCTGTGCCAATGGGGACACAGCCGCAAGGTGCAGGGAGGGAGCAGGACTGGCTCCCGATGGCAATGGGAAATGCCAGCTGAGCAGTCATCCCAGCTCGCTGCCTGCGGGATCATCCACTCCCCAGGGTGAAGTGTCTGATACGGCAAAGTGGTCTGGCTGAGCGGAGCAAGCAAGGGAAAAAGGGCTGGGATTCAGGGCGCCATGCAGCCCAGAGGACCTATCTGTAAGGCCACAGCGGGCTCTTAGCTTCGCTGGAATGAGAATCGTGATCGGCACATTAGATCATTGCTTCTCCAGGCTGGGACCAGGAAAGCCAAGACCAATTTACCTTGTACTCCTTCCTTTAAATGTCCCCACACGGACAAACATAACCTTGGTCTCATGAGCCAAGTGAAGGTCTAGAAACCTAGCCCGGCTCTACTGGAAACCAGGGTCCTCCACTGGAGCACGGCAAGAGGTAGAAGAGCAGCCCCGCAGAAAAGGAGAAGCAGGGAAAAGAGGCAGCGGTGAACATGACCGTGTGCAGGCAGCCCGTGAGGAGGTGCAGACACACACAGAGAGCCCACATGAGGGCGCTCAGGAAGACAGACCCACCACAGCCTTCCACTCCCGCTACAGCTGCCACTGCCACAGGTGACTAGAGCTCAACCCTCAACCATCCTCAGTTGTTTCCCAAGGCTACTTGGGAGATGGCCGGTTGCATTACCTGCAAAGCCTTCTGGGCTGGAAAGGAGTCCCCACTTTCCCGCAGCTTAGAAGAGATGATTTCTGTTCCCATCCCAGTTTACATCACAGTCTGCTCTGCTCAAACCACGGTTCTCAAAACATTTTGCACCAGTTCTCAGTGTGAACCTGAGTTGCCGAGGGATGGTGGAAAAATGCCATTTTGCCTCTCAGACAACATAAAAAACCGAGACAGGCACAAGCTAAATGACTGAGCCAAGACAGTGTGACAAGCCAGTGGCACAACCAAAGTCAAAGGCAGATTTCCCTGCCTGAAGCTGGCCTCCGCAATCCAAGCTACAAAATTCATCTTTCTCAAACTCTAGAACCTAGCCTTCTCCCTTCCCTCGCTATTCCCCAGCTAAGTGGACTCCCTGCTCTGGCCTTGCGCACGCTGCAGCCCTCAGTCGCAGGGACTCGCCAGGGCAGCCACGCTCAGGATGCCCATGTGCTCCCTGCGAGCAGCCCTGGCAGCACCCGGGCGTCCCACACGCCGGTCCCGGCGAGCGCGGGGGACAAGGCAGCAGCCACGACTCATTTGGCATTCTGTGAGGCTGGTGTGCAGCATCCCCACGCCGGCAGGGGGTAAATGAGAGCTCAGACATGAGTTATTGGAGCACTTACATTCCCAGATTCTCCCAAACATCGGGAAAAGGACAAACTGTTTAGTTGCAAAGAGCCTGGGGGGTGTGAACGGGGGAGGAGAAGGAGGAGGGAGCTGTTTTAAACCAGCTTCTTGAAGCAGAGACTTTGAAATTGAATTCATAAAGCTGCAAATGGGGAAGGAGGTGGGGGGACCAACCCCCAGGGTTTACCCTGGAAGCCCAGTGTGGTTCTAGCAGCATCCTTGGGACCTACCTCGCACCTCTCTTCATGCGCTAATGGAATCATAAGGCAGGGAACAGCACAGACCACATCAACTGCTACCAGCTGGTTCCTGCTGGGCTGGAAGCTGGGAAGAAGCGTTGCCCCTACTTCGAAGTGGCAACAGTCATTCTCCTCAGAAAGAGGCTCTGTAGGCACCACAAACACTGGAGACACACAGATCTTCTGACAGACCTAAGCCACGTCCAGACTTACCTACAATGAGCCCCACAAACCATCTTTACCGTCACGCAAACCATCTTTAACCAAGTGCAAACCACAGAAACACTCCGGCTGCACGGGCAGCTCCCAGCAGCGTGGCTCACGGCGAGAGAGAAAGGCAGCAGGCACCAAGGCTCCCTGAGCCCGCAGAGCCTGCCAGGAGAGAGCCGCAGCCTCGTCCTGTTTCGGTAGCTGCGGCTTTCAGCAAGGAAACTTAGGGGCCTCAATGTCCGGCAAGATCTAAACCTAACTGAAAAGTTGTCCCAAGTGAGGGTAGAGCCTCCACCCAGCTTTGGGAACAGTTAGGTTGTAGAAAGCAGTTTCATGGCCAGAATGTTTTGCCAGATGCTGCCACGATTTTGGTGACAATAAAGCCATCTGCCATGGGAACTCGGTCATCATCTTTACATTGCTGTCCCCAGTATACCCACTTCTCAGAGGAGCACAACACTAGCAGTAGTACAGGAGGACCTAACTTTCATCTGGCACATTTTCCACAATTTTATTCCTTTGAAAAGTCCAATCAGTCTGCTCTCTAGGTTTCACACTTTCTTCAGTATGTTTTTAGATTAGACTGAAATATTCTTCCTAAAACTTGATATGATCTTCACCTCCCCTAGTGGTAGCAACTCTTCACTCTCTTCTCCCTTGCTCTTAGAGCTCTTCCCCTTATTTTGTGCTCATTTTCTCTCTCTACAGCTTTTCTGTCAAATTGTCCCTGCTCCTCTTTCATCTCTCAGATACTTACCTAAAGAAGAGACTGCCCAAGTCCACTGTCCCAGTCACCCCTTCCCTATTTCAATCACTCCCCAGTCCTGTCTCCCACAAACACTCCCCTGGCTGTGACTCTTCATCTTCCCACACACGCACCCCACCCTGCTTCCTCATTCATTTTCCATCTGCATTTCTCTCCTCCCGGATTCTTCCCTAAGTCTCGGTGATAAAAGTGCCAGATTGGAGTTGCTGTGTAAAGAGGGTTCATTTGCCATTTGCCACCATATGGGCCCAAAAGCAAAATCGTCAGCTAAGCGATTAAATCAAGTATGTCGAACAAAATGTTATGAACTGACATTATGGGTATATAATTTTATGCCATTTGTTGCCATCTGTTTATCTAAACAGCCCCCGTTCCACACAAACACACAGAAGTCTCTGCCATGCTCACAAGGCTTCAGCACAAGGGTCACAGTGCCTCCCTTTCCCTCCTTTCTTCTTTTTTGTCCCTCTTGTTCTGTCCTTTCATTCTCTCTGCCAGTCTACATCCACCAGGGATTTGGTCTTGGAGCCAGGCCATGAACAGATCTTACACTCCACTCCAGCAGAGATTTAAAGAAAACCACAGCATAATAATCAAGGAGGTTGTCTTTGAGGATGAAGTGTGCTCGCTTACCTCCAGGCTCCATAGAAGTTTCTTTTCTATACCAAAGAACACAGAAAGCATTGGAACAGAACTAGGAGAAACAGAGAAAGAAAGGGAAGGAAACAAGCGGTGGTCAGCAGAAGGACATTACCTGCAGGATCGTAGCTGGGACAGAGGAGAAGCAAAGAACAGGCTTTTGCATAGCTGAGCTTCCTCTCTGCTCCCTTTTGCTTTATTTTTGTTGTCTACATGTGGACCAGAGGTTGTTTTGAGGTTAGGCAGCAGCTGCAACCAACCACAGCCTGATCTGAATGCCCCTTAACCTCCCTGCATTCAGGAAGACTGCAAAGACTTTGATCTAAGTTCCTGCTTACTTCTCTAACTGGTACTTAGCCCGAGTAACACAGGAGGAGATGATTAGAATCTCCCCAGCTTGGAGACCTCGTTCATTTTTAGGGGTTTTGTTTGAGGAGGCTAGAAGCAGCCCAAGAGATGACATGAAAGTGAAGTTTAACCCTTCCTTTTGAAAGGGGAGAAGCTACTTATGGCTGCCTTTTTGTGAATCGGTCTAACAGAGTGTCCTTCCCTTCCTGATGTTCTTGAATCATCTGTGGGAACAACACATCCGCAGTTGTCTCACTAGTTCTGGATGGGCCTGATGGGTAAGGGCATTTAGCTTTCATCCCCCCAAAATAAAACATGGACTACAGTGATCTGTCTGTGAATCCTTCCTTCTTCCTTACATAAACCAGACTAATTGGAGGGTTCTTTGGGAGAGCAGTATTAGACTGGGAAAATATGAATCTCTCTTTACCCACCAAGTCTCCCACCCTCGTTCCCCACATTGCTGAACATAAGCCTCTCAGCATACTGGCACTGGCAGGGCTTATGCCTCCATCACTAAGGTAAAAGAAGGTGCCAGGCACTTTTTAAATGACTAGAGCACAGGTTTACTCAGAAGCCAGAAGCCAATACTTGGCCTCAAAAATCTACATATTTCCTAGGCAGCAAGTAGGGTTAGCTACAAGTGACTGGCCAGGAACTATCACTTTATTTTGATCACACTCGCTATTAATTGTGCAATATTTAACACCTCCATGCCATCTGAATACAGTGTGCTCGTACCACCCTGCACGTAAAATGAGCTCCCCTCAGCAACCACTGTGCTGCCCACTCGCTAAAAGATGCACTACCATTGATTTTCCAGGAACTTCACATACAAGCGAAAGACTAAAACCCACTCTAAAGTGCCCCAAAGATTCCTACATGTTCTAGCAGATTTTGAATCAAAGACAGTTCACAAACAGTTACATCTCCAGCTCATGCTGTTTAACAGGAGCATCTCCCTTTCCTGGCCCTTGCCAGTCCCGTCCTAGCCCCTCAGCTGGGGAACAAAGGTAGTCAGTCCCTGGCAGAACCGGGTGCTGTGCCCAGCTGCAGCACCATACCCTAGCAGACCTGTTCGGGCCAGCTCCTGGCTCGACATGGGCAGCTCCCCGCCCAGCTGGCAATGCAGTTCTGCTCCGGGGGCGCGAGGCAGCGCTTCCTTTCTGCTAGCAGAGAGCAGCACAACACCTTGAAGACCCCTGGAGAGCGCAGCCAGGCCAGACATAGCAGTTCACCTGCTTAGAAGAGCAGGCTGGCATAAGCACAGCCCACCTGTGCTCTGGGTACTGCACTGGCTTCCCATCTGCTCCCAAGTGCATCTCAAGGTGGTCACTTAGCTCTAATGAGCACTTGATTACTCGCTGAGGCCACCTCTCTGTGACTGTCACATCTCCAGCTACTGCCCTCCTCAGAGGGGCCCCTGTTCACAGCTTCTGCATCAACTGAGTGGAGCTGTTAGAAGTGGTGTAAGAGTCAGCTAATGCAGCTGGATATACTACTCTCTGGACAGGCCTTTGTCCAAATACTCATTTTCAGTGAGTATAAAGGGGAGAGAAATGAATAGAAACCAGAAGAGCTGGTCACCACTGCTTCCCGGTACAAGGAGCATGGGTTTTGCTATGTTACAAGAGCTGTGATGAGGTGTTGCTGATGAAATTAGATCTACCAGCTCTGCTTTTCCTGCAGGTAACATCCAGCTCCCTACTCAAAGCCCGCAAGTAACTGGGAAAGCAAGTCAGATTTCAGGCTGGAGACAAGATGTCCAGAACTGCTGTATTGCTCCAAATTAGTTCTTGTGGAAAGTATCCACCTGCAACAGAGAGCACAACAAATTCCTCCAGGACAGCATGGACACCCAGTTTAAGCTGAAAGGGCTATCAGGATGAAAGCAATTGAGACATTAGTATGCTTCTGCTAAATATTTGGGCTTAAGCCAATATGTTGTCAAAACCTCTGTAAATAACCTATTTTAAAAGACAGGGGAGATAAAAAAATGAAAGCAGGACCATAGAGAGAAATGACAAATTGGAAGAGACATAGTTTGTCATATTAATTGTAATAATACCAGGGAAAAGAACACCCAATACTGTACTAAAAGTATATTATGTCCTGGGTATCATCAAGGATATATATATTCACTGAACAGTCAGGAGACCAAAACTACCGAGGTAGAGTGAAGATATAATACAAGGAGTCAGAAAACTCTGAGCAGAGTACAAAATACCAGCAGAAAAACTGTCTTGGATTTTATAACTGCCACCTCGGGGAAAAAGGTAAAGGAAAAAGGAAAGAGGTACAGCAAAAAGGTGAAGTGTCTTTTACTAATGTAATGAATAAAAAGTTAACTAATAATGTAAAAAGGAACACATTTTACTCTCCATAAGAGGAAAAAATATTGGAAAAAGATTGCCAAATCTCTTTCTGCACTGGATGCATCAGCAGGACTGCAAAACAGTGCTCTCATTTGTGCCGGCTGCACACTCCTTTTGGAAATGCCGTTTCTGCACACTGCCGTGTGGGTTGTTACTACAACAACACACTGTTGACGATATGGATGCAGATGGCACTTTAAGCTGGGGTAGAACAGCACAAGAAAATGATCAAAGGCTCAAGGCAACAGTGAAGACAGCAAAAGCTGCTAGGCTGAATGGGCATGAAAGATGTAAATCCCATTTAAGAGAGGTAACATAATCCCCAGGAAAAACTAATGTGGAAAGTATGCAGGTAGATCACAATAAAGTTGAGGTAACCATCAATATCCACCTTCAACACACAAAGAAGGGCTACCAAGATACCTTGAAAGGCTAAACTGGGAGAAGAACGTGTACTCAAACTAGCCGTTGAAAGTAGCAATTCTACAGCACCCATATGCAAAACTGTCCAGTGAATGCAGGCTGCAAATCTCAGTAAAAATGGTGAGAAATTGGGGAGGGCTAACGAAAATGCCCCTCTGGACACTAGGACAGTAAGCAAAGAATTAACCTACCAGTGCATCTTTTCAAAGAGGGTACTGGAATAGATACTATACAACATAACATTCAAAACTGAAAGGAGTAGCTTGTACCATTGAGCACATTCCTTCCTGGAAGGAAGCAATGGGACGTGGTTGCACAAATCCTTTTTTCTTCTCTTTTTTTCGTGATAATATGTGTGTTCTCTGAAATGATCAATAATTCCATTTTGTCATTTCCCAGACAAGCCTTGAAAAATAAAGACATAATCTGAAGGAAAACTCTGGAGGTTCTGCTGGTCAAACATCTGTTCCCCAGGGCAGGCATAACAGAAGTGCAGGAAAAGAATGTCTAGCATTTAATCCTGTGCACCTCAACCTCATTAAAAAAAATAATCTCAAATTAATTTTGTACAATGAACTTCTGTTAAGGTTGCATTTTTACTGAGATTATCAACCCAGAGACTTTGGGAAACCATGCTTCCAACCACTAGTTTTAATTCAAGGTGGAGCTCTCGTAGCACTGGAGGAGATTCTCTAAGAATAGTGATGTGATAAAAATATTTTTAAAGACTGTGCAAAGGTTGTACTGGTCATTTGGAAAAGTAAAAATCTTAAAGAATACTCAGCATTATTTTATGCTGGCACCAGATAAGCAGAATTCCTGAAATAAAAGCTGTGACAACAGAAGGGCTCATGTTGATGACATGGAAAAACTTGACCACCTTGGAAAAGTATTAGGCATTAGAAGCCAAGCATTTCTACTTCCCCAGCTTAGACTTATTATGAAGTACTAAAGATCAATACACATGCCATGAGTAATTTTGCTAATCCTGGTGTACCTGACATAGCAACAACTGACACTTAGCTGGCACCACTGAGTAGGGATTACCAGAACTCGAGCACTTTGCAATAGGGTTTCAGTCAGGTTGCATCAGGCATCATCCTCCTCGCTCCCAGACCAACAGACTGGTGGAAAACAGTGTCAAGCCAAGGAAGCACCCATTGGAAAAGAGGGAAGAGGCAGATGCGAGCCTGTATTTAATGTTGCTTTGATACAGGACAGCACTAGTAAACTCTGTCATTTTACCTCCTGAAATTTTGTGCACGGGAAAGCCTTAAGAAAAGGAGAGATGAAATTGACGCTGTAAGACCTAGGAATCACAGATGTGTGAAATACATATATAATTAATCTGAAGCCCCATATGATTTCCAGGGAGACAGTTCTCATTAAGCGAAAATTTTTATAATTTCAAAGCTATTTCAATAATAATTTCAGTAAAAATGTGAGCAACAGTTACCACCAAAATGCCAATAATATTGGGAATGCATCATGAAATGAACTGGTTTTGCTCTAAGTTGAAAAATCAATAAATGAGAACTTGGATTGACAGTATCAGGTGTTGTTCTTCTTCACAACAAATCACAACAAATACCAGATCAAATGCCAGTGGGTTTTAGTACTTTTCCTGTAAGGAGACAAATAAGGACAACTTCTCTCAGTTATTAGTTACTTCAGATCTTTGGAGACAGACCAGTTAACTGTAAAGAATTGATCACATACTTAAAGCTATTTTTTCCCCAAACAGAGCACTACAAGCTCTCCAGGACAAGGCTCTTTTATTTTGTTTCTATACAGTCCTGGCACTAGGGAATCCATGACTGCAGCTCTACAACTCAATTAGCTCCCCACGGCAGAACTGGTGAGAATGCTTTTAAACACTCTCCAATGCTTTCTCTTTTCCACACAGAATCCAGATGATTCTGTTGACCTGGAAAGTTCCAAATCCTTTTCTAACATTCCTCCTCTCTTCCCTGACATGAGGTGCCTCCAGTCCTTCTCCACTGCTAGTGATTATGACCAGTTATGTAAGTGAAGGCATTAGTGCCCCATCTTTCCACCACAGTTTAGGTTTTGCTGTCATTCTATTACCAGGAAATTTATGTCATGTCCTTTGGATCCAGTATCACGGGCCATCTATGACTACTGTACGTTCCTGGTAGATGTCATGGGCAGAGATCTGAGGCTGGCCTCATCGAGCCATTTCAAAACAAAGCAAATAGCTGATAGCTAATAAATTCTTTCTTCTTCTTCAAAGCCCAGCAATAATTGCAGGGACTGAAGCTCAGATCCTGAATTGAAATTTGGAATCAAAGCATGATAAAATTAGGAAGTTAGGAGCTAATTTTAGAAATTGGGAATCACCTGCCACAATAGTACTGCCTCACAGCATGACAGACATGGTTTTAGAAGTCTTTGTAAAACAAGTCCGAAAGAACAAGTCCAAGTTTCTACCCACTTCAGGGCTGAATGGAGTCTAGAAAATTTGTCTCTCTCAGAAATTCAAAAAAAAAACAAGAGAGAGAGAGGTAAATTCCCATCCTTGCTATCCTTTGTCCTCCCTTTCTAAAATAATGTGCATCTCACACCAAGACTGCTGAGCCCTTGACATCTCCACAGTATACACTTACTAGATGGCTTTCTGTGCACTGGACCACTGTCCTAGCAGTCAAGTTGCCACTGATCTCGGCAAGATGAGACTCTGGCACTGTTCCTCTTTACACAGCGCTAGCTGACATTGGGAAGATGAACCATGCTGGAAAGGGCTGTACATACATTAGCCTTCCCATCCATGCCACACAAGTATTGGAAATAGCCTGGGATCACATCTCATCGGAAGTGGGGGTCCTCTGTTTACCCAGTAGCAACTGAAAAACACTTGCTGCACACGGAAACAACAAAATAAGGGTAATAAAGCAAGTACCCAGATGGTGCATGGCAGCTACTGCTTACAGGATTCGCCTTAACACAGCCAGAAAAAACAGATCCCAGAGTAAGTGTTGCTTACACAGTCAATAGATATGAGTGCCAGCAAAGCATCTCTCAATTCCTTGATTCTCCAGCTCAGCTGAAGAGAGCAGCAACTGCCCTCTGCTTTCCTGTAGACAGGGAAGCACCTCCCTCGCTGCTCTGCAGATAACCAGCTCATGTGCTTGGCCCTCTGCCTTTCCAGTGGGAACAGAATTGTGCCCTAGCATGGTAGGAACTCCAGGGAGAAGGAAAAAGGATCTAGTGGGATAGATGGATGAGCACAGATGTAATTCCAGAGGAAAGCTGCCGTCATCCCATTAAAGATGAGGTTAAAGGTAGCAGCGATGAAAGAGTGGGAGATATTTCACTGGGGGAAATGGAGTGGCACCGAGCTTTGAAATTGCACTGCATGAGAATATTAATAAAAAAGTTAATGACGCAATGTGCTTTTTGCTCCACATTAATTACACTTTTACATTCCAGTTTTTAATGCATTTTGCACTAGACTTTATTTTACATTCCAGGAAGGGGAAAATATAATTGCAGCTTTAATTTCTATAGCCAAACCCTGATAAGATCACAGCTGTGAAAATCTCATAAAAAGCTTTAAATTAAGTTAAAAAAACAGTTCTTTTCCGTCCTCCCCCTACTTCTCTTCCTGCACGATATGCCATCAGCAGGGGTGGTAAATGCGTGCGTTTAAGACAGTGTTGCTCCCTACATGGACAGCTTGGCCAAAACCAGCAACACTTCAGAGGCTTGGACCACTCAGCAGCAGGTACTGGTGCTAGGGCTCATCTCTGCCTGTGCCCTCCATGGGAATAACCCCCTGCCAGTGACCACTTGTGTGCGCAGGACCCCAGCTGATAATTACAGTTAATATATATAGCCCTGGTAATTACCAAAGGCACAGGCCCTGTGCTGGGGCTGCACACACAAAAACTACACTGCTACAGTCTGGGGACTGAGGCCTGGAG
Organism: Crypturellus undulatus; assembly: GCA_013389825.1. NCBI lineage: Eukaryota > Metazoa > Chordata > Aves > Tinamiformes > Tinamidae > Crypturellus > Crypturellus undulatus. The sequence goes on from VWPW01014670.1 coordinate 420,352, forward strand.
AAATAATTGGTTTACCTCAGATAAACTCAGGAAATCTGTGCTAAGAGAGGAATTGCACACTGTTGTTTGAATACTGTCAGAGATGCCTCCCTCACTGCAGAAATAAAGATGGATCTGGTATGATACCATGACAGTGAGGTGTTCTTATATGCTCAGAGCAGTCTGCTGGTTTAGTGTATCTTCAGCTCCCTGCCAGTAATTTGCTTAAGAACTGAATTTCAGAACTGAGTTAAGATCTTGAGTGCATTCAAACCAAATCAAAAGGGCACTGGACTCTCCTCTATTCTTAGAGGCAATCACCTGCGATTCACCACTTGAAACACTCCAGGAGCCCTTTCCATCCCTTTTCTCCTTTTAATTTGTGCCCTGGATCCTCCCCAGATCATTCTGATCCATAAGATCCTCACTCCAGGAACTGTAAGGCAAGTCACTGACTATCATGTGAGAAAAGTTCTCTCTTCCAAAGCAGTGTCATTGTGTCTAAATGTATGGACCCCTACATCAAGATCCTTAAAACCAAGCTACAGAATCATAAAATACAGGTCTGGTATGGTCACAGAGCTCAGGTAATCCATCCTCCTACCCTGGGCAGGAACACTTATATGAGCACCATACTTGAAAGATGCAGTGCTTCTGGGGATAGAACCCTCCTCCCTTGAAAATCTGCTCCAGAGCTTCTCCATTCCTACACAGACCAAGGCGCTCCTGCTGGATGCCCTTGCCAAACATTTCTCCTCTGAAATGTTCTCCTCCTTCTTTATCGCTAAAGTATCCAAATTGGTATCTCCATTTTTTCTTTCCCAAATTGGTCCTGCATTTAGACCCTTTTCTGTATTCCTATCTCCCATTGCCAGCTAGGCCTTTTTTTATAATCATTGTTTTCATCAGCTCAGAGAGAAGAGTGACACTCACCTATGAGTGCTTCTGAAGCAGGAGGAGACAGTCAGAGTACCTCACTCCTAAACCCCACATAGACTGAACAAGATATAAAGAAAGGATCATTTCTCCACAAATGCTTCACTGAAACTTTTCACTTCTTCTCTAGGATAAATGGCCAACTTATACCTCTGTAAACAAAAGCAGAATCCAGTCACTCACAGCTATATTATTTTCCCAGATTATTTCCTACACGCAAAAAGCAGAACATAAATGTGTTTCACAAATGAGAGAGAGGGGCAAGAAAGAGATAGAGACAAAGAGAAAGAGAAGAGAAAATAGGAGCGATTGAGAGAAAGGAATAGGGAGAGAGAGGCTTTAAAAACCTTATTTTCCTGGTAATTTACTCTTCTATTCAGTTGAGTCCTGCTGCTCGTAAGCCTATTCCTGTTACAATATTAGATATAAACAAGTAAACTGTGTAATGGATCACATTAAGCAGGCCCTGCATCTTGAGGCAGGATTTAATTTGCATGGCAGATTATCTTGTCTGCAGTAGGAGAGGCACCCTGGGGCACTGACTGCATTAATAGGATCTAGTCTCTTAAAATCCATTAAGTCAATTGAGTGGACCAGTCTATAATCTCATTTCAAATCCAGCGTGAAAATGCTTAAACACTAGCCCTATGACACCGACAGCAGAGAAGTGACTAAAGGGACACTGGAGACCACGCTGTACCATATTGCCTGCCTGCTGGGAGTGTGGAAGGGAGGGGAAAAGGGTAGGACTCATTCTGTTCTAGCAAACTCCATTCAGAAAGATGTTGACAGCAAGAAGGAGGTGAGAAGAGGCTGGTGCTGTGCAAAGGAAAAGACTGTGGAGTTTATCCCAAGTAACGAGAGCGGGTTGTTAAACAACGCAAACTGGCTGATGAGGTTCTTGTTGCGCAGGCAGTCAGAAATACCAGAGCATGAAGGGGAAATGCCTTCACAGGGATATCCTGGTACAATCCACTCAGGATAGGGGTTTTCAGTTTGTAGAGAGAGCAGAGTGATCCTTGAAAGGAGGCACGGTAACTAAAACATTGGACTGGGATATAAAATACATGGACACAGCTCCCAGCTTTCTCTCTGGTCATGCTTGTGCCTCAGTTTTTCTCAGTTTCTCAGTTTTTTTTCTCAGTTTTTCTCAGTTTTTTACTGATTTCCCAGAAGAGATAAATTTAACACAGAGTTCTCCTTCATACTGCATGCATGCTCACATGGAAACACACACAGACATGAAGAGGAACATACAGGTATCTATAGGCTCTCTTAAGAAGAAAATTTTGCACGGATCCATACATTCGTGCTAGGTTCCAAGAACACACGTGCAAATCCAAATTCACTGGCTCACAAGCACAGAAGCCTCTGGGCGGTTTGCAGCTATGTTTGACAGCACAGATCCATGAAACTGTCACAGGCTGAGTATCACATCTCTGCTGGAGATCGCTCAGACACTCTCACACCTTGATATCAAAACATTTTGAAAGGCAGGGAAATGAACCAAGAAAGTAAGCTGCAAGGAGGTCTGTGGCCAGGCAAGCTCTGCCAAGTTTCAGTAAAGGAGTATAAGAGTTGCAGGTATCTCGGCCTGTCGCCTGTCTGTCCATGATTGCCACTGGTGGGCAATGCTTTTGAAACATCTGTCCTCCAGTACTGTTGGCCCTGCTGACCTGAGTAAAGTTTTTCCATTTACCCCAGTGGAAGCAGAATTAGATCAAAAAGCCTGTGCACAAACTTCTTGGGTAAGGACCATTTTTGTTTTGGTTATATGCACAGTATCAAGCACAAGAGTTCTCTAGCAGGAGGTCAAGGCTCTCAAGTGAAACCAAATTACAAATAGTTACATAACAGTAGTACAGGACAGACAGAAATAGATATATTGAAGAACAGACAGGTAGAAACTCAAAAAGAAAGACATAATAGCATCAGTAAGGATTGAAATGGTAAAAAATCCTCAGGACCAGATGGCATTTATGCAAACGTTCTGAAGAAATCCAAGTATGAACAAGTTACTACCAAAAATAATCAATTTATCAAAGCTACTCTCCCACTGGACTGGAGGGGAGCCAACATTCTGCACTTGTTTTAGAAGAGGTGCTAAGGGCAATCATGGGAATTATAGACCTCAGTGAGCCTTACGCCAGTACCAGGAAAAATAGCTGAGAAAATCATTAAAGACAGAGTTATAAAGTACCAGGCTAGGTGAGCGTAATGTGGTAAAGAAGTAGCTCAGTTTCTCAGAGCTGACTCCCTGACCTGCTAGTGTTCCTTGGAAATGTCAGCAGTACTGAAGAAGAGATGATAAGTAGGAGTCACCTAGCTATTAAGACTTTCACAAAAAAGACATTCAGGAATTGTAGGGCTCCACTCCCTCTAACACGCATAAGCCCCCAGGGCGGGATTTTACAGCATGCCATTGATTTCAAAAGAAAAAGAACTAAAGCAATGCTAATTTTTTTAAAAAATACCATTTCTCATAAGCTGTAGCAATGTGTCTAACAGACCAGATTTAGCTGCTAAAATCCAAAGTACAAGCCTCTCCCACACAAGCTAAAGGTGAGCTGTAGGGGTTGCCTCCTGCAGCCTATTAAGGTGTCTGGCTCCTGAGGAACACATGTGAGTGTGTCCTGTCTATCCACAAGGGATGACCGATGACCATACTTTGCACATCCCTAATGCTGAAGTATGTTGGGAAGGGGCTACAGCTGAGAAGGTTGTAGCACAGCCCAGTGTTGAATAAAGACAGGACATCGCACAGAGCCATTCCAAGGTGCTGCGAGGCAGCCAGCCTGGGGAGCTCATAGGACTGGGGAAAGCTAAGACAATCTGATCATGCTACTAAGAACTTGGCCACAACTCAAGATGTAAGGAAAGCCTGCTCCTTAAACCAATAATTCATGCATAGCCATGTGGCTTTGCCTTAGCCGGGGGTATTTAGAGTGTCTTGGACATAGCTGATTTACACACTTCCACTTCTTGTTCCTTCCCAGTTAGGTGTCTCCCAGGTTGCCTCACAGCATTCATGCTGATGCAGACCTCAAGCATTAGTCCCGGCTCTACCAACACACATGGTCTCCTTCCCATCCCTCAGGGCACTACCAGACCTGCTGCCCGAGGAAACTGTGGCATGGGAGCATGAGGGATTGATATTAATGCAGCAGTGACTAGTAATCATGACAACATCGATACATCTCCGGTGCAGGAAATCTAAACTGATTGCAAGATGCCATATATAAGAGCAATCAGTATATACTTATCCTGGTCTTATTCTCTTCCCTAAATATTCCCTTTGCAGGGGCACAGAATCCCAAGTAAGATGAATCTTTGGTTTAATCCAGTGCAGCATATTTTATATCACGGACCCTGGACTCTTGCAGACTGGACATTTTCACACTGGCACAAATGCCACAGTCCCACTCTTTTCTTTCCGAGCTGCCTCCACTGAGCGCCCTCTTCTCCTCCTGTGTCTTCGCAAATGGACACAAACATTCACACAGCAGTGGCTGCTCAAGCTCAACATTTTCTCAGCAGTCCTCACCCAAACTGCAGAATGTAGCCTCCAGGGCCATGTGGGATAATGGTTCCCTTGAGCCCTACTGTTGGGCCAGGCAATGCCATGGGACAACTAACGGGGCAGATGTCTGTAGACAAACGTCCCTTGTACTGTAAGAAAGGGGAGTACTTTTGTCTACGTTGAGCAGCTGCTACATATCCGGGGAGATGCTGAAGGAAATCTGCAACTCTTGGGGTTTTATTGCTGGTTCTGTGGCATTCTGTACTGCCCTTAAAACAGGCCCGTGGCTTAAAAGCACAACCAAAGCTGCCACCTTTCCTCACACATACACCCTGACGCAAATGAATCATAACTTGTAGAGCAAACTGCATCATCCTGTCTACTCTCAAATCTTTCATGTGGTACCCTGCCTTGTAGCAGATCAACACTCCTCTTTTTCTTTGAGGAAAAAAGAGAACCATCAGCTGTCTGCAAACCACAGTATCACCTACCTCTCCCACACAAACCACAGATCAAAGGTCCCCCCTTTCCAAACCACAGAGAGGTGCCAGGGGCCTGAAGAAGCAGCTGTCTAGCAGTTCACATTTTGCTAGGCACATGTATGCAGGAATGTACACTCTCTGTAAAGGGGATAAGAAGGGAAAGTATTTTCCCCAGGATACCCCAGTATATATTTGAAATGAACAAAACCATTCAGGTACTCTGATCCTTCTGCAGGGAAGCACAGGATGAGCTGAGGAAACTAGGCAAGGACTGTTGTAAAAAGCTAGTGATGCCTGGCGACAGCGTGGAGCACTGGCTTATAACTGAAAGAGTAGAGAGAGGAGAGGATGAGAATTTTGCTCCTGTATCTTGATATGCAATACCTAAAGTATCACAGGATATACCAGGAATCATTTTGATATCATCACTTCAGCTTCTGTGTCACAATGATGCAGCTCTTCTCTAAATACATAGGAAAAAAGAATGTGGACCCTCCCCGAAACCACAGCTTAAGTCTGACAAGATCCTCTGAGAAGTGTGGACTGCTCCACTTATCTCCCTGAGTGGCTCCCTTACCTCCTAAGGACCATCTGCAAAAGCATCATCACTTAATTGGTTTGGGGGTCCTTGAAGCAAGTAAGAATGCAGTGTGACAACTGTACTTGGGCTATCTCTAAATAGGCTACTTAGAGGCAGTTGTTGAAAGCAGCACGGACAGTCTTGGGAGATGTCTTGACTTCTTTTTCCCTCAACAAAAGTCTCAGATCCAACAGGCCTGAAAAGATATCAGAACAGACAGATAAGCATAAGAAAACAATAAAATTCTTTAAGGTGTCCTCCAGAGCCTGAGTATGACTTCAGTGGATGCTGCAGGCTTCTGCTATGCTCCAGAGCAGGATCTGTGTATTTGCAGGTGAGAAAAGACACAAGTGGCACACTTCACAGTGGGATGGATCTGACGTCCTTTGTGGTTAAGCTAAGAACATCAGGCTTCGGCTCAGACTGGAATGGAGATTAGAGTGCTTTAACAAAACTTAAAACATGAAAATTATCAGCTTACAGAGACTGCAGGGTCCCCAACTAGGAGAACGCAAAAGCATGAGGAAAGATCACTAATGACACCTCCTTTTGTGTCCTGTACAGTGTTCCTGTTACCTCAGCGTTGGTCCATCCCAGCTATATGAGTAGTGACAGTAACAGATATGACTTCATTCACTTTGACTAACCAAGATTACAAAAAGAGATTCCAAATGAGGAAAGATGTCTGCTTAAGTGGAGTCATTCCCTTGCTTCCCATCCCACAGCTTACAGCCTCTATATCCTCAAGCACAGGAAAAGCCAACCCTATGCAGTACGTATTTTGCTTTAAAGAGACAGTTCTGATAGAACCTTCACTTGCTAAGTAAAATGGTCACCAAAAGTAACATAAAGTCAACACACAGTTTGATTTGTAATGTTGTCATTTTGGCATGTTTTAAGCTATTTATTTACTCCCGGGTTAACAAAAGCTAGTAGCAGTGGAGTTTAGGAGTGCATCGGGCTCTAGACTAGGTCTGCACAAACCCTTCTGCATCTGGAGCTGGCAGACACACAGCCCATACATCCCACAGTGTCCAGACACCCAGGAAAGATGAAAGCAAACACTGGTATGTGGCTGGTCAGGGGATCCCCTAAATTCCCAGCCTACCACCATATGCAATGGGTAGGACAGTCTTTGGTTAAAGCCTCCCCTCTTCCCAAACCACAGACCCTGGTGGCCACAGATTCACAGGAAAAATAACTTTCCACTACTGCTTTGCCATATGTTGAAGGTGGTTAGGCTGTCTGTCTGCTTAGTGCTGCGGTAATTTCCCCGATGAATTCTGAATTCCAGAAGAAAGGACAAGGATGGAGGGGAGGAGGGGAAGCAGAGGAAACGACGACTTCATCATTCAACAAGAGTTTGTGAGAAAGAAGGTTACACTGGGGGACCACCAAACGCGACGTCTTTCATTGCCCACCTCCCACAATGCAAAGGTGCAGTGTTACCTCTTTTCCAACCCCCCAGCTCTCTTTTACCCCCAGCCAAAGTATTCCCGAGCTCACCATATAATGCGGGTTTTCATGGCATGCCTGCTTATCAGGGCTCGGAAACTATGAGAGACATGCGTGCAGACAAAGGGCCTGTCTCTGCGGCGCGGAGCGCTCTGAAGGGATCCCTTTCAGCGCTCACAGATTGCTCTGTGTTCCCTTAATTGACAGAGCCCGGCGAGGCTGACAGCAGTGGCATGCAGCTGGTGCGGGCTGCTCCCTCTCAGGTAGGCCACCTTTCAGCAGGGAAATTGCTTTCGATTGGCTTTACTGCAGGTAGCTTCTCCTGTTCAGCTGACAAAAATCTCCTGTTTTAATGGCCGATAGTTATGGAACAGACTCTTCTCTAGCAGGTCACGAGTGCCTCTTCTTTTTCTCCATCCCAAAGACATTTTGACCTAAGCTACCTCAGAAAGGACCGGACCTGTCCATGTCTATCAACCATAAGAAACATTTTCATTTGATTAGAACTTCTAAGGATCTAGGATTTTCTGGAGCCCTTTTTTTTTTTTTCCACCCCTCAAACATCCAAGATTTAGTTAGACCACAAGGTCACGACAACATACTTGCTGACAAGTGGGAACAGGAAGTCTTGAGCTTAGTGCATGCTCTGAGGCTTCAGTACGAGGACTCAAGTTGGGACTTTCTGCATCAGTTAGTCTCTACCTTCTGCTGGAAATCAGGGGAGGTTGGGAATCACATTCCCCTCAGACTACTTCCAGTCTCAGTCATCTATGACACGAGTTATCTATGATGAGTCTTTATTGTGGGAACAAGCATTTCCTGAAACAAAAGAGGGTGATGAGGCTGGTGTGCTTATCTTTTAATCAGGAGCTCGGACCTGACTCTTGTCTCTTCCTCCACTTTCTGGTGTGTTAGATAAGGCTGCGCAGGCTAAGACATCCCCCTTCCTAAACTAACAACACTGCTCTGAGCTCTGCTCTGTGTTCAGGACATCTTGGCTACAGGAACTTAACAAGGCTGCAGCTCTATCAGGGGAAAAGAAATTTCCAGTGCCTCTCACAGCGTTTTTTTTCCCAAGGCTCTGCTGCTCTGAAGATCCTCTACATTTGTACTTGGCTCTTCCAGTGCATTTTATTTTTTTAGCCTTTTTGCCAGGCTTTGCTTAACAACACTTAGGACCAGGTTCAATTTTTAGGGTGTCATTAATAAGCACCAGGTTCAGTTCTCACTCAGAAACCTGACAAAATTAAACTAAACTGCTTGGGTACTCAACGAGCTGTCTCTCCAGAAATGATAACTCAAATGACTTAACCAACCAGCTCTTCAATTAAAAAATAATAATTAAAAAAAAAGAGAGAGAGAGAGAAAAGAGAGAAATGAAAAGAAAACCATGAAAACAAACAACTACCAACTATTCTTTTTCCAAAGAATCGTAATAAGAATTGTACTGTTTGAGAGGCTTTTGAAACAGGTGACTTCCTTAAATACAAGTGTTTTGCATCCCAGGGCTGTAAGCTGGCTGCCCAACTTACAGCCACAGTCATTTTGTCCAGATTCATATACAATATTGTAACTACACAGTTTTCTCCATTTTATGACAGCTTTTAAACAGGAACAACCCAAATACAAGAGAACATAAAAGCAAATTAAAGCTCTGCCAGTCCTGTGCACGGATCCCTTTCACTTTTCCTTTTCCTTTCCTTTTCTACCACATGAGAATGGTTCCTGCTCTTCAGGACTTCTTTCCTCCCTCAAGGAAACACCATTCCCCTCCTGAGGCCCCAAGGAACTAGGAGCAGGATCCCAGAAGTGCAGTCCATTCAGCAGGTGGAGGAGCTCTAGAGAAAAGCGGACACTGTTGCACTGAATTCTGTGCTGCAGAGCCTGCTGTGCCCCATCTGCCTCACACCTCTACAAATGGTCAGTGCAGATGAGGACTGAGGGGACCCACCTTCCATTGCTGACTCCAGATTTGTTGCCTGTCCAGATTTGCCCTAGAGGGCAAAAGCAAAATGTGGTGAATGTGATTTGGGGTGAATGTGATGAAATCATTTGGATTTGGCGAACCTGCATTTACTTTTTGCACTAGCACAAGATATTCAAAGTTTGTATTAAAAATCCCATGGATTCCATGGACATTTCCCTGGAGAGTATATACATGTTTTGCTCCAGGAGCCAAAGTTTCTGGTGGGGTATTTGAAGACAGTGGTGTTTAATCCTTTATATGTTACTACAGAGAGATTCGTATTTTCTAGCAGAAGATCAGTACATTAAACTATCAGAAATATCACAGTTATGCAAAATGTCATCACAGATTGCTCCCATAGCTGTAGCCTATCAACTCATATCACTACAGAATCCAGGCTTTTCTTTATGAAACAAAAGTCAAGTCCTGGTGGACTTCCAGAAACTTATGCATCTCCTCCCTTTTCTGGATACATCTCTGTTTGAGGTATTGTTTCTTACTCCTTTTGATTTGTTTTATACTAATCTGTACCTTTATTTAATTTTATTTGGAGTGACTGCTTGAATAGAAGAGGATGGCAAGCCACAAGAAGGAGGCTTTTTTTCCATAGCATAATATTTTGTAGGATTTCCTAAAGATGATCAGAAGTAGGAATCTTTGGCTGTCTTCAGTTTGATCCTCTTTTTAAGTAAATGCTTGTTGCATCCCATCTCGGCATGCGCTGTCCTTCTAAGCTGCATTGCACTAACAGCCAGACCAAAGTCCAGCCTGGAAGGCAGCTAAGGTGTCCGTATACGCCTTAGGAGCAAATCAGTGTGGTTGAGACCTCCTTGGCTGAAGACACAGCCAGGCAGACTGTGGGCACCCACAAGGCAGCTGCAGGCCTGGTTACACACTGTAGGGACACAGGGCAAATGGCATAGGTCCCATATGGGACAGCCCTTAAACTCCAGGGAACTGGGCTCTGCGTGCACTACATGACACCAAAGGAAGCAGTTTCTGCTCAGTCTGCACTGTTGAGTCTCACATGCATTTCTGTCAGGCATATACCTCATTTCCAGAATTCAGATTTTCGCTAGGTGGGCTGAAACGCTGCATGTCAGGAAAAACAATGCAAACACATCTGTACTGTCATAGACAGCAATATCCTGAAACTTAACATAGCCCCTTTGGCAACCACAGGCTTATATTTTGATTTATAACCCAGGGATATTTCCCAGGGCTTATACTATTCTTTCAATATAGAGTTTAGCACATGCTGTCACATCCAACGGGGACTCTTTTGCTAGAGCTATTGGGACGAACTAAAAAGAGCAGTTACAAAAGCACTGACATAGAGGCGACAGTGGCATGAATTCCCTTTGAAGGGGGATCGATCTGAGAGGCTGTTTTTCCCATGTGAAAGTGCTTCACTGGGAAAGTCTCCAAGCCAAAGAGGAGAGGCCCAGAGGGAGGGAAGAGCAAGAGGCCCTGAGGGCAACCAGGGGAAAGCGCTTCTGGCTCCACCAGGTGACATCTGGATAAAGAGCAAATACTGCTGAGCCCTGACGCTGCCTGGCTAGAGAGGTGACCAGCCACCAAGGATCGGAATGGGCTTCAAGGAAATGCACCAGGAGCCCTGACACTTTTGTTACTACCAGTCCCGTAGGAGTCCGGTAACGGACATTTCTGTAACTCTGCTTGGTCTGTTGCAGGACTGTGCTGACTTTTGGTGCTGGTCAGCTCAGGCGAGCACAGGAGCTCTCAGGAATGTGCCTCTTGGGCAAGAAGTCCCAGAGCTCTGCAAGTCCCTACAGGGAGGAAGGGGAGGGCTGTGCAGGATGGGAGCACAGGGAAGGAAGGTGTTCCAAGGCTGTATGTAATGACTGCCATGGGGCCAAGCACATGCACTCCGGGCTCCCAAGCAGTCCTCCCAGGGCAATGTCAGTCATCTCCACTGGTGGGGGCAGGCAAGCAAGAGAACTAGGAGAGCAGCTCAGCTGCAGCAAAGCGACACAAAGTTGGTCTGTTTGGCTGCCTTTGTGGCACTCTTGTATTTATTGAAGGCAGCAGCAGTTTGTTCTGTCCTTTCAGTTACTGTACAGGGCCCGATCAGGCTGCAGATGGGACTACAAAGCAGCCCTTGTTGTCGGTAATGTGACTCACATGTCAGGCTCTTATTTGCTGTCAGTGGCATTATTAAAGTCTACAGTTTCAGACCCTAGACCCTTGCCTATTGTATCCCCTGGCCCCAGAGATTCTCTTAGGGAGCACTCACAATTACCAACTCTCTCACAAGAGCACACAAACACACTGAGCTGGCATAGCAACTGTGCACTCAGGGGTGATGCCCAGGCTAAAGATGAGCCGGGGGTACTTTTCAACTACAGAACGAGTACATGTGCAGAAATGGACATGGCTGAGAGAGGAGTCTGTTTCTGGAATAAAATCTCTCCCTCTAGGACCACCTGGTAACATACACAGGTGCACCTGGTAACATACACAAATATTAATTTGCTCATGCGTTCTCCACCTAAGGTCATGCTCGCGCTCATACGCACTCATTGCCCTGTTCTCATCACTGGCAACTCCCAGGCTGCCCTGTTTGTACGTACTCATGCTCACTCTTGCACAGTGACACAGATACACAGGCCCAACATTTACCCACAGCCATGCCAACAAGCCATGCTCACGTACACATTCCCCTACATATACACACCTATATATATGCACACTCACAGTCACGCAGGCAGGTACACACGCTCTCACCACCACATCCCACCCAGTGACCCACTGCTCGCAGACCGAAATCTTAGGTGACCGTATGCCCTTTGCACAGGTTCAGCTGCTCTCATGTGCCTCTTGGTCACTGGTAATGCACAAATGAGGGTTCTCACAGAGCAGCGCACACATCCCTTCACTTACAATCCCTTCACTAGAACAAAATTCCCATTTCAGATACTCAGCTTAAGTTAAGGACTGTTTCCTGGGCAAATCGTAGTGTAAAAGGCTCATGCCGCAATCTCTGCATAAGTGATGAGCAATTCCTCTGTCTTTACTACACACTAGTGTTGCGGAGAGCAGGATCCTCAACCCGTTCTGGGATGTAATTATCTTTCAGCACCACATACTTCCCCTCCAAATAGGTTCCATCTCCAGCCTTAAACTAGAAAACAGGAGATTTGCCAAAAGCCCTGCTGTAGTGCAGAAAACCTGCTCTCTGCCTTCTCCTACATGATTCAAGCGGACAGTGTATCAAGACTACTGAAAATGCTAGAATCATGGATCCCAGAAAGAAAATGGAGAAAAATCAGGACAGACACAGAAAGCAGTCAGGAAAAGATCTTGCCTGAAAAAAAAATAAATGTGGCTGAGAACTGGAATGAAAATGTTACAACAATGAGAAAAGAACTGGTAGAAATATCCAGGGTCAGTCATTCTTTCATTGACTTCAGTACTGCACTGGACAAGTCAAAAAAGTCATATAAGCTTATTTAACTTTCATTTTTATTCAAAAATAGCTTGTACCAGTGCTTAAAATTAATAGTACATTAATTTCGATGAGAATCAAGTCCACAGGTTTTTGCATAAGCTCTCAGTGAGGCAAGACAGTGTAATTCTCCCCATACTATATATTTTCCATTAGATGAATACTTTTTTTGCCCAGGTCACAGAACAGCCCTTCTCAGTCCTGTTCGGGTGACTTAACTGCAAAACTCATCTCCCCTCTGCAGACGTCTCAGTTCCACGTACCCTTGACAAAACTTGTAGCCTCTGGTGTGCAGGAGCAAACCTGGCCGTCAGGGCTGTACAGACCCTGCACACTGCTCGAGGTTCGTGATGTTGGAGCACTGGATCCTTTGCAACACTCTAGCACAAACAGCACTAGCCAGCTACGTAAACTGCTCTGGATGATTCACTGCCCTCAGTATTTTTCACTGCCTGCTGTTACATTTCTTTGTTGTTTCTGTATTCGTGTGCACTGGTAAATAGCTGTTGCATACCACCCTAAAGAGAGGTGAATTTCAGTGATCAAGTGATGACTTAAATGCTTCAGATGGAATGAATGGTGTCATTAAAAAAGATTCTATTAATACTGTAATTGCCATTGCTGCTGTACCTTAAATCTTGTAAGACAAATTATTTCACTGTAGAATTCACACAGAATATTTCAACCCACAAATACTCTATATTTACAACTTTGGAAATGGAAATGAAGAGAACAAGTCCAAAAGAACAGCTGTATTGATTAAAAAGCCTCTAGATCTGCACAGATTTATTCCTGCACTTCATTTTATACATCTAAGCAATTATTCTGAAGTCAAACTAAATACATACAAAAATCTTTGCAGGATCAAAGCCAATAAAATATACTAGGGACATAATGTTTCAGGAAAAATCTGGTCTGTTTCTTAAAGGAGCTAATGCTGAGTTCTTAAACAATAAAAATCTTGTTCTAAAAATAAACTTTAAAAAAAGAAAATATTAAGAAAACAGAAGTGTATCAAAATTCAAGATAAACCAACTTTAAGTGCTAGGAGCTTATTTATTTCCTATTTGATATCCTGGTGAGTGACTTGCACAGATTGTCCTATTATAATATACACACATTATATATAATCCATAATATAATACACAAGGATGCTTTAAATCACCACCAAGTTAGAGCAAAATATGTATGCATTTATTTGATCACATTTTGTCAATATCGAGGATGGTATTTCTTTATCTTTCTAGAATTCTGTATGCTTAAAAATATTCCTGTGTTCAGCTGCAGAGCAAGATGAATGGGAGCGGGTCTGACTTGGCAGGCACTGCTCTGTACCAGAGCCGGCACGAGCAGAAAGTTGCAGTACATCTGTAAAAGGATGTTGAGTCTGTTGTTAAGCATAGCCTAACAATTAAAGCAATCCAGATACATAATTGTGCTATTGCACTGTTTCTGTCAAAGGATCCCAAGCAGCTTTGCAAATTGTTATTGTTCTGCAATTCCTTTGTATGATGTTAGCCCCAGTGGGCCTGATGAGAAACTAAGACCCCTGAGCAGGGCCCTGAATATACAAATAACACAAAGACACTTCTCCATCATTCTACAGCCCACTCAGGGGTTATAATACACACACACACACGCACGCACACACATATTCTGCAAACTGTTTCAGAGTTATGGTATATTTAAAAGATGCTGGATCCTGGCATGTTGTGCATTCATCTGCTTTTAGGTATGCTTTTCTTTTTCCCTGTCCAAGTAGTTTGATTAGCTGCTGCTTTGAAAAAGGCCTTTTAAGATCACTTTAACCCAATGTAGATGACTTCAACAGTTGCCCTTTTACAAATAAGAAGAGTTTCTCAAAAATGTCCCATGGCTGCTTCTGCTGTTCCGTGTTCACCTGAAAAAAGTCCATGATGACATTTCCAAAAAAATTTATATCATTTTGTTATGCTGCTAACGTTATTTCAAAATATTGCCATGCATTCCCCCAAGCAGTGCTCTATACTCATCACTTGTTGACTTGTCTCTTATTGTTTTCGTCTGAGCATCTAGATCAGGCACTGACTTTTCTCCTCTGTTTTCAGCAGCTATTGAAGCACAACATTCAGAGTTTAGGGTATTAGCTTGGAAATGAGGGCCTTCGGCTGGTTCTTGACCTTGGTAATCTGTGCCTCTGCTTTCTTTTCTGGTAACGGCTCTGCTTACCTCGGAGAGCGCTGGCCATGCATGCAAAGCATTATTATGAATTAAGATCAAGGTCCACACATCTGATCCAGGTTATACTTGGGCAAAATTGCCTCTACTGTTTAGCCTAATCCTAAGAATCATTCCCACACTACTATTCCAGAGATTTAGACTCACCACTTAGGCTTTCCACTAGCCCTGTGCAATCAGACAAGCCCAGCAAAACTCAGATATTGGTGACTGACTATGGCTGGGGGTGACAGGGCTACACACACACAAAAAGCCACCAGTCTGCTACAGCCTCTGCTAAAAAAGCTCCATCTTCTGCCTCTGACAATAAGAGTCTCATAAGCTAAAAGTTCCAAGACTGAACTCTGGCAGCTGACAATACATCCAAGGGATGGTATTATATCAGCTGTGTTCAGTTTGAGTTTGTAGAAGCGCAAAAACTGTAGAATATTAAAGTGACTGGGAAAATATAACAGCATTTTTCCGAATTCTGGGACATGGCCCAATCCTGTAGCTATTTTGCCTCAGAGGCTTTTATCTGTTGACATACTTTGGACTGTGCTGGCTCTGTCTTCCTCTTCCCCTCTGCTGGCCCTGCTTGCTAGATAAATACCTGTATGCATATAGAAAAGCCTGCACTAATAAAAGTCTCATACTGCCAGAAATCTGCTGCCAGCAAGCAAAAAAACACTATATTTCACTTCTCTGCCATGGGAGAGTCATATGTCACTGAACAAATATTCATTCTCAAACACTGTGCTAAAGCATAGAATAGTCTCCAACACATCTTAGAGAAAAACAAAACACAACAAAAAGATGGTTTGAGCTTAAGATTTTCTTTGCTTTGTTTTCTGTCTCCACTTTCCTCCCTGTACACTTCTTTTTGGAAGATAATAGGATCTTATATTTTTCCATATGCTTTTGTTTTTAAATCTATCCTCCTCCCAGATAATGCAAGTCAACAGGGTTTGAGTCTAAATCTTTTTTAACCTAGCTAAAGTAGAAGCACTGATTTCTCTGGTATCAGGTATAAGCATTTGCTCAGGTCGTAACCTCAGACTGTTAGATCTTTAAAGCAAGAGATCATCTTTTTTGTTTCTTCGGCATTCCCATGCTGTCTGGTACAATGAAGCCTTGGTAGGTTACTGTGGATCCTTAGCACTCCAGCAATACAAACAATAAACACTAGTAGGAGAGGCTTGTAGCAGTGAACATTACTTTTTTTTTTTCCTGATATAACTCAACGAAATCAAAATTAGGTTATTTGTCCCCAAGTTGATACAAACGGACTTAGACTCAAAGCTCTCTGGGATCGTGTTTTGTGACCGCAAGGTCCTTACACAATGAGGTCCCCCAGTTCTACGAGGTCCCCCAGTTCTACTTATAAATAGTTCAGACACTGAGTTGCTAAGAGTCAAGAGACCACATCTGTAAAATACACAGTAAAGCTGTGTCCTTATAAAATATTCATTGCTTGCAGAAAACAAATGAATGACCCTATACTGTGTTAATTTGTTGTCAAATATTACATGACAGATAGCATTTCAGAAAGATACTAGCCCCAATGCATCTTTTCAATGCACATATGTAGCCCTACACAAGGCTTCAATATCTGGAAAACATAGCTAGTCCTGCCATCCTCAAACCAAACAAATTGCAAAGAAGGGAACCCTTCTGAATGCACACACCAGGTCTTGGGGCTCACAAAGAACAGATGAGCAAAGGAAGGAGGCCAAAACCGTATTGGTAAAGCAATTCCACCATTCCACCATTTCCAAAACTCACGTTCCTGACTGGACAGAGCTATAGTAAGTGTCATTATGGTAAATTAGAAAGACAAACAAACAAAAATAATCACACCAACACACACACACATAAAAGCCCAGTAAGAACTGAACTGCTTGGTACCTGAGAGAAGAATGGGAATGTAACAGCCTGTAATCAGAAAGAACAGACACTGTTCCCCTGCACCTGCCCTAACTCCCCAAGACGCAGGTTCCCATCTGAACAGGGCAGTCAGAAAGACCTATAACCAGTTTGTGTATGCAGTTGGTATTGATTTGTTTTGAGCAGAATTAAGAAAGTTGATTGCAGCTTTCTGTAGCTGTATGCAAACAGTACATAGCTTTATGCAGGCAGATCTTAGGTTTACATTAGAAACAATATTGAAAATATCATTGCTGAGCATGAATCAAAGTTTCTTCTCAGAATTCAGTTTTCCTAGTTGGAGCTAAGGATAAAAATCTCAAGTTCTCTTGCAGTCCTGAACATAATTCCACCATGCTTCACATCAAAAATGCTAATAGAAAATGTTTCCCACTGTTCACACAAAACTGTTATGCAGATGAAACATGTTTCCTGCCAAAAATGACAAGTTACCTGTGGTTAAAACAGCAGCTAATCAGCTTTATTCACCATTAACGTGAAATGAACGTGATCATAGAATCACAGAATGGTTCAGGTTGGAAGAGACCTCTAGAGATCATCTAGACCAACCCCCCTGCTCCAGCGGGGACACCTAGAGCATGTGGCATGGGGTGGCATCCAGGTAGGTTTGGAAGATCTCCAGAGAAGGAGACTCCACAGCCTCTCTGGGCACCTTGTTCCACAGCTCTGTTACCCCCACAGTAAAAAGATTCTTCCTCATATGGAGAAGAAGCTTCCTATGTTTCAATTTGTACTCATTACCCCTTGTCCTATCACTGGCCACCACCGAGAAGAGTTTGGCCCCATCCTCTGATGCTGGGACTATGGAATATCAGATCAAAACAGCCATGATGGTGACTTGGCTGTAGCAACTGAGTGGTCCTTCTCATCCTCTCTAAGTGCTGTACAAGCACTAGTCTTCGAAAATTGCCTAGTTACACTAAGACATCATTTATTTTAATCAGTACAAAATGTGTATTCATAATATCAGTCAGGGAAAAAAAATTATCTGCAGCCTTAACTTGCTTTCTAACTTTAGACAAGTTTCCCTTTATTTTACTTTCTAGTTAACATCGACTTCTCACAGGGTGACTCTATCCAGAGCACATCAGTATCCAACAGCCTCCCCCACTCCAGCTGGAGGTGCCTGAAAGTCCCTCATGTGACAAGACTTAATCTTTTGTAACACTGAATTTTCAATTTTCTATCACCAAATCAGCCAGTATGCAGATTATCCACACCAGAGACACTCACAGAGCTCAGCTCAGGCGGGAGACTGTCTCGGTTTAAATGCTGTCCCTCGCCCATGCAAGCACAGTACTCTAGTGTCAGTAGATTCAAATGGTTCCTTCTTAACTCTGAGGCAAGGGAAAAATTGGTCCATAATATAAACTGTTTGATCAGTTGGTTTTGTTAGAAGTGAATTAGAAAAAAATGGAGAAAACGATGGATATTTGGTGAATTCTGCAAGATAAGGTAGGGTTAGCACAAGTAGCTTCAGAGATCATTGTCTTGTGGCAATGTGAATATAGTGTATAATGATGTATATAATATTTGGGGTTTGAGTTAAAATTAGGGATAGAAGGTCTGAAGAGCCAGATTTAGTACTGACCTCTGTCAGGTTTGTAGAGGAAAGCTGAGGCTTGATACCAGTAGATGAGAAAGCCATATTCTGCATTCCTAACCTATGGTCAAGGGTAAGATTAGGGTTGAGGATAGAGTTTGGAACAGGAGAGATTAGAGGGGTAAATTAATTGCCTAAATCTTCATGATTCACAAAACCAGATCAAGGCTGGTGTCAGTACATTCAAATACCTATTCTCATTTTTCTATTGATGGTAAGTGTGCAGGCAGAGGTCAAGGCAGGGTTAGGATTACAATTAGGCTCTGGTTTAGCATTCTAGAAATGAGGCTGCACTAAATACTTTTTGTTGCTCAGTTCTGCCAGACCTGCTCAGGGATAAGTAGATTAAAATGTATCATTTTTAATTGTCAGACAGAATGGGGTTACTGAGCCATGATCAGTGCTGGAGCTGGAATAGCATCATTGCTAGAGGTAAGATAAGTGCTAAAATCAGTATCAGCATATTTAAACATTTTCTGATTAACTTTTGAACATAACTGAATTCTTAGGTCATCACCTACTCTAGCAATAAAGTTAGGACTAAGCCTAAGATACAGGATTCAGTTGTGTGCAGGACCAGGCAGCCTGTAGTAGGACAGCAGCCTCTACGAAAAATTTCATGGTCAGTGTTGAGGGATGAACTGCTTCTTGGGCTATACAATATTATTAGTAGCTCAGGTTTAAAGCTGAGGACAGGAGGCTCTGCACTGTCACCTCCACTGCAGAACATTCCCAGTGTTAAGATTAAAGGCTGCTACTGATAGCCAAATGTTTCATGTTTAGTTTCTGAGCAGCAGTAGGTCCCTATGTTATGATGATGGGTAAGGATGTGGCTTGATTTGTTCTCAGGATTCAGGAGCGGACTGTTTGGTGCTTAATTTTGCCAGGTCCTTGAAGAAAAATTGGAGGCAG
The DNA here is from genome assembly GCA_013389825.1 of Crypturellus undulatus. NCBI lineage: Eukaryota > Metazoa > Chordata > Aves > Tinamiformes > Tinamidae > Crypturellus > Crypturellus undulatus. The sequence goes on from VWPW01014670.1 coordinate 439,397, forward strand.
CTGTCAGAAGACTTAAATGTGTTACACTCAGTTATCAGGAAGCCGTGGTACCCAGGATCTGAACAATCCTAGGGTTAGATAGAGCATGCGGTTTGGATTTGGAGTAGAAGGCCGTGTGGAGACAAGTTTATTCCTACATTTCCCAATATCTGTAAACCTACGCTAACAGGTGGAAACAGCACATCTATGAACCTCATCCTCAAATTTCAGAACAACTGGATTCCCACACTGATGGGACTGATGGTGATGCTGAGTTTAGGATAGTGTTACGAATGGGTTAGAAAAAGAAGACTCAATAGGGAATTGCTGAATTCTGACAGCCCAAAAAGTTAAAGGAGAGCAGTCATTAGCAGATCCAAGTGTTTTCTCCTGAATGCTCCGGCAGACGCTGCTGCCTAGACTACCACAGACACCACTGTTCAGGAAATCATCAGCAGAGGGAGGACTACAAGCATGCAAAACAAGTCTTTGTACTGAATTCCACCAGGTCTGCAAGGTGAACTGAGCCTGGGTACGTACACTAAACCATTATATTCTCAAGTAGACGTATAAAGATATGCCTTAACCACAAACTGCCTCCAGCTAGGATGCTGTAGATGTTCAGGATCCAACCAGGAGCCCCTACAGAACCAATTTATTGCTGAACTCTACCAGGCCCACACAGAAGAGTACCAGTGTATTCAAGTGTCTTATGATTCATTTGCTAACTCTGTTGTATTTTAGGTTATGATCTACGCCAGGATTTGGGGAAACTGAACTTCTAGAGACGAGATCCTACAAAGTTGCCTAAACTACAGAGATATCACAAGAAATGTCATTTGAAGATTCAGTACAGTATGCTTAGTTTTCAGGTTCACTTTCCTCATCCTACTTCCAACCACATGGATATACTCACACGGAACTTAGGACGCACTCAACAGGCTAATTAACCTGGTAGCGTTTGGGATCCAGATTTATTTCTGAGTTCTAGAAAGACTAGAGAGGGAAGCTAAAGACTGGTATCAGCAGGGTCAAAGTGCCTGTTTTGAGTTCTGGGCAGCAGCGGTTGTTTAGGACAAGAGCTTTTGTTGCGTAGTTCTTCAGTATGTCCAACCTCAAGTAGTAAAAGTGAGTGGGATCATCATCAGATTTAAAAGGCTAAGTTTAACTCACAAGCCGTGTGGGCTATGAACAACGGCTGAGTCAGGTTCATGAGAATTACTGCAACCCAAGCATCACTGTTTTTCCTGTCACTGGTGTAAATATGTAGTTCTTGACAATTATTCTGCATTTGCCAAAATTTCTACCACTTTCTTTGGAGAAACATCTCCTCTCTATCGCATGGATCATAAAAACACCTTTAGAACAGGGAGGAAAAAAAAAAGCACGATGTATCTGTCCCTCGGAGAGTACGGCTGTTGCCTTTCACAATTTGTGAAGGTGCTGCCTTCATTTCACACGTTTCTCTGGGGCGAGGCGCGGGGGGAAGCAGACCCGCAGGGCTCAGCCGCAGCACCAGCCGCAGCAGCAGCAGCCCCGCTCGACACGGTTCGGATGCGGCTCCATGCGCGACCCGCAGCGCTACCCGCGCTGCCTCGGCCGCGCGGCGGCACCTCCGCCC